>WAAB01013404.1:45090-160753 GCA_013389865.1 Piaya cayana | reverse complement strand
AAAGGTAGAAATCTCAGTCTAGTTTGTAAATACATCCTAGAAGGAGAGCATAAGCTTTTTTTGCCCAAGACATATCTTAGCAGGGAAATGTATTCTTAGTGACATTTTAAGGCATGAGCTGCCCTATTCGGTTCACTTCGAATAAATCTGGATGCAAACCTTTAGAAACCTGACTTGGAAAATCATGACCTTTGAATACCCAACGCTCCATTTCCTTCATCTACAAATTAATTCAAGTGTCTTCTCATGGCTACAGAGGCAGAAGGCTCCTTGCAGCCTTCGAGAGTGCTGTACTCCGACTGGGCTGCAGCTCCAGCGGACACATAAACACGTTCACAGATGAAGAGGCAAAGACCCTCGCCTCTCTTTTCCTCCTCTCCTGCCTGCCTGCCCTCTCCATCAGTGCTGAGGATGGAGATGAAGCGTTTCCTGGGCTTTTCTCAGTGCGGTGCCGGTAAATGCGACTGGCCCTTCATGAGATAATTCAGGTCAAGGGGGAGCCCTGTGCAGAGGCTTTTCTGGGGGCTGTGCAGGGGCCAAGCATCCCGCGACTCATCCAGCCTCACAGGATGACGATGCGGCAGCACCATTCAACGAGCCAGGAAGCTGCTTGAGGTCTCAGGAAGAACTAGAAAAGGGCTGCATCTCCCTTCTCACCACTGGGTCGCAAAACATCGCTACTAAGGATGCAATTAATGGGCGTGAGGGCATGAAAGAGAAATGCCTCTCTTCCTGACAATAGGCAATAATAACTATTATTTTCAATTAGGTAATTATCCCGCAGATAGGCATAATAATTCCTGAAGCAAAAATTGAAATCAGAGAATCATAGAATAAATTGGGTTGGAAGGGACCTTAAAGATCACCTAGTTTCAACCCCCTCTGCCATGGACAGGGACACCTCCCACTGGATCAGGGGCTCCAAGCTCCATCNTAAAATAACTATAATATATATTTTGATAAAACACCAAGTTATTAAAACATATTCTCTCACAAACTCTAAAAAAAAAAAAAAAAAAACCAGCCCCAAACCGTCATACCAAACCTTCAGTTTTCTATGTAAAGATCTGCATCCTCAGTCTGCTACCAGATATATCACAGGACTTTTCTGCTGGTATATTTTTTCAGATGAAATGAGTAATTATAGAGTTGGATTGGATGGAAAGTCAGAAGATCCTACAGCTGCCACCTACTTCTGTGTAGCCATGCACCGAATGCTCAAAATCTCCGTTTATTGCCTTCTGTTCTCTCAGATGGGGATGTCGTTATATCTTTTTCTCTCTCTTTCTTTGACTACCTGTGGGGTAGCCACAACTTCCCTGGGCAACCTCTGCCAGTGTCCCACCACCCCCATCATGAAGAATTTCTTCCTTATATCTAGTCTAAATCTTCCCCCTTCCAATTTAAAGTCATTCCCCCTCATCCTATCACTACAGGCCCTTGTAAAACGTCTCTCTCAAGTCTCCCAGGAGCCTTCTCTTCTCCATGCTGAGCCCCCATCTCCAGGCTGAACAACCCCATCTCTCTCAGCCAGCTCCTAACTTAGAATTGCATCTGTCGTAACAATCTAGGAAATCGTAGCTGTTTCTTGGGAAGGTTCATTTGATCAGTCTATGAGAAAAGTTGAGATCATAACACGCTGGCTTGGGCAGGTCCCTGAGGTCTAAGTTTGTTGTCTTTAACATCCACTACTACGTCCCTCACTGGGTGCTGAGAAGATCTGTAACATGAAAAGATGCATCTGGCACTGTCTTCATTTATACTTAAGTTTTTCAGCTCTAGAACTCTTTCCTGAATAAACTGTGAACTAGAGGGGAAGGGGAATAAAGGAAGGAAGGAAGGAGGACCTATTGAATATTAAATTACTTCATGTTAATGTCTAAGTTCCTTCTGGAGTTATTCCAGTCACAAACTATCGCTCTTCAATTCAGTCCTGCAGTTCTACTTCACTGTGGTTAGATGGTGGATCAATTTCTATGCTCTTTTTGTCCATTGTCTGTTTTTCTTCCTTTCTCTATGTAATTAAGCATTTGAAAGCTTCTTCTCCTATTAGGTCCATTGAGCAGACTTAAAACATGATTGACCTTATCCACAAAAGCAAAAATCATAAGGAAATGCTACAGAAAACAGATCGATCTTCACTCTATCCTCATGTTCAGTGGGATCTGGAGATGCTGCCGGCCTGATGCTCCAAAGGATCAGGCCCATAAAACGCTCAGGAGTTTGTATTTGTACAGCAGGAGTTCCATCCTGAGCTAGATAATCTCCCACATTCCCCACAGAGACATCCTAGCATCAACTATGTTTGCCGTCTCCGTTTCTGTTTAAAGGTGTCAGCCTAAATTCAAGCAGCTGTCAGCTACCTAGTGGGCTTGGCTCTTTTCTAGCAGTTAATTGTGCAGACACCATTGATTGGGGGTACAGGCCACTCGTGCAGTCTGTGCTTCACAGGAAAACAAAAAGGAAGAAAGAGAGGAAAATAAAGCCATTCATTATATATAAGCCAGACACAACAAATATAACCTCAAAGCTATTTGTAAAATTAGCTAAGCGCACATGCTCAATGTGCGGATTATTTTCCATATCTAGATTGTGCCATGGCCAGAACAGGCAGCAGAAATAGAAATGAGATCTAAGCAGTTTCTTTTCAAACTTGTTTCCGATTCCAGTTACTTTATTTTATAAATAATGTCCTGAGGAGACCAAAACCTTTCAGAGAATATCAGATTCATAAAGTTTGATAGACAAAAAGGAGGATGACTCTGACCTCAGTAAAGCACAAGCTACTGCACTTCATCCATTCAACCCTGTATTGAGCTCAATCACAGAATCATAGAATCACCAGGTTGGAAGAGACCCATCGGATCATCGAGTCCAACCATTCCTATCAAACACTAACCCATGTCCCTCAGGACCTCGTCCACCCGTCCCTTAAACCCCTCCAGGGAAGGTGACTCAACCCCCTCCCTGGGCAGCCTGTTCCAATGCCCAATGACCCTTTCCATGTAAAACTTCCTCCTAATGTCTAGCCTAAATCTCCCCTGGTGGAGCTTGAGGCCATTCCCCCATGTCCTGTCCCCTGTCCCTTGGCAGAAGAGCCCAGCTCCCTCCTCTCTACAACCTCCTCTCAGGTAGTTGTGGAGAGCAATGAGGTCTCCCCTCAGCCTCCTCTTCTCCAGGCTAAACACCCCCATGACGTGTGTTACTGTCTGATCATGGCAACCATTCCATAAAAACATCCAGTCCTTTTCAAAATTGGAAAGCGGGAAACACACGACATGATTAGCAGAGAGTGCGAAGAGATTTAGACTTGTTCCTGAAAACTTCCAAACGCAATTAAGTTCTCAGCAAGATGTAAAAATATTGTAGCATTTTTCCTGAGTGGTGTAGATATATTGGGCATGTTTTCTTTTTCTATGCTGCAGGTGAAAGAATTCTGTCTGGAGATAAGGGGTCCTTCATCCTCTTCTTGAAGGTGTAACTGGAATATCGTTACAGACTGGCCATTTGAGGTTCTGTGTTCATATCCTGGTATAGATTTAATTGAAGAATAAGTGCTCGAAGTACTGGAATTTTAAGGAAGTTTTTCTATTAATGTGCAGTGCAAACTTTTCAACGTTTATTCTAAAAGCCACAAAACAGAACAAAAGAATTTTTTTTCTTTTCTACCTCTTGTAAAATAAGTATGTACAGACACGTTATGTATCCGTGTGAGAACAGGGGACATGGCAGCATGTGCTCAGGTCTCAGCAGACGTGCTCCTGAGAAGCGATGGGCATCTCCAAAAGTCACTGACCTTCTGTGCAGTGTTACTCTCCCCCCAGCAGTCACTAGGGGGTCAAACATACCTGACGTGGTTTGGGGACTTAAATCCAATAATGCTGAACTGGGTAAGACAGCGATATGGATGGTGACGTGGGGAACGGTGGTTTTGTTAGAATGGACCAAACTCACAGTCTCCCAACTCTGCCTCCTCTCACTTCTACCTGTACTGACTTTCCCACTTTTTCTTCTCCAGGTCCTCTTAGCTTGCATTAAGTTGTGAAGTCTTCAGCAGAACCTTAACTTGAGTGATTTCCCACTGCTGTTACCCCTGTGTTTCCCATGGAAGGGCACCTCTGATACAAGTTTATCAATATCCAGGCATCTGTTATCAGAGCATGGTATTTCCTTAATTCAGGAAAGATTCAGAAGATTCTGGACTCCAAAGTATTTTAGTAAAGTGAAATTTCCTATCCCTAAAAGCTGGATGAGCCAAAAGAAAAAGGTGAAACAAGTTTAACATGATCCAAGAGTCATATTCCACCACCACCCCTCACTCCCCATCTCAGCTCTTTTTTATTTCTCCTGAAGAGGAATATAGGCGTTTGGTTTGGTGTACATAGAGCCTTTTTCCAAATCTGAATGATTGAATATGGAGCTTTGTGTGCAACCACTTTGTTTTGAAAGAAACTGCATTTACCCAAATAAATCAACACGAGCTGAGAAGGGAGAGACAGAGCTGTGTGAACCTCCCTGTCCCAGCAGTGGGTGTGGTGGGTCACCCCCTCCAGATATTTTGTTCCCTCAGCATTTTCCTAATTATTTATATTAAGAATTGTTTGTTTGTGTAGAAGTAGGGGCAACTTTGAGGGAGTTTCTACCTTATGGTTGCTGATCCTACCTAGCAAGATTGTTAAAATTGGGTTTTTTAAGATTTTTTTTTTTTCTATCTGGAATTTCCTCTATGAATCATTTCAATCACATTTCTGGTGATATTGGCTATAAGGCAGAATAAGCAAAATTTTGCCTGGCGTAGACAAAAAATCCTTTAACTAGTTTGTGGCATCAGAAAGGACACCCACAAAGGAAGGGCTGCTTTTCGTATTCTCTAAGCTATCCTTGTAAATCTAGAGGCAATTGGCACCTTGGCCTCTTGAGAAGGGTGTCCCACCTTTGCGGCAGGCTCGGTGCCATCCCAGCAGATGGGCATGAGTGTTGGCACGCTGAGAATCAGTATGTGCATCACGTTTGAGTACAATAGGTCAGCCTTTCATCCAAGTATGTGGGAACGAGTGTCTGTGCTGAGCTTCTATGCCAGTGGTTAAAGGAATACACCATCGTTACGCTGGCTGAAGGAGAAGCTTCATTTTTTTCCAAATCAAGCCACGTTTCCTATAGCCGCACGGGTACACAATTTCTTCTACGCTGCAGTGAATCCCAGACCGCTGATAGAAGGTAGAATATATATATATTTACATATACATATAGAGCCCAACCAGGGAGACACCCACTTGTATCAACAAAGATGCATTTTTGCCCTGTTTGGTCTCCCTGCTGAATGGCTCATCTAGGTACAAAAGCCAGATCTGTAAAAGCCAGCATATAATTTCAGCTGAATAGATCCCTGAGAGCACTACAGTCTTTGGCATGAAATTCGCAATGGAGTCCTTGAAGGGTCTTTCCCATCCTGCAACCAACAGAGACTAATTTTGATTCAGTAACAAAAAAGTGCACCTTGCTGACACAACAGAACAGACTTATTCAAACTCCTTTTTTTTTTTTTTCCTTTTCCAATCACATCTGGAAAGTTACATTAGGAATGTTTTCTATATTATCTTCCACCAAAATGCTTTCCAAGCAGTATGGAGGGTCAGGGTATTTGGATTGAATAGATCGTATTATCACAACCTCTTTCAGTATAAAAAGTGAGCAGCAAGGAGCATTGTCATTGTCAGTTAATGGCTCCTCTAGCAGAAGGATACACGAACAGCGAGCCAGCCTTTGGTTCTCTAGAGAGATGATGACCACTCAGACTTATTGATGTTCTTTGCTTTATGCATTTGAAACTGCATCACAAGGTGCATTGCAATTCATCAAATTTGTCCCCCATGTCGCTGAATATTCTGTTTGTGTTTTCCAAATGTCACTCCTATTGGAAAAGTAGACGTTTTAGCCCAAATGAAATGTTACTCCTCTTGCCATCAATTTTAAGTAAGGCTATTGAAGAGATTTTTTTTTTCTGGATGGTGAACAAAGACATCTATTTTTTTTAACCCTAGGTATAATCGTAGCATGAAATTTTTAAATTAGCATTCTGACAGTCATGAAGAATAATTCTGGAACTTTTTCACTACCATTCTAGCTGTTCTTGAGAAAAGGAGAGACTGACTGTAATTAATAAGTGAACAATTGACAGGGAAGAACTGGAGCAGTATTTCAGGATTTACCACATTTGAAATCATTTGTATTGTTAAAAATAATAATAATAAACATCTGAAATCAGACAAATGCCGAGCAAGGACTCAAGTCTCTGTCCAACATCTGAGCCACCACAATCTGAGCTCTGTGAATACAGACCTGTTCCCTGGACAGAGCTCTTTTAACAAAGATTATTAATGTATTTATGTTGGGAAGAAGTAAATTCCTATTGAAGAGAAGTAATAATCAGGTCTCATAATAGCATGGCAGTTATATTTCTCATAGATAAATTAGTAGCATTTATATCACCCAAAGATTGCTGTACTTTGATGGAACTTTTTTCAAATCTCCCTTTGAGAGTTCAGTAGACACCCTGAGTTGTTCTCACTTCGGAAAATCTCCCCAGGATCCTAGGTAGCAGCCTGGACTTACAACACAGTTACTAATAACTAACTAGCACAGAGGATGACTAGTCCTACCGTGTCCGCTTAGGACAATAGGAAAGACGGATCCTAAGCGGCCTCCTGTGTCTCTCATAAGAAAGGAAAGAAGAAAGCATGATAGACCCGGCACCATTAAACCCTTAAACTCATCTCTATGGTGTAAAGAATTTCATTAACAAAAGCTGGAAAGGGATTTGCAGGAGACAAGATGAAGTTTCTGAGTGTATCATGCATTCATTTAATGTCAGGGAAATAATTATATAAAAGAAGAAGCAGTTACATTTACAAAAACTCTAACATTTCAATTACTGTTTATAATGATATTACATATATAACACGTTCATAATTCTTAACAACATAGGATATAACGTAACAATATAGTAATATAATAATGACATTATATATACTACTCTATAGCAATTATAGTAACACATACTAAATATTCTGTATTATAAATTGTAAAACTAACAAATTCTTCATGATTCAAAACCATCCTGTAACACTGAAACATCAAATCCTTGCTGAGAAGCTGAGAAGATAATGCTTTTTTGTGTGTTAATTATGCAGTGGGCAGATTAGCAGAATGAAAATTAACAAGCTTTTATTGTCTCATTTACTTAAGTCTTTGTATTTCAGACTTTGTTCAAGTTAAGAGCTCCATCTGGCCTTTACAGCTTTATTAGCACTATCCATGCAGTAATTGTTCCTTCATTTAAAAAAAAAAAAGTGAAAGTAGAGTTAGAAGCACAGGTACATTGTATAATATCATTAGTTTGTCCTCAGCCCTTTGAAAGATGGCTAACTCTTAATTCATTTTGAAGTAATTAACATTTTTTATTAAGATGGCATTTTAAAAGTATCTGCGCTAGTTCAATACACAGTTTGCATTGTTTTCCTTCTCTTCTTTTAATATCTTCCCAATGCCCTTGCAAATAATTGCATTGTTGCTTACAATAACCCAATAGAGCAAGAGATGACGAGTCCTACTATATCTGCTTGGGACAGTAAGAAACAGAGAATCATAGAACAACCAGGTTGGAAGAGACCCACCGGATCATCGAGTCCTCCTGCGTCTCAAGAAAGGAAAGGAGAGGAAGATAAACTCAAATTGCTGCATCTTTGCCTTACAAATTATAGCAGAATCTGGAAAGACGGGAGCAGTTCTGGCAAATATCACCTCTTTGGTACTCAAAACAGCATTGTGGAGGAAAACGTTTTGCTGAGGTGAGAAGAATCCTTGCCTTTTTCTCGTCTCCTAGGAAAAGAGACAGTGGAGGTAACTTGAGAGAATCATAGAATCACCAGGTTGGAAGGGACCCATCGGATCATCGAGTCCGACGAGAGGTTTATGGTCACGGTTCTCATCGCTGTTCGTCCCTCTGCCACTGTTATCCCTAAAATAGACACATTTTTTAAACCCTTTGAAAAAAGGTTAGAAAGGGATATCTTGCATTAGAAAGACGTAGTGCAACAGAAATGCTTATTTTGCAGGACAACAATGACAATCCTGGAGATCCTGAGTCAGGAAGAAACGTCCTCAAAGGCTGAGTGAGCTGCGCTGTTTTTGCTGTCATTGTTTCACTAAAAGACTGATAAGAAAATGCAGCTTTCTTCAGCTGAGAGTGTAAAACTTGACATTTTAGTGATTATAGATGGGTTTTCTTTATTTTCACAGAGAAGACTGTTACTACTACTTCATGCATTAGCCTAAGCTATAGAATCTCTCTTTCACATCTGCCTAGGAAACATTTAAATCAAGTTCCTACAGAAAGCAGCATAACAGTCAACTTAATTATGCTTAACTTTCTTTCAGAGTTAGCTACCCTTCATCCTCCCTTAGAACGGGACACCTTTCCTTTTCGGCAATCCTCCAAAGATTTGAAACTGTTGGGATAATTATAGAAAAGTAGAGTACACTATCAGAAAACATAACTGACTTCATTGGTAAATTATTAAGTTTATATATATGTGTGTCTTATTTCCCTTTTTTTAATAGAGGTGACATGCAACCTTCAGTTAAGCGTCCGACGCTGTCAATATTTTTTCATACTAAGTTCTATAGATGCTAAAATAAATTGCACCTCAGGGCTAACACATTATGCATGAATAGACCCCCAGTTGAGCAGCAGTGTTTGAGATAGGAAGAAAGAAAACTGATTCAGATGTATTCCCAGTGACTGCTGCCAGTAGCATGATAAGTGACATGATATCTAATTACGGGATTTCTAATCACGAATGTCAAAGAGTCAGCATTTTTTTTTTCTGTGTCAATTTTTCTTACATTTTTATGCTTCTGAAAGTCCTTCCATAATAAACATAAAAGGTTCTTTTCCAAAATATTTCTTCAAGAGTAGCTGATTAAAGTGATCTGAAATTTGAAGTTTTAAATGAGAAATATTATTACAAAACGAGCCATTCACGATTGTTCTTATCTCTTGTTCAAGACTGAATTAGTTAAGTCTGTGGAGGATTCCACATTCAAGCATGTTGTGTGTTAAACATCAGGCTGATGTAGAGAAATCTTTACGCAGCTAAAGGCAAACTCCCAAACACCAGGTAGACTAGACAAGGTAAGTTAGCTCACACCTATTACAGCACAGATTGTTTCCAGTATCAACATGAAATATTATTCTAGGGTTTAGCTTTCTAGACTCCAACTGAAATGCAGAGCAGCCTGAGGCTTAACACCAAGTGATGCTGAAGACCAGAGTAATAAACAACATGTGGGCATCCCACTGGCTGAGAAGAGGTCCTCTCACCCCAGGAGGGTTGAGTCACAGCACATCCGCAGACACCTGGTGCCCTGAATAATTTCTGAAGACAGGCAGGTGATTTACAAGGCAGAGGACTCTGCTCCTGCAAAATCAGTAGGGAACCGAGAGCTGGGTGCAAGGGGATGGCTCAAACTTTCCAAGTTTTATTTCAGAACCTTTCAAGATCAAGAGTCCAGGCCATGCTGAGTTACAGAAGCCTCAGAACTGCCCTTCTGATTGATAAAAACTTACTGAGAAGAACGTCCATTCTCACAGCCCATCTTTTTCATAAGAGCCAATGAAGGCTGTAAGTCAATGAGATGGTGTTTCAGCACCCTTGGTTGTCTCTGAGGTGTTCTGGTGGGCATCTTCACCTCCAGAAGGAGGACTCCATGCAGAGCAGAAGGTGCCAGGACCCTGCGCAGCATCTCTGCTTCATCATGAAGGGCACGCAGCCCTTGGGTGGCTGCAGGGCTTGGCGAGCCGCCCGGCTCTGCGAGGCTGTGGTCCTTCTATCCGACAGTGCCTATCCCAACCAGGCTCTGCTCTCACAGTCTCTCCTCATTTGTCTACTTGTTCGTTGTTCACACAGACCTTTGAGTGTAACAAGGCATAAACAGTCCAGTGAACACAGATCAAAATCCAGATCTCGCGTGCACCATGCCGGTGTCTTTAATCAATAAGCTAAAGATTTGCTGTCCCCGGTTATCTGCTTTCTTTCTGGCCATCAGAGTTTGGCAGTGATGGAGAGCGGACGCTCTGACTCTCTTTTGAATTTAGATATCTACATTTTATCAAACAAAGTGGCCTTGTCTGTACAAATGCCATTAACTGTCCCCGTGCACTGGGAGCTGTGATTTCTGAGTACTCCAATAACGCAAACCAGCATCCCTGAAAATTCATTTTGGCTGGCTGGAGCTGCCTGGCTCCAGGTGCAGGTAAGACCAAATTCAAATGCAAATACATTTATATGGAAACAGTGAGGAATGAAAATCCATTGGGATTTTGTAGTTAATGTTCTTTCTTCTGTGAAAGTATCTTGGGATTTACTGAAGTGACTGAGCCTGGTTTATTTTCCTATACATACTTTGTCCAAAGGAAAAATACTCCTTCTAAAGTACTTTTAAAGTATTTTCTTTTTGCCTTCATCATAAATGGATTAAGTTTATAATAAAGGATGGAAGACAAAGAAGTGAAAGTAACATGGGTTAGTGTTTGATAGGAATGGTTGGACTCAGTGATCCAGTGGGTCTCTTCCAACCTGGTGATTCTATGATTCTATGCTGGATCATAGGTCTGATTTAGATCTAACCTGATAAATGTGTATAAGAATTAACTCCTTGCAAGTCCAGGAAGTCACAGTGGCACAAAACTGGTGCAACACTTCTGACTGGAGATTTCTTACACATGAAATTACAGTTTCAGGCCTCTGCTCGGTTTATGTACGTGCTGCGTATTAAGGAGAGGTCAGAAATTTATGAAGTTGATGACCGCCACATAAATAGTTCAGTAGTTAGGATGAGAGCAACCTTACACTGACTGATAATAAAACCATAAGATCCCTGTAACCTAGTGTCCTCTTCCTGAGCCCTTTGAAAAGAGTTGTGTTTTGTCAGATCCAAGATAATTAATAAATCAAAGTGAAGGTAGAGTGTGACCCAGGGCAAGAATCTGCTGCTACTATTCACGCTACTGCTGGCACCAGGCACCTCTAATCCCCCAACTGGAGTTCTGAGACCTGATTTAGATGCTTAACCTCTCAGAGCCATTTAGGTGAAAAATTAAGCACCTCCAACAGATGCTCCAAAAAACCCCATATAGTGAAGGGAAGTTTCCTATGGAGCTGGGAATCTCCTCTGTCTAGCTATTAGGAAATGCCAATCATGCCTGCAACCCCTTCTCTACTCTGGAATTTCAAGTCCCAGGTCTGGGCTGTGAGCAGACAGACGCTCCTTTTCCACTTGGGACCCTCAGCCCCGGATCCTCTGCTGAGGCAAAGCTTTAGCAATCCCTCATTCAGCAGGATTCATTGCTTTATTTCAAAAATAAATCCAAGGGAGGAATGGCATGTAATGGCTTAGTGGTTAGTGGCACTCCCCTAGGAAAGAGCAGAGGGACCGTGCCCTCCTCAGCCTGAGGGGGCATCAAATTAGCATCTCCAGGAGTGGCTCCAGCCATGGAGCCCAAGGGGTGCGTTGCTTCCTCCAGCCCCCCTCGAAGCTGCGTGCGGCTGAGCTGCATGTGGCTGAGGGCAAAGCAAACACAGATTTTACAGCCAGCCCTGAACAGCAGGTTGTTTAATCTGATGGTAACCAACAAAGCGGTGACTGGCCATGATTTGTACTAGCTTCTTGGTTCAGCTTCCTCAGAAGGAGAATTTAAAATACGACGTCACAGTCCCACCTGTTATACTGTAGTAAGGGTCCCCATAAATATATTTCTTATAGCAAGTCAAATGCAGTTCACCCAGTAGCATCGTGAAGGAAAGATTTAGAAATATTGGCTTCTCCGAAACTTGCAGATAACATCTGAACACTAGCACCTAAATGCTGCTAATCGTTGTCACGGTATCGGTGCCATCTTCCTTCTAATATTGACCAGAGGTTTTGCCAAAAACTCTTCTGCCCTTCAACACTCTCAGCTTTTGTAAAAGTTCTTCTGGGTGTATTGGCACTCGAAATATTTCTCATACGATGCTTCAAGAGAGAGGCACAGTGATGCCCCGCTCTATCGTAAAACAATTAGCAATCTTTTCCAGCAATAAACTAAATGAACCAAACTAGCTAGGAAATCAGACTTGACTGGTTTATGAATAATAGCATCAAGTGCTTTGCGATTAAATAGATATTAATTTTTTGAGTAATTTTAAAAAAGGTAGCAGTCTCTCAAGATTCCTCTTTAATTCTTTTTATTTATATGCTGTATATCTGAGCACTCCAAAGACCATTCTAACTACTTTTCATCACATTACCAATAGACCTTCACTATGCATTATGTCACGTCAAAGGTCAGAAAAGCTTTTTTTCCTGCTCAAGAATAGTACGTTCTAATATCAAATATTGATTCAAAGAAAAACCAGATAATTAGTGGATAGGATAAGCAGATTTTATCTCTAGGGAATTCACTCTTCACAGATCTCTAATTAAACCAGGAGAAATTATATGATGTGAGTATGCTCTAAACCTTAACACAAGCAAACCTTGAAGAAGGCTGGCGTAAAGCGATACAGGATATTTTATTCGCTTGTTTCTCAACACTTCATGCAGACAAGACCTCTACTTGTGCTTCAGCTGCTAATCAGCTTGTCTGGTAACAGGATGGGGTTTTCGCTGGCATTATTAGTATTTATTTGCATGGTTTTCATTCTTAGGAGACCTAGTTCCAAATCGAAGCTCTGCTACTGCTGCCAAAAAGAAGCAGGTTTTACTTCAGCAGCTTACGGCTTAGGGACATGACTATATTGTACATGAGACTACAGCTCATGATCAAATCATTCCATTTAAAGTTATTTTGGGTATTTTCTCTCTATTCTGTAAACGCCGCAGTTACATGCCTGAAGCGTATGACAATAGACGAGAGATATATACAGCTTATGGGGGAATATGAGGGAAAATGAGACAATATTGGTCACTAAGATTGATAGGGGTCAAAATATACTCATATCATAATTGTTGTCAGCTGTTTGATAAGATTTATGGCCCCAAAGAAAAGATTTTTAAGGAGGGGTTGAATGGAGGATGATAAAGTAGCTGTGTACGTACTTAGAGGGGAAATTTTCCCAGTGTGAAGTGCAGAGGGAGACAAAGCACAAAGGTGATTGAAGATATAAGAAGTGACTAGTGAAGGCTCAGGTGTGAACAGGGAGTACATGGAGGGGTGGAGACACACTCTGGAGAACCTTAGTGGCGAGGGCAGATAACGCAAACCCCACGCAGGAAATAATTCAGGAAAGGAGTGGTTGGATCCTCCGAAGGACTGAAGAAATGAGTTAAAAAACTGAACTTAACGCCATTTTACATAAAGTAAGGCTACACTGTCAATTTTTGACTAAGATGTGCTGTCATGTACGGCTTAGATGACCAGTGTTTGTGTGCAAGAGTGAGGAATGGGCAACACGCAGAGGTATCTCCCACTTGTCGAGGGTAGCTCAACTTTCCTTCTCTACCTCATCACTCTAGATTATTAAATATCCACAGGGATTAGATTCACAGTGACCTTAAAGTTATATTAAGTCCATGGACAAAAGACAGAAGAGTGAGACTGGCAGCTCAAGAAGATAATTCATCTTCTCCTTTAAGAGAGCTGATGCGAATCTCCTTTCCCTAATAGACACAATCAAAATCTTTCTAAGCACGTTTTCGAATGACTGTGTTGGGTTACATTTTTTTTTTTATTCCATTTTTTTAATGCACTGTCTCTGTTACATCCAGGCTTCCTGTCTCTTCCTGTTCTCTAAAGGTTATGAAGTTAATTTATCAAAGTGGTTTTAAACATGAAGTGGTAATGAATATTTACACACGCTGTGTCTCTTTGATGAGATAAAATGCGACAATTTATTAAACAATTTTCAAATTAAAGATGGTCTGCAAAGAACAAAAAATATATTATTGGGAAGAGGATCCAGGACTTAAAAGCTTACGAATTTAGGGAGCATTGACCTGCAATAATACACAATTCCTGAAAAAATCCAGCAATATTTTTTCAGATGCTATTAACTTTTGATATGACCTGCCCTTTCTGCAGGTCTTGATGGGTTTGTGACTTGTGGTGCAAATTTCTAAGGACTCTTTCAGCTGAACGTCTTTTGTCACTTGTGGATGGTTTTTCACATAAAAATGTACTTTCTTGCTGATAGAGAAGGTTTAGCATGCAACACGAGGACAAGCAGAAAAAATGGTATGACTTGTGTTTGAGAGGAAGGGGTTTTTCTTTTGCTGGTGGTGATGATGTATAAAGAAGTTGAGAACTGAGTAAGTAGCTTAAACACAAAATAAGTTGTTTTACCATCAATACAAAATCTGGGAAATGGCCCTGTGAAGCCCTAGAGTATATCTGACATTTCACCTTCCCTGGAGGGGTTTAAGGGATGGGTGGACAAAGTGTTGAGGGACAGGGTTTAGTGTCTGATGGGAATGGTTGGATTCAATGATCCGGTGGGTCTCTTCCAACCTGGTGATTCTATGATTCTATGAAAACACTTATGTCCACACAAATGTATATGACCCTTAGGTGATTCCACTTCTTATGTGAAAACTGAGTAATGTCAGGATTCCATAAAACCAGTGGGCATGTTCACAGAAACACTGTCAGACTGAAGGGTTTGCCCTGACTATATCTTCTGTTATTCCATGTATCCTAAATAGGAATGATCTGGCATTTCCAGTTTACAAGAAACCCCAAAAAACAGCTAAGAAACAAAATCACAATTTTATACTTTTGGGAGACCTGCCTTTAAACAGGAAGAAACATGGGATTTTTTTTGATTGAAGAGAAAAAAAGCAGATTTGCCCTCCCTTTCTTTGGCTGATTCAACCTGGTGATTCTATGATTCTATGGGACTCGATGATCCAGTGGGTCTCTTCCAACCTGGTGATTCTATGATTCTATGAAAACACTTATGTCCACACAAATATATATGACCCTGGTTCAACTCAGCTGCTGGTAGGAACAGTGGAGAGTCCATGTTCCTCTTTTTGAGCTCCAAATCACAATCACGTTCAAGGTTTTTATCAACTTATCAGAATCACCCAGATCTAAAGTATTTTTATAATTCCGTAACAAATGGTGAAAATTTTTTTTTTCTTTGCCCTCTTTCATGTCCAACAGTATTCTTAGAAATGAGAGAGCCGCAAGTGCTAGTTTGCATTACTGAGCCATTAAAATAAATCAGGCAAGTACAGTGAAAATTAGTTATTGGTCAAACATCAGTAACACATGCAAGGGCCAAACTGTATCTGTGTAATTTACTTTTTGACAAAAAGGAACCCACTTACTGTTCACAGAATCATAGAATCACCAGGTTGGAAGAGACCCACAGATCATCGAGTCCAACCATTAATATGTCCAACCATTCATATACAATAAGCAGTAAATATAATCGGACTAGGATCAATCAGTCTAATTTATCCACAGGCACTTCAAGGAACAAAGAATGTTACCACACATGGTAGCCTTCTTGTTGATGGGAAAGTATAAGAATATATATAGCTGAGCTGTTATTAGCCATCGCCAACCTACTGCACGTCACTGAATCACAGAATCACAGAATCACCGGGTTGGAAGAGACCCACTGGATCATCGAGTCCAACCACTCCCACAAAACCCTAAACCATGTCCCTCTGGACCTNTTGTGCTGAGGGGCCCACAACTGACCCCAGGATTTGAGGAGCGGTCTCACCAGTGCCGAGTACAGAGGGAGAAGAACCTCCCTGGACCTGCTGGTCACACTGTTTCTGATCCAAGCCAAGATGCCATTGGCCTTCTTGGCCACCTGGGCACACTGCTGGCTCATGGTCAACCGGCTGTCGACCAGTCGACCACTGCTCTCATTCAGCCCCCAGTAAAGCAGCATTAAAGTTCTCTTACTTCAATACGAATTTCAAGACGTGCTGTGTCTTCTCACAAGATGACATGACATGTCAAAAAAGAAGATCAACTGTCTCACAAATGAAGCAAGAACTTTCTTCATCAAAATGAGCAGCATACAGTTAGGATTTTTCTAAAATCTACTGGGTTTTTCTTTTTTTTCTTTTTTTTATCACCTGCCTGTTTTCAGTCAGGAAAGGCAAAATCTCAATGTCAGTTTGGCACATACAGTCTGAAGCTCATGCAAATGAAACTGGTTATTAACTTGGGATAAAGGAATATATCTTGACAAATAAGGTTTTTTTTGTCAACTGTGTATAAAACCTTTGACTTACATATTCACAACTGGGCTTGAATGGAGATGCACTTTTCTCCTTTAGCACAGAATGAGGTTATAATTTTTTAAGGAGCAATTTATAGCAGAATGAACAATTGGTGCGATATTATCTTCCAAAACATGAGGTGATATTAGACATTTGACTTAATGTGGTCAAATAAGTAAAATTCTTTTTGCTGTTCTTTTCCATGAGAAGCCAGTTGTCAGTCTATATATTAGCGTGGTTATTCCTAGTATGAATTTTTGCATTCAGAAATCTCGTATTGAGCAGTATTTACCCTTACAGTGCTTGAAATTTTTAAAATATATGCATGTTAAACTATGATTAGGTATCATTCTGCTGTTTCAGACTGAACACATCTAGTCTTGTGAAGTCTCAGCTAGGGTTTAAAGCCTGGTGCACAGTGATAGAGACTGGTAGCATTTTTTTATCAGGCAAACCTCTGAAGTCTGTTACATGACGGCTTCTCAGCTGTGGGATAATTTCAGGTTGCATCTATCAGTGCAGGTTTCTCCAGTGTATTTAAGAGTCAGATGGACAACAGCTGTTTCAGTGACACGTGGACCTCAAAATGTTTCACAGCCACTTCCTTTAACAAACTGCCCTTAATGCCTTAATGTACTTACAAAATAGTATTATTTAAAAATATTAATTAATGCTAAGTAATTCATGAAGTCATAAACGTGTAATAGTAAAAATATGATTAACTCAGAGTATAGCTACTGGTAAGTATTTAGTGGTTTTTCATAAATATTAAATAAATGAGAATCATAATACATCTTAACAAAAAAAAAAGAAAAAAACAAAAAAAAACTCAAATGGGCAAGTAAATTTGAGAAGGGATTGCCTGCAACTTTGCTCACTGCTGGCATTCTGAAATTTCTCTCCACTAATTATATCACAATCTCTCAGGTTATCTGTGGAGATCCTAGATGGCAGCAGAAAGATAAATATATACCAGGTAATATTAGTCTAAGTGAAAACCGCTGTCATTATAATTGAAGAAAATGCAAACATAGGCAAATTCAGCTTCCTGAAATTTGAAGCCGTCACCTATTCAAGTCCATGGGTCTGTATTCATTTTTATTTAGTCTTGTATTGCAGTAGATAATGAAATTTTTAAAAGCATCAGAGGAAAGGATTATATACTTTATATACTTAAAGTTTTACATTCAGACAGATATATACGTCAAGTCCAATCTCACACCATCTCATCTACCCCTCCTAAGCCTGTTTGCGTTACCCAAGAAACATACGAAGTCCAACACAAAAATACCCAAGAGATGATGGAAAATATTAACCGCCCTCGTTACCACCGTGTTGTTCAGAAAATCCTTCCTGTATGTGAAAAACGATACAAGCAGGATGAATTCAAACTTGGCCTCTGTTGGATGCTGCTTGCTGGACCCACACACACAAACGTGTGATTTAGAGGCAGAGGGGTGTCTATTTCTTAACTCACAACAAGGATCGTTAGCCAGCCAAAAGCATATGAATTGCATATGAAGGACAGGAATAAAGCTCGAGCAACCCTGATAGAACACTTTTTCCTATGATTTCTAGCTCTGTCACAAATCTCCAGTGGGAGTGTGGACATATTCACAGCCCAAACTGCCTCAGCAGCCTGTTTTCAAACCAGAAGCTCCTTCCTTGCAGCTGAAGGAGTAAATAATTTGCAGCCGTGCTGTAGTTGTAGAAGAGTCGGATTAGATGGACACCCTTCATTTACTCTGCTGAGTGAAATAAATCAGCCAGGATGCAACTTGGTGCTGCTGCAGCTGGGCTGCTCCTAGCCCACCTTTATTTTCTCTCCATTGCTACACAGGTTGGTGAAAAACATCAGACCTGCGCTCCTACTAACAACTTATCTCTGCCTGGCTGTTTGCTCCTTCCAGCACCCCCAACACCCCTGTGTTTGCATGAGTTCAGAGGGGACTGACCCACCGAGCAACAACATTGCAGTCAAATCCAATGAGTTAGTGGAAGGGGAGCTGCTCAGGTGACTGAACGTAGGGTCAGACTCTCTTACATTCAAATAAACAATTAACAGGGACAGAATAAATTGAAGGCTTCAAGGAGGAGAATGAGAAGGAAGCGCCTTTTACAACTCAATTACCAAAAGTTAAAAGCTTAGGACGTCTGACTGCAGGACTTCTACGCCTCATTGATCTAGAACATACCTGCACAATAAGCAATAAGAAAACTTTTAATTGATCAACTCCATCAGGCACAAAATGTTGGGTTGAGCCAGCTGGGCACTGAGCTCTGCACAGGATGAAAATCAGAAGTCATGATTAATTTAACCATTTTTTTTTTTACTTTTCCCACTGTATTTTACTTCCATCTTCTGTTTCTCCTACTGCCAAAAGCCTTAGATTCTCCGCACACTTAAGGGCTGGACCTCAACCTCAGTCATTCCAAACTTACACATCGCAAAATCAATTCTGCTTCCAAGATTTGCCAAGCCCACAAACTAGGTTTGTGTCAGCTTTTTAAGTCATCTGACTTTTTTTTTTTTTTCCCAATTGCCCTGTTTGCAACAGTGAGAGGCCAGGCATTAATTATTAGGCAGGATTTTTTTTATTTTGTGCTAGTACAATATCTCTGACACAGACATCTTCAAATGTTTTACAACAATACAGTTGCCTTATTGCATGACAAGGATTCTTTTGTATATTTTCTGTCTATAAAGCTGCATTTATACATATTTTATTTATTTATATATATATATATACACACACACATCATATGGCACAGCTATGTTTATGCACATATGCAAAATAATACAAGTATTAGTGTACTTCTGTACTATATGTTTAAGAAATTCTATATGTGGATGGCAGCTGACATACATAAACTCTTAAGGAAGTTATAAAACAAGAGAAATGCACAGTTATAAATTACGAGAACAGTTCTGAGTTAAAAACCACGTGCATAGAGAATTATCACTATTGTCCCTACTAAAATCTGGATAAACTGTAGCGCACAGTAAATTTCTTGAAACCATTCATCAGACCATGAGCGCAATTGGGAACAGGCAAACGTAGCCACTGAGATACACTTTATTTTCTGCGTTATGAATATACAAGTGTCACACAAATCTGTTTCTTTCTTTCCCTGATCTCATTTTTTTTTTTGGCAGAAGCGCCTATTTTGGACATTTATATTCCCCTTGTAACATAGTGCTTCAAAACTAGTCTGTTGGAAAGTTAAAGTGCAGGAAGATCAATGAAGATTTTTAAATGGTTTCTAAAAAATGCAATAAATCTTTCTTCAAGTTTCTTCTACAATAAGCACAATGTTTAGCAAAGTAATAAAAGCAATTTGAGATCCTGTAAATCTGACTCGAGACGTTCTAGCATTAATACGAAGAGGAACAATTAAGAATTAGAAGCATATATCTTAGCAGCTTTGAGTCTATAGCTGAATTAGCCTCAGCCAATAAGCATAGTCTAAAGCACTCACGGTTTTTCTTTTTTTTGTTTGATTAAACCACAGTTAAGAACACATAAAATTAAAACAGTTGGAGCCTCTGATTCACAATCAGTGCTTAGTAAGGTAATGTAGAGATTTCTAATAGCAAGTCAAGTACATATAGTGCTTTCTTAACAGAACGTTAGTGCATATTAAAAAAAAAAAAGTGTTATCACAGGCTGGCAGCTAGGGATTCACTGACCTTCTGCATTACCTGTACTTCACCATGCTAGAACCACAGTTTTGCAGTTGTTCCAGCTTTCTGCTGGCCGCTGCATGCACAGATGCTACTAAATACAGTTATATATACACTACTCTGCAGTCAATGTCATACGGTGTCCATAACATCAAGTCACCTAAGTAGCGTGAATTGGTTAACATATTTTATGACTGAACCATGCTAATGAATATTAAACTTATTTTAACAGAAAACTCCTCCTCAACATGTTAGATTTAATAGGTAACTGTTGGAAAACTAAAATACTTTTCTCCGCTTGAAAACGGAGTCATCTGCTTGTTTGTTACTGTGTGAATATGAATATTCCGATGAAAGTGGTGTAGCTGCTGCTTTCTGCTGCTCGCTGCTAGTCAGTGTTTTCAGAGCCTTGGAACAGATGGTGCCCCACCTGACTCTGCGCACTCTAATGTAAGATTCATTGTGCTTCACAGGAAATCAAAGATCAAGCAACATTGCAGAAGGTGAAGCGGCACCTCAGCAACCAGCAGCACAGGATGATACAGTCAAGTGGCAGAGCGAGAAAGCAGGGAGAGAGAAGGAGAGAAAGAGAAGGAGAGAAGTCAGAAAGAATTAACTTGTTTCTGAGGTTTATTTTGCTTTATACTTTCTCCTTTTATTTTCCACTTTTCCTTTCTTTTTCTTTTTCCCCACTCTTCTCTATTCTCTGGGAGAAGGATCAGCTCGTTCCAAAGAAGAATCATTAATCCTTAGGCAGTCAACATTTCTGGCCTGCTGATTAAAATACAAATCATAGAATCATAGAATTGCCAGGTTGGGAGAGACCCACCGGATCATCGAGTCCAACCGTTCCTATCAAACACTAAACCATGTCCCTCAGCACCTCGTCCACCCTATTTAGAAACAAGAGAGTTTTTTGATTTGCTTGTTTGCTTCAATTTCACTGTGACGAATGCCTGTTTGCAACATGAACAGCTTTACAAATATTTAAAAGTTCATTAAACATTCCATCTGGTTCTATAGTTATAAAGAATTACAATTATGACTTACCTGCCCCTTTCCACTCGCTCGCCGTGCACATCTCCGTCCTTCCCTCCTTTGTGGTGACTTTCTCTGCCTGGACAGTACAGTTCTTCCTCGGTCTCTCCTTTACGGAAATCCAGAATTCACAGAAATATCATTACATGCCAAAAAAAAGCCAAGCCAACAGCACAAAACAAATGAGGGGAATTAAACATTAAATTCAAGGATCTTCTTCAAAGCACCTGCCATCTCTAAATCTTTTGGATGAAAGCTGGGAGCTCTCATCTTGGACACCTTTGCTGATGTCAAACGATACAATCACAAGCAAAAATTGAGTGTCATCCTCACACACCTTGCACACACGTAATTCAGAAATTAAAGCACCGCTTAGCTCGGCTGGAATTTTCAGGTATCCAGTACAGCACAAAACGGAGCACACAGCATCTCTCCCACCAGCCATAAGAGGTGGGTAACCACCTGAAAAGATGATCCCCTACTTTCTCATTACTCAAATGCAGGAATTTACATAACTCTGTATCCTGAAAATACATATTCTGCTCCTCCTGGTATCTAGGCCTGACCTAAATCTAAGTGAATTCAATAGGAAAAGTGCTTTATGCCCAATTTGAAGTTCACCAAAACAGACCTTGCAGTGAAACACCCTAGGGCTGTTTGATTGAAATGTGTAAACATCGCAGCATTAACACACCACTGCAGCCTGTGCCATGGCAAAAAAAAGGTGAGAAAAGGTGTGGATCACTTGGAAGGAATGCCCAGCAAAGGATACTCAGCAAATAAAGAGTCCTCAGAATTATTTGTGTGCCCAGCCTGCAGCTCGGTATCTAATGCTTAATGAATTCAGTGAGGTGGCATATAAGGGACTTTGAGAACCTAGCCAAGAAGACCTGCAGATCAGCAAAATTATCAAAGGCATCAAGAAACACACAGAAAAGGTGTGGTTACTGCAGAACTTTGGTGCTGTACAAAAAAAAAAAAAAAAAGATCAGATCTAGACATAAAACAACAAGAGACTGGAGCAGCCGTGACTCCACTGTCCCTGTTTAACTAAATATTTTCATTCCTGAGGATGTTCAAACGCTGTCTGGACACAGTCCTGGGCAACTGGATCTAGTTGGTAGGAGAGTTTAACCATATGACTTCTAAAGGTCCTTTCCAGCCTCAACCATTCTAATTCTGTGAGTTACCCACACTCTGATCTTTGTTCTCCAGACGTGGTGCTCACGGCACCTTGTTTCCTTCCAGCTGTACATCTGAGCGTCGGCGTTTTGGGATGTCTTAGGAATCAGTGCCCGTTCTTTAACTAAGCTCATTAAAAACTTAGGGAAACGTATCTTAAAAATTGAATCATGGGTCCTGAATAACCTTCCTAGAAACAACAGAGTTTAGAAAGTGACTGAATAATCCTGCACTGCTCATCACCAACCTCCACTTTCAAGAGAAAATTAATTTACTTTCTCTGCAATAACAATATGAAAATCCATCTCCAAATGCATTCTCTGAAAAAAAACCCTCATAATTAGAGTCATGTCCATAATTTTTTCAAATAACTTGCAGGAAGACAGCTTGATCAGCCTTTAAGGCATCAACAATGCCATCCTTCTCTGGACGCTATTACCTTTTTATTCCCAATGGAGTTATAAATACTGGAAACTCCTGAATCTTTACATTCCTTTCCCTATAAAGACTTTTCTCTCCTACTATTTTATTTTCTCTGTCCTCCCAGCTGTAAACTGGAAACTGCTTCTATTCCATTTTCCCTGGCCTAGTCACCTGTCCTGCATGACTCACAGGGATTTGCTATCTCCATTCATATGTAACTCATCATCCACACCCTATTTGTCTTTCTCAGACAAATATTATCTCACTCTAAATATTTGTCTTTTATTGTATCAAGAGTGAAGAGCCTTTCAGTTACCCTGGCCAAACCCAGACAATGACAGTAACGACCCATCACCACCCTCATTCACAGACTGGGTTGAGACCTGGAGGTCTCCACCATCGGTCACCACCCAGGTTAACCCTGTAGTCCCTACCAGGTCTGCTCATGTCAGGTTCTATCAGCTCCTTGCAGCCGTTGCTTCTTCCTCCCCAAAATACCAACCCAAGAGAGGACACGCAGCCTCAGGGCTGGGTTTACATCAATCCCCCAAGAGATTTGGTGCCACTCAGGCTTCCTTGGAGGAAGCTGATATCCTAGGGACTCGTGGTTATGATATCTTTGGGTTGGCCTTCATATTAAAATGCAAAATGAGCGCAACCATATTTCCAGGTGTTAGATGGGTCCTATAGAATCATAGAATCACCAGGTTGGAAAAGACCCACCGGATCATCGAGTCCAACCATTCCTATCAACCATTAAACCAAACTATAAACCTCGATACACCAATACCCATCAAACATTCATCCTTTGTCCCAGTTTCATATCTGTATCATCAGATGCCAGTAGTGCTGTGCTGACCTTTGGCTGCCCAGTGACTTAGAAAATCAGGACATCAAGAGCAAGGAAAGGAGGAAAGACAACACCCAAGCCAGCAAGTGAACTGCCCCACACCTGGAGTCATTCCCTTCATGTTGCACCTCTAAAAGAGCCAACCTTCCCCTAATGCGCTGAGTTCAACAACCTTTACATTTTCCGGCTTCTTCTCTTTTAATTTAAGAAATGTCAGAGCTTGCCAAATTCTCATCTCTCAAGCACACTTGCTAGCAAGAGTCACAATACTCCACAAGACAGAGGTTTTTCTCTAGACTCGTTAGATATTGTCAGTCTAAGCACACCAGGTACCTGGTATGATGCAACTACAACTTCACTGACCAACTTTTGTCCTGGGTACTTGTGGAGCGAAACACATTCTTCTTCCAAACCAAGACTATCATATCAACTTTTGAGCAGAATCCCAGCGATCCGTCATTCGTGGATCACACAGTCTTTATTGTTTGAGCTAGGGCANCTATCTACCTACCTACCTACCTACCTACCTACCTACCTACCTACCTACCTACCTATCTATTCACTTTGCAGACAGTACTATCTTTTCCGTATTTTCCCTCCCAGGATGAAATTACAGTAATTGAGTACAAGGTCTGTCTGCCAGCAACAAGCAGACCAGTGTTTCAGGAGCCAGTGGAATACACCTAACGTGGCCACGTATACAGATCGAGGTCTCAAAACCAGAAGACAGTAAACATTGGAGGAGCTGCTAGTTCCTCTGACCCAACATTTCTCAACATACAGCTTGTCAGCTGTCTTTGTGAAGCGGGGAAGAGTGAGGGGCTGAATTTTATCCAAAGAGAACTAACAGCAATTGCAATAACAGAAAAAGTAAAGAAACGAATACCCTCACCCCCTTGAAAAATGGGAGCTTCTTCAGGACGTAACCAGATGTCATGTTCTTGCTGCAGTTTCTTCTCTGTCTGACACATTAATGGTTTATGCAACGTGCTGTTATTCAAGAACAAAATTGTTCAACAAGGAATTTCTGCTTCGTGAACTGCAAGATGCGGCGGTGCTGAGAATCTGTCTTGCGTTCAGATTCCAGACATTGTTTGAGCTGTGGAGAACAGATACAATAACACAAGTTTATAAGTAATGGCAACTTGTTGATGTTGCTGTCATTTTAGAAGTCATTTTCACACTGTCCTTGAAAGCTACAAACAGAAAATACTAACAAAGATGACATTTCGGTGGGAGCTTTTGTGCTCTGAAAAAAATCATTATTTAAGCCTTGACTCTTCTTGTTATGTTTTCAGTCTGCTCTTGGAGCAGAGTGGGGACTTGCCAACTTTGCTTCTTGGAGAATAATGAAGTAAAGCAGCTGAAGATCAGCAACAGAGCTCATGATGAGCTTGTCATTTGAGTCGAACAGCAGGGGCCCCGCACTTGGTAATCATTACTGCTGCCTAATCTACTGCATGTTTTCTTAGTCAGTAGAGATTAGAGCAGTGGTGCTTCAGACATCTATTGGGAATAGAGCTAAAAACGAATCAGGAAAATTATGTGTAAAAATAAGAATGTATAATATACACATGCTAATATTTCTTTGCTGAATGCTGCTGGCCTAGTAAAAGTGTTGTTTGCTGCTATGCTGGAGTCCCACCAGTGGGAATTGGCTGTAGACCGTAACAACAAACACACAGACTATGGGCTTTTGAGGTTTCTATAAATTTAGAAACTCCTTGAGAACACTTGCCTACGCGGGGGGAAGTTTTCTAAGTTACGTGCTCGGGATTAGGCTGCATGATAGCCAACAATGTTAATGGGAGTTATTCTTGCCTCTGAAAATATCAGCCTAGCTCCGTAATAAAGCAATTTCCATTGGTTTGAGACCTTCATGCCAGATTTCTGACTTCAGTTACTTATTTGAAATCCAAGGCTGGTTTTTGGACTGAGTTGTAATGAATCAGTGCCTGCAGGCAAGAGAAACAATTGCTCAGTAAAATTCAGGGACAATCAGCACATCACTAATACCGCCTGCTTCTAAAACATATTTTTCTACCGCTATACTTCATGAATTTACCACCAGTAGGGGACATTACATGCGTTATATATAGGAAGTTACTTCACAGCCAAAAAAAAAAAAGAAGTACCAGCTAAGGGAACTGCCAGATGAATTAATCCAATGGTTAATCAATGTTAGTTTCTGGCCCTTCTCCTTGGTTAGAGCTGTTCAGTGACATACAAGAAGGAGGTTGAATGACAGCTTTACATTTCAGAAAGTCCGGTATCAGACACTGACCCACCACAGCAATTAAAATGGGCTGCACCAGGCCGCTTTGCTGGGTTAGAAAACATCAGAAAACATTCCATAAGATGCAATGGCCCTGGCAGACCAGGAAATAAAAGGTTTTGAGAACTAAGTAAGAGTGGGGAGATGACGTACAGGCAACAGCCACACGTCAACATTTGTCATGATTCCAAACCGGGGCGACAGCTTGAAACAAAACTGCTTATACGGTAAATTGCAGGAATAAAGCTCCTTCCATGGTACTAAAGGTGAAGCAATTTGTTTCTGGTCATTTCAGCATCAGACTTAATTTCATGATGGTGCCACATGACAGTGAGTAGAGGTGAAGCTGGCAGAGGTTTTTTTCTTCTATGGAAACTTCTACCTAGTTTTATTGTGTCTCAGAGGGACGTGTGATGTCTTCTCATTCTTTTTAGATTTCCAAAGATGCTATAAGCAGCTGGGGTAAGCAGTACTCTGCTTCCCAACATAAACAAGGCAATTCTATAAACCACATAAAAGCATTTACATGTAAGTAAAAGAAAAAAAAAGACATGTAAAAGTGAGTTTCTTGAACTACCATTCCTATAAAACTAAACAGAAAATGCTACTTAATATTAAACTTAGCTTAAAATAAATCTATTTGACTTAATCTAACAAAATAAAATTATCGTACCACAATTAGCTCTGATTCTTTTTCTACCAAAAAAAAAATTACTTTTCTTTCTTATATAAGCATTTTTCAGCAGAATTAAGATGTTAATGGGAAACAGAATGACTAGATCTAGTTTAAATGCCATTAAGCGCTTTGGATCTGCACAGAGCTGAGCATCTTGGCTTTGGTCTAGTGAAGCACATAAGTCTATTCAACTTCAAACACAAGAACAACCCAGCATGTATTGCTGCACCTGCACGGTTTGAAATTCACTGTGGTCTCCAGTTGGCCCTTTCCTACTAGCAAAACCACTTTCAGTGAGCACCACACACCCTGGGCTTCCAGCTACTTATAACAAAAGAGCCTGCCAGAGAGGCAGATCCTCTGTTATTGACTGCATCAGTATTTCTTTACAAAGAAAATAAGAGACGGCACCTGCATCCCATCCTAATATGTAGTCACTAATTATGTTGAATAAGGTGACCCCTGCGCACCTCAGAGATTGTTCACATCACGGCACCCACAACATACGGAAATTTTACAACTGTCTTCGGTGTGGTTTCATGGTACATTGAACTAACATAGACGCCCTTTGTGATTAGGAGAAGCAACGATGGGGATTGGCCCTGCTGCAGTGCGGGACACACACTGACAAAGGTCACCCAGGTACTTGCAAAGACCAAAAAATAAAATTAAAAAAAAAAAAGTGAGAGCAACATAGCTATATAGCAGTGGAGGAGAGAGAGATGTGTTTTTAGGAAATGCAGCCGTCACGCTGCAGCCACTTGTTCTGTTGCAGCTCAATTGGACTAGCACAATTTTA
This sequence comes from Piaya cayana, assembly GCA_013389865.1. Lineage (NCBI taxonomy): Eukaryota > Metazoa > Chordata > Aves > Cuculiformes > Coccyzidae > Piaya > Piaya cayana. Next base: position 133,541 of record WAAB01013404.1, on the reverse strand, counting down.
AAAGCATTGCTGCACTTCTATTAATCATTTGTAGCAGAGACATATTCAAAAAAAGCTCTTTTTTCCCCCAGCAAAGTGATTTTCAGTCTTTCTGTGTGTGTGTGTTTCTGTAAATATGTCTGTATTTGCCTGTGTCCTTTCCATCTCACTTCCCAAAGCTAGAAGATCAGATCAAGAAAAGCAAGAGACACCCAGGTGAGGAGGCAGAGACATGCGCACTGAAGAGAAGAAATGGTTAAAGGTGTGTGGAGTATAGATCAGACAGGAAAGGCTGTTGTGGTGTTCACAGTCGCTGGGAATAGAAAGAAGATCCCATATTTATTATGCTGTTCAGCAAAATGTCAATTTGAGAAAATTAGAGAATTGGCAAGAATTAGAGCTGGTACCAAGTTAGCAATCCTAAATTTGTCTGCTGGGAAATTTGCCTTCTGTCAGTTTCCCAAGTAAAAACTGTGAAAATGCAAGTTGACTAGATGGAGCGAGAAGAACCAGCATTTGCAAAGGGGGATTTTGCCTCATATCTGCCAATGAAAGGCTGGATCTCTGGTCTTCGGTCTTTTTACAGTGTGTTATTTATGGTGTTCTCTCATGTCAGTCCTTTTATCTCATCAGGTTTCACATGAATTATTCACTGCAGCTCTGGCTATATGATTTGATTGCTCTTCTAGGATGTACGTCAAATTTAGTTATGCTGCACTTCTCTTAGAGAAGCCTTATTACTGAAACTCACAGCTTAGCAAGATGCGGACTCCTCCTCCCTCCTTTCAACTGTGGTTTTTGTTGTGGTGGGTTTTGTACAGGATGCCAGCAGCACAGTGCTAGACAGTTCCTCTATTTATACTCTGAGGCTACAATTTCTTCTAGGTTTTCACCTCTCAGAAAGATCTTGGATGCCTTGAGCTGTGTGTTTCTTGTAGGATGCCAGCTGCTTTCCTGGCGTTGGGCATGGACGTCACGGCTAAACTCTGCTCTCTAGCACTGTTGCTGAGATCTGAGAGCAGCCTTTATAACCCTGGCCCAGCCCTTGGAAACGAAAGGTGTGTTGTGGATTATTCCTCTCCTGGCCCGTTCTTTCTCACCTTCGCTTGTGTTCAGTTAGGGAACTGAGTTAATTGCTGTGACTCGAACATGTCACAACTTTGCACGTAGAAGCTCGCGTCTTCCTCCTAGACACCCAACATCATGAATAAAGTCATTTCAGCAAGTTTTTGAAATAAGAATGGTTTTAAAAATATTCTTTCTAGCAGTGAAACAAGAAGGTTATATGGAAAATACCTTTTTTATTCTCTGTGTAATGAAAATTTTATATCAGCATATAAAAAAACGTGTGTGTGTCTCTGCTGATCAGGACTACGAGCCAAAGTCTGAAAAAAATCTGCCCTCTGAAATCAGCAGAGACTTTTTGCTCAACCACTCGTAGAAATGGGGTGGTCAATAAGCTCTCTCTGAGTGGCTATTGATACAGACAAGTGTCCTCCCCGCTGAGATTAGCCGCGTCCTGCAGCACCACAGCACCGGGCTTCATTTTCTGACCTGAGAGGCAGGGAGACCATGGAGATCAACTTATTCAGATGGGAGTGATTTGTATTAATCGTATAAACACTTCAACGTTTTGATGAGGCTCGAGTGCGAACGTTTAGACTGTCCAAGACCAGAAGTATGAAGAAACACGTAATGTTCATATCAGGAACGCCGCCTGCAACTAACTTTCTTTAAAATTCTTTAACACAACTTTCTTTTGTTTATAATTCCAGTTTGAAATCAAGAACGTCTACAACCCCAAGCATCGATGCTCTTCAATATCTAATTTCACAGTTTTCTTAACACGTATCTCATGTTATTTATTATAGTCAGTGTCATCCCAACACCTTTGTCTATTCTTGCTACATTTTAAATGGTTTAGCTGGCAAGCCATCAATCATAAATCATGAGACATATTTTAACTTCAGCTAAAATCAGTTTAGAAAGAAAACAAGTCTTGTATGGCCTAACTGGGTACATTGCTCACATTTATAAGTGATAAATGTCTGTTCTGGAAAAGAAAACTTTTTTTTTCTCGGAGTTTTGGTGTGTATCTATAGACAGAAACAAAATTTGTAGTTTCTTTATAGCTTGGAGAAACAGCTATCGATAAATCCAGAGCTTTTAATGGGACAAAGCCTCTTCAGAACTAAGTTTCAGCATTCAGAAATGCATCCATTGTTTCACAATTGAAATGAACTGTGGTTTTCTCTGCCCATGTTAAAGACCACTACGGCAATAGAAAACTCACAATAGAAATTTAAGGGGAAAAAAATCAGTTTTATAGTGTGAAGCAATCATTTCTATAATGTAATTTTAATTTTAAAAAAATCAGATAATATTTCTTATTCCATCAGGTCAATTGTACCAGCCGCATTAACCAGGTGATGCTCATTTCATTTTACAGGTAATTTATTGCAACTGCAACACTGACTCTGAGGCCGTTCACAAAAATAATTTACCTTAAGTAAACACCATTTGCCACTAATGATGGGGCAAAACAAACCTGCAGAGTATTTATGAACAGTAACATCTCTCTCTTTCAGTGCACATTTGCAAACCGATCTCTGTTGTTTGCGGATGAATTAAGCATGGCTTGAAAAATCATTAAAGCCATCTGCTTTGATGAGAAAAAAAAACCTGCTGTGATCATTTTATTGCACTGACAGAGGCTAGGGACCATTTTACAATATTTTTTAGCATCATTTACCCCAAATTTGACATCCTGTCTAAAAAATGAGCAGTATTATCAGCTCTCATCGTGCCCATTTAGAGCTACATTTACAGAGAAATCAGCTTATACAGGTATTTGTTTTACTGGTCTCCAACAGATGGATGAGCCTGTTTTTCAACCATTAAAATCTGTAGTTACAACAAACTAAATGTTTATGGATTGTGTGGAAAGCTTAATCTTCCTCTGAAATTAGAGGAGCTAATAAGCATAAAAATATCGTCAGTGTTTTAGTTAAAAATTAGTTCCCGTGGTCCATTTAAATAAAACTCCATCCTCCACCCGCAGCCCCCTCCCCCAAATGCTCTACAGTTATTCAAAGTGCAACAAACCAGTAGGTTAATCTTGCTGGTTTTTTACTTTCCAAACACATAATTTTGAGGCTAAATCTGCCTCATTTCGCTAGCAGAAATGCCTAATAACTTTCAGAATCTCAACATTTCACTTTTTAAAATCCTGTTTGAGCTCCTGTGATTTCAGCAGATTTTCAGCAGCGTTTCCCTGGCTGGATTCCACCACGACCGACTCACCTAAAAAACTCTACATCACGAGCAACCGCATCTTTCCTTCACCATTAACGATATCCCACTCTGCATTTAGCTTTTGTACAACTAAAATTACTGCATATATCGAAGTTAGTAAAAATTTGCTGATGAAAAAAAGCCTCCTGATATTAAAAGAGTCATTTTATGGTGATTTTTAAAAAAAATGTCACAAGGAAAGTGGTGGATGCACCACCTACAGCACGTCACTTATTCCATCAGCATCCTAAACAGATTCTAGGGGACACATAGGGACTGATTCCACTGCTGGGTATGGAAGCAAAATGCATCACTGACAGTTTCGTTCAACCAAAGGAGTTAAACTGACAAGGAACGCGGCAAACCAACCAACCACACGTGCTCACGAGCGTGGGTCAAGAATTGAGACCTTGGGCTCATTCATTTCTCATCTTTTCTCAGCTGGTTGACCCGTAATTGCCATCACTCCGCCTTCCCGACAGAGATGTATCTGCTGATACACACAGAGAGATTTGCAAGGTCCTACAGCCACAATCCAACCGCATCTCTAATGGTGCAAAGGGACTAGGGAGAGATCGCTAGGGGTTTCATAGAATCATAGAATAGAATCACCAGGTTGGAAGAGACCCACCGGATCATTGAGTCCAACCATTCCCATCAATCACTAAACCATGTCCCTTAGCACCTTGTCCACCCATCCCTTTGATTTCTTTGATTCTGTACAAGATCACATGGAGCGTTTGATGACGGCGCAAGAAAAGATCAAACATCTATTTCAGACAAGCAATAGTGGCTGTTAAATCCTCTGCAGTATCAACTATGCAACCACAAAAACTCATTATCTGGCTCACATTACTTATTTCATATTAGTTCTAAGAATAAAACGTCATATTTGCATGGGAATATTTTCTAAGTTACTCAACATTGTTTTCAAAGGCAGAGCTGGAAGTAGTGAAATTTTTCAAACCGGAGAATGCACATTGGATGAACCACTCACAATAGCAGAGAGCTTGGTGAGATAACCCATGTGCAGTATATTTCTGTCTCTAATTAATGATATTTATAAGCTCTCATGATCAGGCTTCTCAGTGACAGATTTATGACCCCCGACCATCTTAACTTGGCTTTTAAGATCCAGTGTTTTAATTACATAAAGTGCTTTGAGTCCGATGGCTTTTATCCCAAAATATCAGCATTGTTCTCACATTGCATCTTCCTTATAGAAACTTCTTGGGTCGCGTCACCTCTATGTGCACACACGAAACAACAACACAGACTTTCAGAATTACCTCTGAGGCAGAATGTCTGGGGAAAAAAACCTCATAATCTCAGTGCTCTTCTACTGTTCAGCTTGTCTCTTTCAAATGAATTTATCCTTCCATTCCCTAAAAATCTGCTGAAGGAAAGATGAAAACTGCATTATGATGGAAGGTCTACGATCATCTTACACCAGACATCAAGATTCACATGCTTGGAGGAGGCAGCAGTAGCTGTGTACAAGATGCAAAACAAAATATACAACATATCATATATCAATAAAGAATTTATACGTACATTAGATAATCTTGTACGTTCTTTTCACCTTCAAACAATTAGTTAATATATTTTGGTTTTTTTTATTCCACTATCCTGCAGAATATAAATATTCTGTATCCAAGCTTACAGTAAGAGCCAACGTTTTCCAGTTGGTTAAGAGTTTAAGGAGCGCTGCCAATACAAACTGATTCACAAAGTTGTGTTATTCATTCTCTCTTTGTCTCTCTCCCGCATATTCTCCGCTCTTTTCTCTGTTTTTCTGACCAATATTGTACGGAAGCAGCAGCCTTTTCTTTGTTTGCCTATTTGTTCTAGTAAAAATAGTGTTGATGGTTCTGATAACGACCAGAATATGAAATGTTCCACATTCGTATTTCGGGAAAAATAAGACACATTGTTTTTCTGCCCACTCTCACAGCTTTGGTGTTCTATACAATAAAGCAACTAATTGAAGGTTTATTTGATTTATTTTTATTTCTTAAGAACCAGCCAACATTTTCCATCCTCTAATTTCTTTGCTCTTTACTTTTCCCAACAGTTAAGAAATCGAGCTTTCCCTGTGTGAATATGCAGGGAGAATTACAAATAAAAACTACAAACCAGGAAAAATTAGAAGCTACAACTGTAGGTTCCACAGTAAAGCTCGGTATTTGCAAAGTACGTTACATCACTCTTATTTTTAGCGCGACAGCAGTAAAAAAACATATTCCAGACCCCTCTTCACAAAATGCTGCATGAATATACAGTAAAATTAACCTTTTACTTCAGAAATCTTGTTAACTGAAACCAACCTACTCTGGACGTCAAAGGGAATAGTCTTATTAATTTCATTTACCTCTATGTTGATTTGGGTTTAAACTATAATTTGCATCGTAATGGCTGCAACTCATACACCTCCAGCTGCGAAAGCAGTGGAGCAGCTATTTCTCTGCAGACCAACAGGGGTTTTAGCTGATGGTAGGTTGGATGTGGACATACAGAGATTTCCTAGTATTGTGGAAAAGCCCAATAGAAGAAACATTTTCTGACACAGCCCTTGAAAATTACTATATTTATCCTCTTATTGAAAAGAAAGGTTTGTGGGTTTTTTTCAAATCCATACATAATGGTTTGTGTCCCATTACATTCAAATTTTTCAGTATTACAGTTAAATTAATAGAATCCTAACGGTTCCAACCCTGCTAAATTCTACAGGCGTTTTCCATATGGAGACCTCCTGCTGTATTGATGGTAGAACCATCAATAGAGCTTGAAGAACATTATATTCGTTTGGGAAGGCTTATAAATAAAAGCACAAACCCCGACACTCTTCTCCAGCACTTTTTCTGCTCAGTTTTGAAAAGGTTAGTTAACCAGTCATTCCTTCTCTGAATCTTTACCTAAGCAAATGATAGAAACATGAAATTTCTCAGTAAAGAAACAGGAGAAAAAAGCTCCGGGGATGATCTTCTATCCAATTACTCAAATGATCGCAGTTTATGGCTTTCACGTTCTCATGACTTGAAGAAAGACTTTGTCCTTCTTAACAAAGAATCAGCAACTGAGTACTCTTTCTCTTAATCTGCCTCTGAAACTGAGCTAATTTAATTCCTGGATAGCACCGATTTCCTTGCTATTGTACAGGGGTAGAATTTGACCTTATATCTTATAAAAACTGGGCTTGAGCGTAATTGCATTGGAGGTGTTTTTAAAGAGTATTAATCGATGCTCATTGGCTGCTGAAGGGCTGATCATTTAAAGCTGCGATATCAGACACGTCTTGCTCGTGGGCCTTTGTGACACACCAGCCGCTGCAAAGACTATTAAAATCTCTTTGTGAAAACACACAAAAAAAATCAATCCTCTTCCACAAGGAGGTGCCCTCCAGCATAATCAATACAAGCCGGTACAACAATATCTTAGGAGGCTCGTCAGCTACTTAAAACCTTTTTGCTGGGTAAAAATCACAAAGTGCTGCTGCCTTTCATCTCTGCCGGACGGTGCCAAATGAAGACGTATTTCTAGATGAGCAGCAGGAGCAAACGATGCCGTCGCTTACCCGCCCTGCAGATGGCTTTAAACTCAGCAAGGTTGTAGAGGGCTGAATTCAGCTTGGATTTCATCCACTAGAGCTAAAGAAGATGAAGTTGCTTACAGCCTCGAGAATTTCTTGTTTTGCATTAGTTATGTTACAGGTTCTCGATGGAAAGTTTTGTTCTACGCGTTGATTCTTAGATGCTCGAGAGCCTAGAGCACAAAAGGAGTTGGTGTCTGGGTAATGACAATCAGCAGTTTCTTTCACCTTTCTTCCATTATTAATGGATGTTATTGCCTCTAATTAAAAAAAAACAAACCAACAAACCATTAGGAACTAACTTCTCCAAGAGCTGTTTGCCTCGATCAGGTGCATATCTCTGCCTGTCACCATGGTTTTGATCTTCTGAAGTGATTTTCTAGGAATTAAATATTTTCCCCAGATTAATATGAACCCAGGACTTGGCAGGTGGAACTATTTGATCCCTATTTGCCTATCGTCTAGTTCTATCAGTTTTGTCTTTTTCTACATAGTCCTTGAAAATAAGCTGTGAAAGAGAGAGAAAGGGAGAGTTCTAGTTTAACACTGTGTTGTTAAGCATTATATACAAGAAAATACTCCACTAGCCCAGAACAACGTACCTGCACACACATTTTATACAAAAAGACACCTGACAGGCTTCTTTAGTGAAAAATTAAACAGTATTCTCTCTCTTTGTGCTCTATTTCTTTATTCGATGCGACATCAAACACGACGGCCGAAACCAAATCCCATAACATCTTGTCCAAACAAGCCCAGTCAAATCAAAATCCCCGTTATGGAAATTAACCTTCTGTGAGAAGAAAAGACAACTCAACCAAATAGGCAGCTGCGTAACGTTGTGAATCAGTACATTGGTCTTTCAGCCTTAGGAGAACAGAGCTGAAGTTCTGGCATTAGGTAAAAAAGCAAACAAATTTTGAGGTCTCATACGAGCCAGGCTCATGCTGCACTTCTGATAGCTCTTGTTCAAGGAAAGGTCATTGTGATTTGAATAGATCACATAGCAGGTCTTTCTTTAGCCCCTGTTTTTATTATCTACTAAATTAAATTATTAAAAGTAAGGGTGAAAAACGAAGGGCTGCCCTGATTTCCCCTCCTCTATAAATGAAAACTTCACAAATGAGACAGATCCCGTAAAATTGCTCAGTTGACAGAAATGAAATCACCGTGCAGTAGATCTGAGATGATGTCTTGCTCTTCAAACTATATAAACCTTGTTGTGTGTATGTAGAGATTATAACAGAATAGGGGGTTTTATTTGCCCAGGAAGGCCAATGGCATCTTGGCTTCTATCAGAAACAGTGTGACCAGCAGGGNGGACAGGACAAGGGGGAATGGCCTCAAGCTCTGCCAGGGGAGATTTAGGCTAGAGATTAGGAGGAAGTTTTTTATCGAAAGGGTCATTAGGCACTGGAATATGCTGCCCTGGGAGGGGGTTGATTCACCTTCCCTGGAGGTGTTTAAGGCACGGGTAGACGAGGTGCTGAGGGACATGGGTTTGTGTTTGATGGGAATGGTTGGACTCGATGATCCGATGGGTCTCTTCCAACCTGGTGATTCTATGATTCTAAGATCCCAGTTTGTGAGCCAGAGAATGGTAGTAAAAATATTACTTATTCAGTATTGCTCCATCATTCCTCTGACTCTACAAAACACCTCAGGACAGGTGGAATTGCAGTAGGGTCCCAGTGCAGGGTCCCTGCACATCAGATGCACTTTGTATTTGCCGGGAGGCTGTTCAGTCTTAACTGCAATCTCAAAACTCCAAAATCGTCACCTTGATTCTATCCTTTTCAGCTGAGTGGAGCTGCCTTTAATGGGTCCTGATTAACAGGACAATCCCATAATATTGCGAGGAAAAGACGTGTAGCACTCAGTGCAGTTAAGCAGCTCATAACTGCTCAGGAATACGGAGAACCTCACACAATTGCTTATCAATTTCATAGGCTGCATCTCCAAAGCACGTACACGACCTTGACTCAACCAGGGTTCAGTGACTTTTAGTGAGGTGACGTCCTCTAAAATAACTTTCTACGTGGCTGAAGGCCAATTGGGCTGAGACACGTGCTAGGAAAGGAATACGCTTTTCCTACTCTCTCTGATGCAAATATATTTTCCTTCTCTTGTAATCTTTATAACGTATTAGTCACAAAACAAACATTAATATTTCCTTAGGGAGCAGCTCCCCGGTGCAGCTTTATTTTAGGTGTAAGCAGGACACACTTCAGTGAATAAACACTGCTATGACTCTATCAACAGGTAAGAAAAAAGTCAAGTTAGGCTCAGTAAAACTATTTAAACATATAAACGTGTTGACTTCAATTCCAATGAAACGCAACTGCACGTGGCCTGGTACCCCAAAAATTCTGAGGCTCAAAATTCAACGTTAGTTTTAGATCTTTTATGGTTTTCTTGTTTTAAGAAGAAACGTGTGATCCAACGATATCAGACAGGATCGAAAATTCCCAAGTTGAACACTAAGGGCTTATTAAAGGCTGGTGGTTACTTCTTAGCTGCCACAGAATATTTCTATCTGTAGGTCTCAAAGCATTTTGCAATGTAAGAGAATCCTGTTTGTCACGAGGAGGGACATAAATATAAGGAGCTTTGCAAAAGGGCACCAGCAGTGCAATATACACGACCCAGGCCAGCTGGGGCACAAGAAAATGATTTTTTTTTTCCTTTCTCACACTCTGGCAAACCAAGCGAGGCATTGAAACCACTCTCTTCATATGTTTCAGCAAGGAAGGTGTATTTAACCATGCTTGATATCATTGTATAGACTACAGCGTCTGTAAGTGTCTATATTTATGCTGAAATCTTTCATACGCTAAAATTAAATATTGTTCACACTTGCATTTTGTATCATTTATCTGCCTCAGGTCTCTCTGTAAGGTATGTGAACTGACCTGAAAAATCTTATACATCTGCCTTAGCTTTATAAAAAGGGGATTTTCACAATGAGAGAGTATAAAACATGGAAGAACCAAGCACAGTACACGGGATAAAAAATTTTTTAAAAAGGGTTTTTCCTATCTGAAGAGAAGAAACAGCAGATTAAAACATTCTGGTGGTGACATAGATAAAGGATAGAAAATAACACTAGCCGGTTACAGCTCAAGTAACACCACAGAGGAGGAAAAAACTCTTTGATTTGCATGGAGAACAGAGCAAACAACTCAACGCTGCCACCACCCAGTTCTTTACTTTGTGTCGTCATTTACATCTGTGCTGATTGCTTTGACCTTGCTCAGCTCCGCGCAAGAGCAAAGGGTGTCAAGAAAGGGCAGAGGCAGAATGAACCAGGGTCCTCATAGCAAGTAAACACAAAAAAACCCCCAAGAAGTCACACAAGATTTGCTTCAGCCATATGATAATGAGGCAGAGTAAAACATCACGTATGGGTAGAAAAAAAAAGCAGAGGGACATCAAGTCTGTAGATCTTAAGGCCGACTCCGAGAAAGCGTTTGACCAGTTTACACTAAAACATTGCGACTAAATATTCTTCTCTCTAACTTCTTTTAACAGTCGATTATATTTGCAGTTGGCATGTGTCTTCTACCTGTCGTGATTATTACACTTAAGCTTAAATTCAATAAATTTTATTCTTTTTTTTTTTTTTTTGAAGTCTTGTGAAGACTTCTTGGTTTACAGCCATAAATTTTTGTTGTTACGTAGAAACTTTTAGGAAATAAATAGATTATCTTGTGGCAGTAACAGCAATCGTAGAATCATAGAATCACCAGGTTGGAAGAGACCCACTGGATCATCGAGTCCGACCATTCCTATCAAACACTAACCCACGTCCCTCAGCACCTCGAGGAACCGGTTATATGTTCTTCCTCTCCGAAATGCTTCTTTCTTGGAGAAAGGAGGAACAAAAAGTTCTATATTTCTTACTATATACTATATTCTTCTATAATTCTATATAGGTGCAGTTCTTTCTGTGGTCTGTTCCTAGAGATATGGGTGTTGTCAGTTTATTTTAAGTTCTCCTTGTTCCCATTCCATATCTTTTCTACCTTTCTCACCAGAATCCAGCCTGCATGCTCCCTTCCCAGGGCAGACTGGCTGCTTCTGAAATACACAGTTTCATGAGTAGATTTTATATACTGGGAAGAATTTACTCCAGTTTTTTTTTACTCCAGCTTTTTTTGGCTAATTCCGACAGACCAGAACAAGTGTCTTGTGGGGATCACACTAACTTTTATCTTACAGCTTCAGGATGGCAGGATCATTAATGAGATCTCTTAATAGAAGCACTTGTATATTAATAATGTATGCGTTAATTACATCGCTATTATATAAAGTGCCTATAGAGTCTATGTGCGTGAGCAGTATCCATGCAGTAAATCACAAAGCTATATGTCAGCTTTAATTACTGGGCAACCTCATATTCCAGCACCCTGGAAAACTTAATCTTCCTTTCTTTTCTGATGAATTGGACTCGATGATCCGGTGGGTCTCTTCCAACCTGGTGGTTCTACAATTCTATGAATTTTCCCTCCTTTTTGCACAAAATCTGGAGTTTCCTTCCAAAATTACAACAGACTAAAGATTAACTAATTCAATTTAAGCTCAGATCCTCCATAAAAATAGTTTTCTGCATCTAGGAAGACATTCAGAATGTGATAACTAGCACCTTATTAAGCTTCTAGACCCTGAGATTGTCAGCTAAGTCCAATTTTAAGTTCTCATGGCATTCTGAGAGCTTCCTATAATCTTATGATGATAGATTCATAACATGAGGTGGTTATTGCTGAGCCTTTCCACAGGAAACAGATGATCACAGTGCAATATAAAAAAGGTTTTAACCCCCCATTTTTGCAGGTGGAAGGTTTCTTCCTTTCCGTTCTCATTCTAATTCCAAAATTTCCGATTCTATTTCCAAAACTGCAGACCTGCTGCTGAGAAACCTCTGGGTTTCCCCAGAAAACTTGAGCCCAGAGAAACACACGCCAAGAAACATAATGGATCATTTTCATTGTTGCAAGAATTTGCAGCAAGAAAACAACCTGAGATAGATTCAACCACTTCAATGCAGCTCCTAGAAGGAATTTAAGCAGGACAGAAACTATCAATTTCTATCTTATAAATATCTGAAAACACTGATATCATTCCTTGAAAGAACCACTTTAAGCACGTGTGCAAGGGTACAAATATTAGCTGAGACGTCTGTGCTGCTTCTCTAATCCACTCTACCCCGATCTCACTTTCAAATCCTTCTCAGGACTTGAGACTTTGAGTAATTTACTCCATAGGGAGACAAATGGTTGGACTCGATGATCCAGTGGGTCTCTTCCAACCTGGTTATTCTATGATTCTATGAAATGATGAAGCCTGCACCAGTATTCAAAAATTTCTAAACACTCAAAGAANTCAATAAAACCTGTACATGAACCACATTGCTCCGTGATGTAGTCTGCAATTATGTCACAGCAACAACTGCATTCAGAACAGAACAGAACGGGTTACAGACTTCAGCTTTAAATTGAAATTTCATATTCCAACAATACAAAAAAAAAAAAGAATATTAGGAAGTTTGATAGCTATTAAATTTTTAGGAGGAAGCTTATTTTTCCCCTATAAAGCAGGGCCGGGCAAAACCAAGGAAGCTACCTCATACACTAAAAACCTGAGACCTTGGACTGGCTTCTTTCCCTGATGTCCTTTTTGCTATGTAAATAAGACCCTCTGGATCTTTTTCTTTAACAATAATGTTGCTGCACATGTGCTGATTCCCAGGTTTTTTTTATCTTAGCAATATAGAGGTGCATTTTTTTTTGCCATGGTGACTTTTTCTTTACTACATCTGTCTTATTATTCCAGACGGAGTTTTTCTTTGCAAATTTGAGACCACTTCACGGAGTGCAAAAATCCATTGGCTTACGTTACACCTCTAGATATCACAGAATCATAGAGTCACCAGGTTGGAGGAGCCCCACCAGATCATCGAGTCCAACCATTAAATATAAAGTGGATCTTTACACATCTACATTAAATGATTGTTCCATGCAGTCCAAAAGAAGGAACGAAAGGTCTCCTAGCAAGGAAAATTTTTTTTTACAATGGGAGTCGTGAAGCACTGGAACAGGTTGCCCAGAGGGGTGGAAGATGCTCCATCCCTGGAAACATTCACGGGCATGTTGGATTGGGGCTCTGAGCAACCTGATGGAGCTGAAGGTGTCCTGCTCATTGCAGGGGGTGGGACTGGATGAGTTTTAAGGGTCACTTCCAACCCGATTTGCTGATTCTGTGGTCCCAAGTGATTCTAACTTCTCAAGAGTTACAACTTGCCACGGTCAAATTGTAGGAGGACCGAGAGCTACAGTATTGTCTTATGCTTAATGGTCTCAGAAATCTTTCTTTGTTCTTCCCTGCTGGATACAGCCACAGGTAATACCACGTCCTTCTAACGTGTGGAGCTGCTGTCTGTCCTATTTAAGGCTCGTAAGAGAATTCAGCTCGCACTTGCAATGGTATTTAGACTGATACCATTTTGGGACCGTGAGTCAGCAGGTCACACTTCTGGGGCTACATCACATTACATAAAATTACAGAGAAACTGACTTCCTATTGCAGGTTATGCACTGGGTCTTCCTCAACTAATTCAAGTCGACCAAATAAACCTGTTTTTTTTTATTTCCAACAATATTAATAACTGAAGACAACGCATACACAGTATTTTCAAAGCTTTTTCTGTTTTTTTCATATGAGACATTTGGGTCTCCTGCTGTGTTTGTCATCCCCATCCCACCAAATTCCAAATCATTTTATCATGAGAAATCTGCGTGGATCTGCACCTGCTTTCAGAAAGTCAGCTGCACTTGTCTGTTGATACAATTGATATAAATGCATGAAGTCACCTGAGGTTTTAAGCAGGAGACCAAGCCTGATGAAATTAGGATCAGTGCTGCTTAATGTTATCTGCTGAGGACGGATCTTAGAGCATTATGGAATATGTTATTGATACAGTTAGAGGCAATATAAAAAGGGAAAGACATTCATTAGTGTGGGGTATTTTTTTTCTCTGTGCTTATTTTGAGGGTTTATAACTTCTGAGTCCTTCTTCAATCCTGTAAGTTACTTAATATCCTGAGCTTGCTATATGTAAAACACTACACAGAGATAAAACCATGGTGAAATGTTAGGTTTTAAGCATCAGGGATATATAACAGGCATATCACTCACTAACTGGTCAATCTCTTTTTGTTTTCAGTTATTGGTTGGTTTGTTTGTTTATCTGTTTCTTCTTTTTGGAAAGAATCATAGAATCGCCAGGTTGGAAGAGACCCACTGGATCATCGAGTCCAACTGTTCCTATCAGAGACGTGCAGTTCTCAATTAAACACAAACGCTGCACTGTTACTCTTCTCCCTTTAAAAATAATTCTGACCCCAATAACGTCAGCAGCTTAGTAACCAAGCACCAATCTACAACAGCTCTTTGTCAAGGGTGTGTTTGTCAGTAAGGAAAACAAACCCTAGAGGCGAAGGATTCCAGGTTCAAATTTACAGATTTAGTGTAAAACCAAGACAAGGGCTTAAGCCAGTTGTGCTACATTTTTTTTTTCAGTTCAATCACAGGGTCTAAACGAAATGCAGGATACAGAACGTACCTTGTGCCACCAGAATTTTGTGTCTTCACTTGAAATAATCCTGACTTCCAAGGCAAAGCAGGTCACCTGTAGCCAAAGGTCCTTCCATTCCAGGAGAGATCACGATCAGTGTTCAAAAAAAAAAAAAGTATGGGAAGAGGGTGACTGGCAAGTTTTCAGCAGGTCAGACAGTCTCTATAGGAGGAACTCCTGATATGGAGAGTTCAATTTCATAATGGTTCTTGGTTATGTCCATGGGTTTATCTAAGCAATTTTTGTTAACTTGTTTAAGACTTGTGTCACCCAAAATAACTTATAAAATTTCACAAAGTAATGATTGTGCTGTGTGATTGAATACTTCCTGAATGTTATTTAAATGGCTCGACTTCTTTTTCTGTTGCCCTCCAGCTGTGAGACACAGTAAATTCTGATTCTCTGTTCTTTTTCTCCAAACACCTTATGTCATAGACCTTGATTTTATTCTTTCTCCGCTACCTGCAGATGACACCAAGCTGAGGGGTGAGGGACAGGACGGCATCCAGAGGTACCTTGACAAGCTGGAGAATTGAGCTTGTGAACATCTCACAAGGTTCAACAGGGAGAATTGCAAGCTCTGCACCCGGGCCAGGCAAATCTTTAATATTAACACGGGGCTGGGGATGAAGAGATTAGGAACAGCCCGTGGAATGGTTTGAGATGGAAGGGACCTTCGTAGCAGGGCTTGTAGCAATAGAACAAGGGGTAATGGTTTTAAATTAAAAGGGGAAAAGTTTAGACTAGATATTAGGAAGAAATTTTTCATGCTGAGGGTGGTGAAACACTGGAACAGGTTGCCCAGAGAGGTGGTAGATGCCCCATCCCTGGGAACACGGCAGCCAGGGCTCTGAGCAACCTGATCTGTTTGACAACGTCCCTGCTCATTGCAGGGGGCTGGACTAGGTGACCTGTAAAGGTACCTGATGTTTCTTTTGATACAAAAGGGAATTTTAAGACTTGCTTATTCTTATGACACCTCTAGGTATCTTTCTAGGTGTCTCATGGCCTTAGACGTGGGGATCAAAGCTGCAGAACTGGTCAGAGGGGCAAGATGTGATGTTGTGGAGCTGCTTTCCTGGAATTAAGCTGGCATAAAGCATTAATAAGCCCAGCTGAGGTTCAGAGTCTGGTCTTGCCAGAGCCAGGCTGCGTCACGTAACCCAAGGCTGGATTGAGATCACAGACAGCACAGTTCTAGGAATAGACCTTACGTGGCAACATTTCTTCAGTTGTTAATGCCAGATTCACAAAGAAACTTTGCGTAATATAAAGTAGAGCACTAGAATATTCCTCTATGTATTAGGAAGTATTAAACACCCCCCCAGAAAAGAAATTTGGAATGGTGAGCGGGCACAGGCACACACAGCACAAAGCTAACAGCCCCTCTCTGGGTCCAGCAGCTATTCTGGCCTTCAACAAAGCGTCTCACTGCCTCACAAACTGTGAATCCCTCTCGCAGTGTCATGTTGAAACTCTGAAATAATAATAAAAGGTGTTTGTCATTTTATTTCTCTGTGGGTGCAGATCTAGGTCTTTGCTCCTTTTGTTTCTCGCCCCTTTCATTCCCACGGTCACAGAGAAGCCCTCATTGAGGTGACCAGACTGAAAGATTTTGTGCGGGTCCTTAGGTGTCCTAAATGCTTATGGTTCCTTTGTGGCTACATCTGCAATGTACATGAAATTTGCCAGTCCCAGGAATGGCTGGAAGGGTAGAAAACTCCTTCAGATTCTAAACGTCCCCACGATCTTTGTGAATAGCTGGGGAGACAGCCTAACCCTCCAGACCCCAGAGATCAACAGTGAGACCCTTGTAGCAGGGACCCCAGCACACAGAGTCCACCAATGCTGGTCGTAGGAGACCACAGTGAGAATTAACGGGATGCAGAGAGCTCTGACAGAGCAAGCTGGCTACCTCAGTAGGAGTCAGAAGACATATCTTTTAATTTAATTTCATCTCTTTATTATTGGTCTCATGCTACACCCCAGGCCATGGTCCATTTGTAGATCTTTCTGAATAAGGCAGCGAGTAAAAGTGTCCTGTCTATACGCCGCATTCTATAGTCACACACATCACTATAAACAGACTCTTAGCATAAAAGTACTCAACTGACTTCAAAGAAACCAAGCTCTTTGCACCAACCCTGCAATCTGACCCATTATGACGTATTTTCTTTAATTTTTTTTTTGTTTTTTTTTTTTAATACAGTGGGGCAATAAAGTTGCTACATTTACAACCCAGAACGCTCTCTGCATATTCCAATATCTTGTTTGCTCTTTTAACAGCTCCCAAACACTGTGCAGATGGTTTCACTAAATTATCAACAATCACTCCAAAGCCAGTTCTGATATTCCTGTCCTTGGGGATGTTCTACCGGGCCAAACACCCCCTGCTGCAGCTCTCTCAGCCTAATACATTTGGCCCACTGACCACAAAGTGCTCTCCCTCCAATTACCTTCTCTCTCCTGCTCTTATCTCAGTTTACTGACTCTGTACTTATCTTAGTCCCTTCCTTATCTAAAACACTGCAATATTCCAGGTCCCCTAATGCAGCTCATGACTTGACTTCTGTTCTTCTCATCTAATATTATTGTCCCTTTCTGCATTTTACTTTCTTCCTTTTCCTGGGGTCTTAAAAAAAAAAAAATCATTGCTGTTTACAGAGTTTATTACTTTCCATCATTTCTTACGGTTCTCCTGCAGCACGTCTTTCAAACAATTATCTCTGTGATTTATTATATTGGTCAAATAACCTCCTCCTTCCTGTACTAATCAGCTCTGGATTAGCTGGCTTGTAGGGCCAGATTGCCCCTGACAGTCCTTTTCCCATCTCTGTGCCCCAGTCACCCTCTCTCTGGCTTTCTCCACGCACACAGAACTCTGGACCGTTTTTTCCAGGGCAGCTCACCCCAGCTGGCCAGGCAGCAGCCGTCACTGCGTATTCAGGCTAATGTTTTAAGCTCCGAGGAGCCGGCACCAATAAAACCATCTTCTCCTGCCTCTGTTTAGGCTGTACAGCCACACACCCCTCTCCATACACGCCAAGAGCCACCCCAGCAAGGCCTTTGCAGTCTATCTGCAACACTCATCTCTGTACCCGAGCTTTGATACGGTGCCTCCGAACTGCACACTGCTCACTAAAATATCACGGGTGAGAGAAAAATTGGTTTAAACTATCTAGAGATAGATCAGCTGGCTCCGACTGCAGAGCGGAGGGTGAGAGGAAACAGTGAAATCACCTCTGCCCTTTCTTTTTTAGGACAAGAGAAAGGAGCTGCCGTAGCCTGGGCTGTGGATTACACAGCAAAAATAATATTTTGAGCCCCAAGTGTCTTCCTGGTTACGTGGGGTGTGGAAAGAGAGAGGCTTTTCTCCTGAAACTCAACAAGTCATGGCTCCTCATACAGTAACCAAACCCCAAACCCTCAGCCAACACCCACAGCTCCCTCTTTGCTGCAGAGCTAAAAAGCACAGACCTGGGCAGAAATGCCCACGGAGCTTTGCAAGGGCAAAGACACAGGATTACAGCTTCCCAAAGCCCAATGTTCCATTGTGACCCTGCCTCAAGGTTGCTTTCTTGTAACCTCTATTAACAGAAGCTCACTTCCCAAAAAACCCTGCAGGCACACTGTGTATTTTTGAGTTCAGGGAAACGAAGTCTATAATAAGGATAATAGCACAGCAGCATTAAAGACATGTATGAATATCTTGGAGACGGTTTTTTCCCCTCCTTTTGGTGATGTTTGTTGTTATTTTCACACAAAGAGTACTTTGGGAAAGCCTCAATGAGACTTTGCATAGGTAATTCCAGAATATTATGTAAGATGGCACGGTGACTTCCTTCCCACAGAAGTTAAATAAATTGGTGTTCAATGGGGAAACCAATATTTCAGCTTCCTGGAGTAAAAGATGCAGTTCACGTTACCTACCTATGCAGCCATGAAAGCTGGGCGCTCATGCACAGTGCTTTGTGATGCATTTATGATCTGTAGGGATCTGAGAGACATCTGCAGGTAATCTAGTAATTTTCAAATGCTACAGCCCCCAGCCTTCCACCCTCCTGCTCTGCCAGACACCCCCACTCCTCTATCAGTAATAACAGGAGACAATCCACTGTAGCTGCCTCTTCCATAGGAGAGAAGGAAGGCAGGACTCGGTTATGAACTGCGGATGCTCCAGTTTGGTCTGGGATCTCAGCCAAATGCAGGGAACTTTGAACTGGATTTTCTGAGGCACAGGCACCTGCTTCCAGCTGCTCCCTTTCTGAGCAGAGTATCCTCAGATAGAACAAAACAAAAAAAAGGAAATAAAACCCACACAGAATAAAAAAACCACAACCAACCAGTGAAGACAACTGGGAAATTAAACTTCTGGGCTCTTATGGTTACATCTAGGAGAGATATTTCAGAGTAGTGACTCTTTAAAAGTGTAAGATACCATATTAATCAAGACTTCCAAAAGGTCTTTGAAGGAGATTACTCAGAGAAGTCCTCTCAAGTGAATTAAACGTGAGCACTGAACAGGGCTGTTCATGGGTGCTGTTACCTGTAGCCTGTGAACTGAAGCCAATGCTCTTCAGCGGAGAAAATCCAGCCATTAACAATCCAAAGACATCCCCATAATACCTTTTGCATACATTGATCTATTTCCTACTCTTAAAAACCAACCAAATCAAAGACACAAACAAAGCAAAAACATAGCATCACAGAATCACAGAATCACCAGGTTGGAAGAGACCCACCTGATCAAGTCCAACCATTCCTATCAAATATTTACTAGATTATATTGTCCTGGGAAGATGGACTTGTAGCCCAAACTGGTCAGATGTCAAGGGCAACAAAACTCTTAAGCACTAGGGAACAGTCCCAGGCACCAAAAAGATTAAAAGATTCGGAGTAAAGGGCTCCTCACAAGGAACAACAACCCTTCATGTCCCTGTATCCCAATTTCTTCTAGTTAACACAGCAGCCAATTGAGAGTAAAGAAATGAGATTTGGTCTGACAAGCGTACAGAATTCCTGCTTTCAGAGGACGTAACTCCCATCCACACACATGAATTGTACACAGTCCTCACTTCTTTTCTGTTTACATTTCCCAGGAAGCCACTCTAGGCCCCGGGAACAGCTCATCTCCTCCTCCAGCAGAGCCACCTTACAGCAGGGGCCTCTCCAGTCCCAGTGGTCAGGAAGCCAATACACAACAATCTTGCAGAAATCAGCTGCCAGATTTATTATTCTACCTGAAAACCCCAAACAACCAAAAAAAAAAAAAAATCCAAACCAACCACCCCAAGCAAACAAAAAAGTGGAATAAAAACAGACTTTAAATAAACCTCTTAGGTACATTTTAAAAAGGGTTAATCAGTTCAGTGAGAGACTTTTGTATCTTCTGCTGAGAGATCATGTAATGTTGGTCTGATTGCTTGTTTTGTTCAGTGAGTCACTACCATATACATATATATTTTTTTTCTTCTTAAATATTACACATTTGATGCATTTTCTTCTTTTTTTCCCCATTTTGTCCAACCCCATTCCCAAATATCCATAACCTGCCACAGGCAAGAGGCGCTCTGTGCTGACATTAAAGAACCAAAACCAATCCAAGGACTTTTCATCAAAGCATGTTTCATTTGAACCTCATTTCAATGGAAACCACATTGTTTTGAAACAATCTTACTCCACCTTTCCCCTCTCCTCTTTGCTAATTCTGCAATTTTATATTTCTGATTCTAGGGCGATTACTGAAAACTCAAGTGTCATTGAGACGTATGATGACAGAATTTGGTGACGTTAAGGCATATATACATTCCCATAAAATATGTTGTCTTATGGATCTGAGTACATTAAATACCTGCCTAAATGTTTCTTATGCACCTGTGGTTTCGAGGGACTGCTCCTTCTTTACTTCTGATTAACTGCATATTACAATATTCACAGAATCATAGAATCACCAGGTTGGAAGAGACCCTCCGGATCATCGAGTCCAACCATTCCCATCAAACACTATCATGGTTTAACCAGTGTCTTAACTGGCAGAGGATGGAAAATTAACCCATCACCTAGGATTGTCTTTGAAATCCATCTATTATGATGAAATTTAGTCGTCTTGTTTTATTGTTATGCACTCATTTTCCTCCTGCTTCTCAGGAATACAGGAAAATGAGGTACCCATATGAGATCTATTTAAATTTCACTGGGCAAAAAAAAGAAATCCAGATTTTAACCCCCTCCCTTCCTTTAAACTAGGAAACATTATACTTCAGAAAAGGTGCTCATAAACATTTAAAACTTTTGGTTTTCTTTCAGGGCATTTCTTTTTTTTTCGTTTGACATACAGAACGGGGTGTATAGCTTGTGTTCAAGATTATCCCTCTCAGAATATAAAACAATTTGAAAAAAATAACAACAACAACAACAAAAAAAAACCACCTCGAAATTGAAATTGTCTTCTGAGCATATCTGATCACATTTACATTTAGTGTCCAAAACAAGTTGACTGGTAACATCAGTGCCAGCACTACGTCATACAGCGACTTCATGGTATTCTTTGACAGTTCATCTAAGTCTCCGTTCCACCGCAAATTACAAAAGGTTCTGCAGAGCTTTCCTCAGCAAGCTGAAGCTTACTAGTCATTTGTGGATGCGCGTAAAAGCTGCTTATAGCACAGCTATGGCGTAAGCGATTTTCTAAGCAATAAATGGTTCAAGTCATCTATTTTGTCCTGAAATGCTACCTGTAGTTACAGCATTGCTTATAAATGGTCATAGTAAATTCAGCATCAAAGATAATATTACAGAAAAAGACAGCAGCAGAAGCATTAGCATTATCTAGTATTTATATATGTTATCAACATAACACAGCATAAAAGGTTTAAATGCATATTAATGGGTACCGTGTCTAAAAATTACTAAAGTACCTATTTAGTGTATTGGATATTTTTCTCAAGGAGTGCTTGCTGTGTCTAAACAGCATAATTAGATATGTGACTTAGTACAGTTAATTCCTATTGATTAAATAACTTATTTATGTACCAAAGGAAATGGAAGGATACAAAATGTTTTCTCCCTCCCAGTCATGATCCTGTATTTAATGCTGACGTGATGGTCGGAAAGCCAACCACACGTAATTACTACCCTCAAATGGATCTGAATGGTCTAAGTCATAGCACGGGCCATACATGTACAGCAACGTGTCACCAGAGACGGCATGCAGCTTGCAGTTTGGTCAAGGATTCTGCTTGGTCAGTGTAATTTACCTTTTTTTGAGGTCACACCTGAAGAAAACCTGAAAAAAAGGAAAAGCTCTGGAGAGAACTGGTCGTCTTCAGAGGCATGGTGCAAGGTGCGCCACTGCAAGCCAAGCTTTTCAATTAAACGCTGTGGAATATACTTTGCCTCTCTTTGCAAAAAGACAATTAAGAATGCCAAGAAACAAATGCCCCAGGCATGCTGTGCTGATATCATCAAGTGGTTATTTTGAACAATGAGAATTAACTGTACTACGGATACTCAGAGAAAATGTACAATATCTTATGCTGATATGAAACGAAACAGACATGATATAGCTTTTTTTTTTTTTTGTACTTAAAACCTGTGTGTTCCCTTCTCAAACTTAAGTAAAAAGCAAACCCACCCTTTTCCTCCTGTTACACAGAATAACATTTAGATTCCAACCCCTCCCCTTTCAAATAAAGTGCGCTGTCCATGGCAGACGGTAGGAGTAATGCAACAGGAAAAGCCCCTTTTAGTGTACGATTTAAAAACAAACAGAAGTCGATTCAGCTTTCCTCTGGGTCTCGTGAAAGAGGAGAAGCCTAAAGGAGGGGAAACCATCCCGTTCAGTGTCACTGTTGTTAATAGACATAGCCTTCGTTATAGGGGTGGGTGTTGCAGCAGCCCCCGTCCTGCATGTAGACCATGCTCTCGTCAAAGTGGGACAGAGGGACAGTGTCCTCCTCGTTGATGTGGCGCTCCATGTCCGTCTTCAGCAAGGGGCGCTGGTTGTCCGGAAAAGCCATGGAGAAAAGCGCTTCAGGGTCGCAAACAAACTTGTAGACGTATCTTTCTCCAGCCACCTTAGGATAACAGAAAGGAGAAAAAGGTGCAGCGTAAGGTCTCACGGTTTAGCAACTTCGAGCTGAAAAGCCCGGTGAAGAACTCACCTTCATTATGCAATTAATAAGAACCGGCAAGGCAATGACTTAGCAGAGACAACAGGGATCTGCAGAAACAGACTGTGCAAACCTCTCTTGATTTTGTCACCCGTGATATCCTTTTGGAAAACGGACTAAGCATTCCAAGCGTTTGTTTGTGATCATTTCCTACGCTTAACTACAGGTGGGAATTGTTCTTATTCTAAAATGTAAACAAATTGTCGCTATAGTGGCAAAAGAAAATGACTAAGTCCGACACTGTGCAAAATGGAAAAAAGATTCACACTGCATGATAGAATGAATTTTACTTTACGCAGATTGATTCATACTTAAGTATAAAAGCACTTAGTTATAGTGCATGCTGATTGTACAGGGACAGTGTAAGCAAATACGTTAGCTAATATGTACTTAGCAATTGCTCATGCAAAGCTGGGACATTTGGATTTGCTTATGGAGGGGCAATTTGTCCAAATATCCTAAAGTCTTTCTTTATTCATAAATAGCGCCATATGCCTGTGCTTCACCTTCCTAAAAGCTGAAGAAGAACAGAAACAATACAGAATTGCTGTCTTATTTTACAAAAAAGGTCAGTACAGTGTCTTTGCAAGCTCCTTAAAGAAGCACCTTCAAAAATATGAACCATGTTGCACACTCACAGTTCATTAAAACTCTTTTAAAATAAAGATCAAACTGTCTGCTTCTCGCAGCTCCAGAAAGCACGGCATTGGAAGCGAGTGAATGAAGGTAGCAAGTGTTGAAAACTTAATTCTGTTCTTATGGGTGCAAAATAGTCTGAAGCACCTCGTTAAATTTTCATCTTACTAATTCTACAAATAATGTAGTAGAAGCTATATCTGCAATAGAATGTTTTTCATCAAATATAGCCATCAAGTTTGACAGACTGAAGTCTGCATTCAGAAATGGGGCACTTGCATAACCTCTTACCACTGCTTAACTTAAAAAGGGGAAAAATAGGCGTACAAACCTTGTGGTAAAGAAACCTGCTCTCAATCTACAACTGCCATTAGTTTTTACATACGCTAACTAGCCTGAGTGATCCCAAGCAACTCCAAACAAAGACTTTGCCAAATCTGCTGAAGTTGCCCAGTAACCTAAGCCAAGAGCACTGCTGGCGTTCATGGAATTGGGAAATGGCAGATAGAAACATGTTAGTTATCCCAAGTCACAAAACTTACATGAAAAGATATGGAACAAGTTTTACAGAACAAGGCTCTCGTGATCTCTGATCACACCTGCCAGTTTTGTAGATAGAGCAGAGAAGTCTCTCCTATTGATTTCTCAGTCCATCTACACGGTTCTATATAGCAAGATGTAAAATCACACATGTGAAATCAGCAAAGCCACAGTAGGATGGGTTGAATACTGTCAGCAAGACCAGACTGTTACACATAAATTATTGTTAAATATTTCTCACAGTTCAGTCTACTATAAAATATTAAATTCCACTTAAAAATGGTATTATTTCAACACTCTTGGTAAAAAAGTATTTAGTATGTTAATAGGTATAATTCTTCTCCTCTACCTTGCACTTACCCATGTACCCAAGCACTGGGTGGCTGATTTAGATGTGCAAAACATTATTCATACCACACTCTACTGTTTGACTTATCCAGGTGCCAGGAAGCTCTTTTGGATATTTTTGAATGTTATCTCTTTCCCTATGATGTGCATTTTGTGAACAAAAACCACAGACATTTTTTACATAGAAGAAAAAAATATCTTGATGCATATACCAGGCCTGGTAGGTGAAACAGCTTAGTGTTTGTCTAAATAGATTAAAAACCTGCCAAAAGCCACGCAGTTACAAGTACCCCTCGTGAAATGACTTACAGATTAACATGCAACACTCCAGTGAAATTTAATACAAAATTAGCTGCTCACCTTTTGCATGATTCCCTTTTCGTAATAATAGCGAAGCGATCGGCTGAGTTTATCATAGTTCATAGCTGGCCTATTTTTCTGAATCCCCCAGCGACGTGCCACCTGCCACAAAAGTGGATTAGCATTGATTTGTTAAATGCATTTAACAAGCAGATCTTATCACCAGATACTTCACTGGGGGACGAAGGAGGGTAAATCCTGCAGGTGGAATAAATAAACACAAGAGAAAAGGGTTCCCATGACCTGAATTTCCCACATGCTACTACGATTTTTAATTGGGCGCACAGTCAGCCATTACGTTTGAAGCAGACTTACTGATTTGCAAATGTGGTGGAGTGTTACGGGTTTTTTAAAGTTATTTTTAATAAAGAAAATCAATGAAAAAAATAAAGCCATACAAACAGATGATAGACAAAAAATATTTATCAAGTTCCACCAGAAAAAACTTTCATGAAAGATGAAGACTCTTCTTTAGTTAGATTCTGTGGAAACTTGTACTATTCCTGTGTTTTCCTTTCTGTCAGAACACAAGATTAAATTAAAACACACACATGTACACACTCCATGAACTAATAAAAACCGCACTTGGAATGACAGCGACGTTGAGATTAAGAGAAGACACAATAGTGAAAAGCCAACTCCCAGTCTTAAGTGTTACTTCAGCAAAGAAAATGAATTATCAGAGGAGGCAGGGTAGAACTGCTTGGAAGAACTACATGGCAGTACGAAGAACGCGACAGAAATGCCATAGTTGCAGTTGTACATTTTCCCTCAAAAAAATAATAATAAAAAGGGAGTTACAAGTAACTCGTGATGCCATTCCACAGAGAACAAGATGCCTCCTGGTCTGACTGTGACTTCTACTTGCCTTACACTCCCTGTTTTGATGCCAAAGGTAGTTCTAGACAAAGAGACCTTTTGTTTAAAGATCTTAACTGCTTATTCTCCGCTTGAATTTATAACCAACTATTGGTGACATTTCAATTACTATCATGTCACCAGAGGGAAAGAAGTCAGAACTGATGAACTCTTTAAGGTACGTATTACAACAATGTCTGAGAGGTGCAGATGCGTAAAGATCTGGGAAATGGAAAGAGTAGCCAAGCAGCTTCTCTGCAGACTGCTCCTTGAAACTCCATGATAGGTGTCTGGAGCCTTTTCATGCAAACCATAGATGACGTGCAGCACTAAGAACTGAAGGGGACTAAATAACAACAGCAAAACCCCATTACTTTGACCTCCACCTAGACAATAGTTTTAAAAATTTCTTTTTAAAGCATTATTTCCTTTCAGTGGTGCAGCTTTTACGCTTATGTAAATTACCATGGTGGCTGTGCTAACTTAAGCCGTGTTATAGAATCATAGAATCATAGAATCACCAGGTTGGAAGAGACCCATCGGATCATCGAGTCCAACCATTCCTATCAAACACTAAACCATGTCCCTCAGGACCTTGTCTACCTGTGCCTTAAACACCTCCAGGGAAGGGGAATCAACCCCCTCCCTGGGAAGCCTATTCCAATGCTCAATGACCCTTTCTGTGAAAAACTTCCTCCTAATCTCTAGCCTAAATCTGTGTTGAAACACACCTCTAGTCGTGTCAACTTATTCCACCTGTAGATCTGGCCTAGATGTATAACTTTGATTCAACTATTCATCTCTGTAACACACGCCTACATCACTGCTTACTCCTGCCAAGTTTTTTTTCTGCATTAATCAGAGTCCTAGAAGCCCCAAACATAGCAGGCTTGCGTAATAAACAAACACACAGCAAAGACAATTACAACAAAATAATGGTTGTATTGTGTGTATTTTGATATTCCTAAACAAGCAAGCGGGTCCAGAAGCACTCTTGGTAAATGAGCCTTCCTGTTCCACAACTGCAAAGCATTTATCAAGTCTTGTTTTGTGAAAGGCATTTGGGCTTCTAGCCTTCTGCTCCACTTTCCTGCTTGAGGCTGCTCTCCCTGGAACAAGGCAGCAGAAATAGACCTACACCTAATTTTTAGCCTTCACAGTTCTCTACATTCTGCAGACATGGTGTTCGAGGAGCTGATACATATTCATTTTCGTTGTCACTCTTTCTACAAGGGAATAAAAAAACCTCTAGAAAGGGATGGGAAGGTCGTGTCATTGATAACTTAACCTGCCACAGCTGAACCAACAAGCTCTTTGATTTCCCCTCAATTTACACTTGGCAACCAGCAAAAATGTGCAACTTCCCATAGGCTATTCTTATTTTAATGGACGGTTTCTGTCAGATCCTGACACTCATTTGAAAACAACTTAGGCTCTTTTGTAGTCCCTAAGGGCACACAGCCTGCCTTCTCCAGATCTCGGATGCAGTGTGCTGCTCAAAAACCCAAAGGAACTGCTACCATGTCAGACAAGCAGATGACCTGGTTAACCTAAATCAGAATATCCAGTTCTTCAGGGAATTACACACTAAGGAAACCTTAGGGGTTTGTTTTGCTAACAAAATTTACACAGTTTTTGCACCATCTACTGGGAACCATTTTTCAATAAAGCTCTTTAAACTTGAAAAACTTTGAACATACTAGGAAGATACAAAATACTGAGACTGGGGCGGCGGGGAAAAGTCAGATACCTCATTCACCAAAACCAAACAAAAGCCTTTCTAAAAACTTCACTCTGTTCTGGGCTAGGTCACACAACTAAGAAGTCACATAGCCTGCTGTGGCTTCAGAGCTGCCAGTAAAGTTTTGGTAGCAAATCAGCTGAGACTGTTCCGTGGTCAGATCCTCAAATGCACAGTGTCAGGATCTGCTACGGTGACTATCACTAGTACAGGGGGTGCTCAGACAAACAAAAACCAGCATACATGTTCTTTCGAGAACCTGTCCCTCATCCAGGCCCTTTCAGGAAGGAAAGGACATCAGTGCTGTCCCCAACTACTCTATCATCCCCTTAGGGCTGTTGGCAGATGATGCAACTTAAATGCGAAAACTCTTTCAGATTGCTTATACCAGCAACAGCAAATGGCAGAAATACCTGGCAGAACACAGAAGCAGCCTTACAGCCCCAAACCTTCCTAGTTCCCTTTAGCTCAGAAGGAAACCTGACAGAAAATTTGCTGCTGTCTCCTTTATTATCCAACCCTGTTCAAGGGGCGAAATAGTAAACCGGAACAATACCGCTTTTTGACAATCCTTATCAAATCAGCCACATCAATATTACAATCAAATTCATACACACCACATTTTCCCACAGTTTCCATGGCTGTTTAGAACACAGGGTTTATGTAACAAATTGTTCAATTTAGTCATGTTTATCACACAAGTGAACTAAGTCACGCTTCAGCAAATCTTCATGGATACAAGTAATTTTATCTACCCCACGAGTCCTTCATGGTTCAGGGGAGCTGTGTGTGTGCATCCTTAGCTTAGCACCTAAGCGAGCATTAAAAAAATCTAGTGATACAGATAAGCAGGAAGACTCTCAAGAAAGCTTTAAAAAGAGGAGTGTTTATATAATTCTCATAGGATATTACTGCCTAACAATCTCAACCATTAGCCATCAGTCAGACTGGGGTCTTTCCCTCTACAATTCCAAGTTCCCACATCTTCACACTGAAAAGTAGCTGGTGTTAAAAGACATTGAAGGACAAGTTTTCAAAGGATTTTGGAACACAGTTCTACCCATAAAGTTGTTCTGAGAAGTCCAAGCCCCACAATTAGTTTTGAGTATTTTGTAAGTCTAGTACTTGCAATATTTTTATTATGTTGTGGGACTAAGAAATTAATTCTACGTTTAATCACACTTCTCCCCTACCTGAAGTACCTCCCTTGCCAGCCCTTTCTGTCATCCTTCTGAACTGCTACTGAAGCAAAATACTGAAGGAAAGCACGGCCTAGTTCCGAAGCAGCACTATGAAATTTGCAGAATGGGGTACTGGATGTCAGTGCATGCTGTCTGTCTAACCCACCTCCTCTGGCTCAATCAGCTTGAATTCCATGCCTCGGCCAGTCCATGCGATGAAGTGAGAGTTTGACGGATCATCGAGCAGAGCTACCAAGAACTGCCAGAGCTGAAGCGAGCCTCGCCGCTGATATGTGGGTCCCTCGCGGTACATACCCGGCTCCTGTTTGACGTCACCTGCACAGAACAGAAACAATTTTAGATGAGCAATGCACAAAAACCACCATCACTAGGTTTCTCGGATAAAATGGCAGATCAAATATGAGGGTTTAGAAAACAAAAAGAATTATTGCTACCCAGCCACCCACAAATGCAACATTCTCCTGTCTGTTGTTAATTGTAAACACACTTATAATAACATATTCATATAGGAAAAAGTACCTAAATTCAGTCACGATTTATGGACGTCTCCCTAAGCCTTTCCCCATTGACTTCTTATACATGCAAATCTCACTTGCAAACCATTCTGCAATACCCTCTATCTGTAAAAGCATGAACTATTTTTTTAAGCCACCCTGATGTCTGAAGAAGGGTGTTTGTGTACTATACTTTGCACGAGCCCCCGTTTGGAAAACGTGAGGTACGCTTCATAAAGCTGCAAAACCCTATTGAGCGAAACTTCTTTTGCATGCAAATGCTTCTAAGGAGAATTTGACAGAGTATTTGACTCAGACTTAAACAGCATGTGCTTTAAGTATAGGTATGCAAATCCTGCAGATATGCGAGTTCCCCTGTGGCATATTGGACTTGTATATAAGCCTACAGTACTTTTACTCACATCTACATATTAGATTAGTGTTCCTCCTTAATCTTTCTAAAATTTCGAGTCCAGAGGAAGCTTTTAAAAACCAGTAATATTCCGCGCACTTGCACCAAGTGCCACCCTGCTACACTCACACTGTGCCTCAGTTTTTAAATATTTCATACTAAACAATTAATGCAAACAACAACAGCTTAAAGGCCTGATGCTGAAACAGAGAATGTTTTTTTCTGCACACAATGACAGCAATCCTTGATCTGCTGGTAAAATTCCACATTTCAATATTCTCCAATAACCAGTGTGACCTGTTTAATAGAGAAAGCCAGGACTTCACAGTCAGCCACAACATTAAGATGCTCTGATGGCCATTACAGAATGGCTCTGTGTAGTGGAAGGAAGAATAATAATATTAAAAATGGAGCACTTCCTTTGGTAATCAAGAAAGAAAATTGAGTCAATAGCTGTGGAAAACAAATACATCACCAGAAGGCTTTTTTGTTTATGTGAGGTTCAAGTTCCAGTCCTGACAGGCCGACGTTTTCAAGGACAGAATTTTTTGTTTAATGATAGCTGCGTGATGCACAAATAGCAAGTGCAGCATTACAGAGGATCAGATTCTTCACCTGTGCCAGTCTTTGATTTCAGACAAAACAGCTGAGAATCTACTTCTGAAACATCACGACTACCCCTGGGCTTATCCCACTTTTTCTTTATTGGTCAAAACATGAAGACACATCTGCTATTTTTTTCCTAAAAAGTCATAATGTTACAAGTATAAATACACCTATTGGTATCACAACATCAGCTCTTCTAGAGCACAAGGTGTTCTCTCAGCAGACAGTCACACAAGTTAGCAGCAGACTGCTCTGCAAGCACACAGATTTTCCCAAATTTTTTACTTTCACTTTATTTGTGTTTCTTTTCCATTTTCGCTCCCTTCCTTGCACAAAACGCAAATAAACAAAAAGCATTTTCAAGAAAGGCATAGAGAAATGCTGTTCCTGAAGAGTTTTAACTTCTTATACTACAGAGACCGATTCCATAGCCATAAAAAAATATGAATTTGCCACTGACACTGAAAACAGATCAAGTCCACAATAATTTCTGAGTAAAAAGTCCTGCTGGCACAACACACTCTAATAAGAGAGCAGGGGGTGTGGAGGGGAAGCATACATTCCAACGCCAGGGTATAAATATAATATATCAGCCTTTCCGTGAACATGTCCATCCAGTGACAATGCAATACTGGACTGAGCAGTATTTAATTCAGTTTAATATTATTTAAAATACTCTGTTTATTTCTTGCCACTCCTTACCAACCTGGAATGCACGTGATACCTCCATTGGAGGAATGTGCAGTTCTCTGGATTAGTTTAGAGGCTCCCCCTTCTTCAGCAAACACAACAAATGTTGCTAGACACACAGTAGTTTCATAATCCTTGTAAGTGATTCCCAGAGGAAAACAAAGAAAATAAAGCAGGAGAGAAAAACTGAGAGCTCTCCAGCTCTACTTTTAGCTGTGGTCAGAGAGACGCTCACAGGTTTATCAAAAATTATCTAATCTTTCCTGCTAAAATAAAGCTGAACATACAGACACTAACACCAAGAAGTCACTGTAGTAAATTTAAGTAACTGGTCTCCAAATTAATTCCCAAAGTTACAGACTAACAGAATCACCAGCAAGAAATAATGAGCCGATCTACCTTGACCATAACGAAATAAATCAACTGATTTACACCAGGAAACTGATGTTACATCAGGGTAACTGAAGATAATTTGGACCATTTATTTCAATTGACCTCAGAATCCCTCTTGAAAAAAAATCAAATTTGTTGTATTGGGTAGCGCTGTGGAAAGATCATCGATGTGTTATCAATCCCACTGAAAAATAACCACTAGTACAATGTTTAACATAGTGCAAATATACAGAAACCACACAAAAATGCCCGACACACTGAGTCCCCACTGCTCATCACTTTGCAGGCAGCAAGACAAAAGGCTTAATCCTCAGTAAAGCCAAGGCTGCTGCCTTCTCTGCTGTTTTGCTAATTATAAGAACAGCTTTCATTAAATCTCAAACAACAAGCAGTATGTGATCATCAGTGCAATGGAAATCCTCCTATTACTTCTCAACAGTACAGCCACCGAGCTCCTCTGTCACAACTCTCCATAGAGCACCTTTTGCTGGCCAAAGTTGAACGCCGTCCTATTGAAAAGGAGACTTTGGTTTGAAGAGGCAAAGGTCAGCTTTGGTTGGGCGCACCACAAATGGTGTGTTAAGGAATCCTAAATTGGAATGCTCCCCAGCTTTTTTGATCAGCAACAGTGAAAATCCCTCATCTCTTCCTTTTTCATCTCCCCACACAAGAAAAAGACAGAGAGAGAGAGAGAGAGAGAGAGAGAGAGAGAGAGAGAGATGTGTCATACATACCATCAAACTTCTCTGGAACAACGCAAGTGTCATCATAAAACTGCCTCGGTCCCTTTTCATACATACAGCCTGTAAGTTAAAGAGAGGGAGGTGTTTATATAAAAGATGCATGGAGAAAGAAGAGATCACAGGCTGAGTGCCAGAGGGAACACTAAGTCATAGAGGAACTGGTCCCACATTCTTTACACGCCGTATTTTGGCCTCAGTTGGCGGCTGTTTAACTAACGTATACATTCCCAAAAGACTGTTAATCTCCACCTGCAAAAATGAAAAAGCACCCATTTTTCCTCTATGATTTATACCCAAATGTTTGTCTCATTTCCTGTTTGAACTAGCTCGGCTTTGACTTTTAACCATTAGTTCCTCTGGGTCTTCTCCCTGCAAGTCTGAAAGAGACCTACTCGGCATTTCCTCCTGATGCTCACAAATTACCCCCACTTAATGTTTCTTCCAATTAAGACCATTCTGTAAAATTTAATTTTTAACACTAAAAGACACCGTCCGCAGCCCTGCGTTCTTTCTAGCACTCTCTCCAGCACACACTCTTACTATTCAGTATTATTTTAATGTTTTGCTTAGAGCAGAGCTGTACTGCATGCCAATATCAGCCTCACCAGTACTACTTACTGAGAGAAAACATCTCTGCCTCATCTGCCTCCCTCTGACCCTCCTTTTGAGCACACAAATATCACAGAAGGGCCTTTTTGCCATATGGCTGCAGTATCTGCTTGGGTTGTTTTTCGCACTTTGAAGCTGAGGAGGAGGCCCATCAAATAATTTTTTCCAATATACTGTTTCCCGGTTCCATAGGACTGGTCTACATTCAGCATACTAAAAAACCCATTTTGTTTAACGTGCCCAGATGACCAAACAATTCCAATTGCTCCATGTGACTGCGCTGTCCTGCCCGTTATTTACCACTCTGCCTATCTTTGTGCCATAAAGTTATCGATTAACTTTGTTCTGTATCTTTACTGAAAATGTTGAATAGCAACACTCCTGATATCAATTCCTACAGAACTATAATAGAAACAATCCATTCACAGATGATTGGCCAGCGACAGCCACTTTTAGATCTGTCAGTTGGCCAGGTCTTAATGTATTTAATGTGTACTTTATTGTTACTGCTTTGTGTTAACTCCTTAATCAGAATGCAATGCGGCGGCAAACCGAATGCCATAAAAAGTCTAACTATATGACACAACTATCTTTATCAATCGAAGTTTTAATCTCAACAAAGAACGGAATCAGATCCGACATGACCTTTATTCTATAAAATCATGTTGACCGATTTCCAAATACAGAAACCAAATATTTATCGAACATCGCTACTTTCTCTACGTCACTCATAACAATTCTACCACCTCCAAGTACTTACAAGCGCATAACATGGTTACGATTGTTTTCCCCTATCTAAGCTGTGATTAAAAGGCAAATCCGTGATCTTAGCCCTGCAGTATGTGTGTTTTTCCCTGATGTCTTTCACTTCCCTTATCAAGCTTCTATACCTTATATAGTTACCAAGACTGTTATAAGTTTTCATCTCTTATTTCAACCTCCTTGTTAAATACGACCTCTTATTTCTATTTTCTGCCTTTATTCCACACACCAGAAGCAGGTGGGCTTTTGGCCAGATTTGTTATCTTTCCAGTTGTGACTCTTCAGTAGTGAATGAAGCCTAATTAAAGGACTTTGATTCATACATCTGTCTGAATTCCCATCAACCTCAAAACTAATTTCCGTTAGTTCTGTGAAATTTGCCCCTTGGAAGAAAAACAAATAAACCCTGAACAAACAAACAAAAAAAATCACATATATGACAAGAAAGATACACTAAAGCTGGAGAGTGGAGGGTACAAACCTCTCTTTCAGTGGTCATTTTTTGTTAGTTCTGTTGACCTTGTTTTTAATACCTATAAAGTAATGAATTAAGCCCTGCCTCACTGCAGTCACTGAGCCTTTTGGTCTATCACATCATATGGCTGTGCAATCTGGGCTAAGGTGCACTGAAATACCGCAAAAACTGAAAAAAAAAGGAAAAGCAAAAAATCTTCACTGGTGACATTTTCAAGTATGAAATGGATTATTTAAAAGCTAACTGAGCCTGTCACACCAATAGCCTGGAAAACAGCAGAATGGATGAAATGGACAAACTGACAAATTTTTAAGCGTCTCTTCCTTTCAACTGCTAGAGGCCTTGAAATATGGAATGAGTGAATTCATTAAAAACTTGCTTCTATCCTGATCAACCCACAGCACTAGAAGAAGCTACAAAAAAAAATCAGTGCACAAGAAACTCAAAACTGGGAAGGGGAAGGAAGTTTATCTGCGTCTACCCAGAAGCAGAATAAAACCAGTGAACCCCAAATCCCTTCAGGCTTTTTAATTTTTTACGTTTCTCTCATACAAAACCGATACATAATAGAAAACTTAACTTCTGTTCTGTTTGGGTGAGCCAGGAAGCCTTCTTGCCTCATGTAAATGGAATGGCAGCTAGGCACTTCTGAAAGGAGAAGACAACGCTAATCAAAAGACTGTCTGGAATTAAAAGGGTGCAGGTTATCAATGAGACAGGCTGCAGGCAGAGAGGTAACAAAAAGGATGCAAGTTACAGCACGGGGGAACCTGTCAACACACAGTCAGCATTTCAGAGCAGAGCAGAGCGCACAAGGCATGGCAGAGGGAAAAAATCATAATATAAGGATCCCAGATCCCATCTAACATAGGCACTTGAGCTCAAGTACTTACTGTAATCAACTTTGCTAAAAGCTGAATCCCACGGCCATTACACTTTAAGCTGTTCATAGACCAAAAAAACCATGCAAGACAACACAAATATTTTAAAACCTGTGCTTGTATCTCTAGCTCTGTAACTAATTTGACCTAACGTTTCAATCAATCACACAGAAAAGCTTGCCAGTGACACTGCAGGCTTACAAACTCTACATTAATACAAGGAATGTCACAGGGAATTTAGAGCAGTGTATTGCTTTTAGGCTCCAGTTAAGGACTTGAAGGGTTAATGAAATTTTCTGCAAATTTTAAGGATTTGCTCTAGGAACTCAGATGTATCAATTTCACCCTCCACCTATACATCCTTAAAAAAAAAAGACACAAAAAACTAGTGTGTGTATTTGTTTGCGACTGATCATCTCTAATCTGCAAGAGGAATAAGAAAAAAACAGAGAGTTAATGAAAATGGTTTTCTTTAAGTATCTTTCTACTTTTCCCCCCCCACGTCTTGTGTTGTCCCCAAGTAACCACATCCTGTGGCCAGGGACTTGCAAACAGCAGTACAGCATGAACGTCTGCCCTTCCAAACCACGTCTAACCCGCTTCTTGGATATCAAAAGTCTTGCTTAACGAGTCTATTTGATCTTGTGATAAACTCCCACCCTGAGCTATGCAATCTGTTACCCGGAACTTGTAACTCTTTCAGAGATGCAAACAGAGGCCAAAAGAGCAGACATTATTTTTCCAACGCTGCCTACAGACTTCCAGACTGTGATTCCAAAATTTCACCGTTCACTGACTAGTGATGAGCACCAAAGATCTGGCAGGATAAGAAAATGAGGTTTTACACCGACTTCACAAAACAAGTGAAACACAGGGCAGTAATAATAAGTTTCCTCTAACAGTCCGTGGTCCCTCTTGCACAAGCTCTTCATTACCTCCTCTCTCAATGAAATGCTCTGTGCCTGCCTGCTCAGGCCTTGAGAATCTCATATCTCACGCAGCTATTCTGAGCAACCACAGGAATCGGTGATTCACCGATCACACGAGTCAAGTACAGCTCTGTAGGCTGAAGTCGAGGCTACAAGTAGTGGTTCACCTGCAAGGAATCACTGTTACCAAGTAGATTGAATTTTAAGGAGAATGGAAAAAGCTGCGTTTAAAAAAAAAAAAAAAAAGGAAGCTGGAGAACAGAACCAGATGTTGTTTTCTATTTTAGGTAAAAATTCACTAGTACTGGCAGCAAAACCCTTTTTGACTCATGAACTCCACTCCTGCAAAGTGATATAGCAGAATATACAGAATAAAGAACTATGCACGCATCCAAGAAGTTGTGTTCTTAGCCAATTTGGGGTTTCATCTGCCATGCTCCTAAGTCATTTCTAATTAACATCTGGAGTCTTTTTAAGGCAAGCATTGTTTGTACCAACAGTACTTAATCTTCTGGTTAGATTGTGCTTAAACAGTCCACAGAGGACCGAAAAATACAGCGAGGAAGAGTTTATTTCTCGTAAAGTAACTAGAGTCTTGTTATCCTAAAGTGCTATCAGTTAATTTATGACTATCAGAGTGGGTCAGACTCTAATCAAATTGTAGAAACATTTCCAAAGTGATTATTCAATCAAATGACTAACATGGTTAATTAGGAGCCATAAACATTGCTCTGAAGTTCATCAAAGTAATGACTTGCCCAGAAAAATTACTGCTAATTAAATTGCCTGCTGCTTTCATTTCTACCTTATCTAATAAGAAGTCCAACCAATGAAATTTACCATTGCAGTTTTAAATTGTACTAAATGCTTGACTAAGACCCAGAAGTATTTTTACTAGCTAAACGCAGCTACTTCAAAAGAAAACATTTTAGTGCAGAAATTACAGAGCAATTATGTGTTTTCTTCTCCTCAAAGCATTGTTTCAAGACAACAAACGAGACAGAATTAGGTATAAAATGCATCCATGGCAGGATCCAAGTGTTTTAGGTGACTGATTCTATCACCTTTCAGCAAATTTTTGTCTTTGAAGAAAAACTGTGCCTGGATTTAGGACAGACAACAAGCTAATTTCAGACTTTCAATGAAATAATTCACATTGTGAAGTTGTATCATCTCAAGAGCAGCAGATGACCTTTAAGAAAAAACAAACTAAGTAAAAATACAGAGACAAAAAAATATTATCTTTTATTCTTAATTTGAAATACTTAAAGGTCATTTTTCATTGCTCCTCTTGCTAACAGCAACATAACAGTCATCTTAAAACACTGAATATGGCTTTATATCATGTTGGTTTGAAATAATTTTTTCCCAGTAGGTGTTATTTTAAAATTGCATGTAATCTAGACACTGCAGGAATGTCTTCTCATCTAGGAACGTAACACACAAAAACACTGGAAATAAGCTCTGCTCTACCTTATCAAAACATATCAAAGCAGAAAAAGCCCAAGCAGACTTCCTCAGGATAAGAAAAATCTGCTACTAGATTTAGCAGGCACAGGTTCTAGGATTCATTTTCAAGTAAGACATCTGAGTGGTCCCTCAATAAGGGAGTATTTCGTATTAATTACCATATCAGAAGTTAAAAACTTAAGATTGTGTCAGCCCTGTACAATTCCAAGTAGGTAAGGAATTCTTAAATCCTCTTTTCCAATTGTTTTTCACAGCTAAGGACTAGGTTTCAGGCCCAGAATCACACACAGAAGTAACCAGAACTTCAACCAATTTCCCTGTCCAGGAGAAGCTTCTGCGGGCAATGGGATGAAATGACTGTCTTCACCTGAATGAAGTAGAGCAAAGCAAGAACTGGAAGCCTGGAACAGGATTTATTCTTCAGCTGTTCCTGTGTTTCCGACCTTACGTAGCCTTCCTAGCTAAGGACGCGTTGTTGCACTACACTCTGAATTACTTTTTAGTTCATTTTATCAACAACATCTGAAGATTTGGAGGCCCAACCTGAAACGGAGGGGTAGAAGCTGAGCTACCTGCCTGGCCCTGGTCTCTGTGCAGCAGCTCAGATGAACAGCGCAGGGTCCTGGTGAGCGGCTGCCTTATGAACCAAGCCTCTTTACAAGTCACAGAGTCACGGAATCACAGAATCACTTAGATTGGAAAAGAGCTTTAAGATCGTCGAGTGCAACTGTAAACTTAACACTGCCAAGACCATCGCTAAGCTGGGTCTCCGAGTGCCACACCTACACATCTTTTAAATAACCCTAGGGATGGTGACCAAACCACTTCCCTGAGCAGCCAGTTTGAATGTTTGATACTCCAATGCTTCCTTTCAGTGAATGAATATTTCCTAATATCAAATCTAAACATCCCCTGGAGCAGCTTGAGGCTGTTTCCTCTCATCCTAGCACTTGTTACCCGGGAGAAGAGACTAACACCCACCCGGCTTCAATCTCCTTTCAGGTAGCTGTAAAGCACAGTAAGGTCTCCCCTGAGCCTCCTTTTCTCCAGATTAAACAATCCCAGTTCTCCCAGCTGCTCCTCATAAGATTTGTGCTCCAGACCCTTCACCAACTTCTTTGTTCTTCTACACTCCAGCACCTCCACAGCTTTCTTGTAGTGCCTAAAACTACACAGAGTATTCCAGGTGTGGCCTCACCAGTGCTGAGCAGAGGGCGATAATCACTCTCCTAGTCCTGCTAGCCACGCTATTTCTGATACAAGCCAGGATGCTAACAGTTTTCTTGGCCGCCTGGGCACACTGCTGGCTCACACTCAGCCAGCATCCCCACGTTGTCTTCCACCAGCCAGCTTTCCAGCTGCTCTTTCCCAAGCCTGTAGTGTTGAATGGAATGGTCTGACCCAAATGCAGGACCTCAAACTTAGCCTTGTTGGATCACATACAACTGGCCCCCGCCCATCAATCCAGTCAGTAAAATTAATCTCAAAGTCACATGAACTCATCAAACAACTCAACTGATATGAGAAATTTGTCTCCTTCCCTACAGGCAAGCATTGAAGTGACGACACTAAAACCGAAACATCTTAAGTGTTTGCCCACCCATTTCTCCAATTTATGTTTTATTAACAACTAAGTCGTATTAGGAATAGACACAGTTCCCAGTGCATACAGAGTCCTGTAATTTTACATACCCTGTATCTTCCTCAACTGTCCCTTCAGTCTAGAAGTAATTACATGGAGTTTGGCACCTGTTTCAGCAATTCAGAGCTGGTCTATCTACACAAAGAGACATAATGTGCTGTGCCACGTGCCTTCCCACAGGCAAGATACAGAATCTTTCCCTTTGTGGTACCAGGCACAGAAGGGCCTTGCAGGTAGCTGGGACCAACTTGCCTCCCAAGTGCCACTCGCACGTGTCAACTTGACCTTGCAACAAGTGACTATGGTGGTAGAAGGAAACATTAAGAAAAAATCCTTGATCTGTGTTTTGCTGGGAGAAGAACGAAATGATTATTTTTGATTATGAAGCTATGTTTTTGTTACCCTGCAGAACACATCCACCTTAAAAATCCTACATCTCTCCAGAAAGAGACATTCAAGTAGACATACCAGAGCTATCGACAATATTCCTATACAGGAATAGTTTGAGCATATTTAACAACTTAAATGCTAGCAGATTAGTTTTTAGTTCAATCACCTTTAGAAGTTGTACCCTCTCAGAAGCTACGTAAATGACAAAAAGTCCTACAAACCAGTAAAATCCTGGCAATACAGAAGTCTGCGTTGTTTTTTCATTAGCAGGTTCAGTATGAAAATCATAGGTGCACAGAGGTTACACGGGTGAAAACTGAGTCAGTACCTCCTCTAAGAATTAAAACCTAAAAATTAAGCATTCTTTTCCCAAATCATTACACGGTTTTAAACCATTCATAAAGGAATGCTTTGGTCTTCATTTTGTCAATGACTAGTCTTTATACTAGCAATTAGGAAAAGAAAATAACTAGAAGCATGTGCACACATAGATACATTCCTTTCTAAAATATAGCTAATTAAAATTTGTTAAGTTTAATTTCTTCCAGTTCACTTGACAAAAACCTACCAGAGAACTTGATTTGGCTGCACCAGCCCATGTCTAAGTGGAATTATTACACACAAACCGAAAGAAAACCTTAAGCAAACAGCTTCCTTTCCACAACTTGGGTTTTTAGATCTATGACAACATCTAATGCATTTTCTGAGACCAGATGTCAACAGCCTGTCTAGGCGATGTGTAACTTTTTATACAGCAGAACAGGAAAACAAAGGCTCATACATTCAGTTCTGAATTGAAATTCCACATGGAGTTGATCTTTTGAGCATACTTTAAATTCATGTATTTGCTTTTATTAACCTCGGTAACTGTAAAATATATTTTAAACATTGCTTCACTTTGAATTCAACAAAAGACAGCAGTATTTTCTCTCTCTCCCTTGCTCCTTTTGTTGGCAATTTTACTGAAAAAAAAAAAAAAGGCTGTGTTGCTTTTTCTCCCCCGCCCCATCCCCTGCCTGTAAAGTCGAAGTTGGACAAACACTGCACGGCTGAAGTGACATATTTGAATGGAATTCAGACCAACCAGTTCCTGTTTATGTTTCTGATTTGAGAATGTAGCCCTCTCATTCACTATACATTAGAAACACACCAAGGCCATAAATGGTGTCAGGTTACAGGCAGGCAGGGCCAAGGAGCATTAATCATTACTTTAAGGCAACTGGCAAAAGCAGCAGCTGAGGGAACACTACACCCTTCAGCTCCGCATAAATGGACATTCCAGGGTTTGGTGTGTGTGGGTGGTTTTCTTTTTTTTTCCCCTTCAGCATCCA
This sequence comes from Piaya cayana, assembly GCA_013389865.1. NCBI lineage: Eukaryota > Metazoa > Chordata > Aves > Cuculiformes > Coccyzidae > Piaya > Piaya cayana. The sequence goes on along the minus strand of WAAB01013404.1, from coordinate 93,363 downwards.
TTTTATGAATGAAACTTCAGGCTGCACAGAGTCCATTCATATAAAAGCTAAGCTCACAGGGCTCAGTCTCTCGGGATCAATCGGTCTTGGGTAAGGCCGATGTGATTGGTTTAAGGCAGGCTTCAGCCTTCCATTACTGATTTAAAATGCAGCCTGTGTCCATTTGACCTGCCTTAATGCACAAAGAGTAAATCCAGACTGTGCTCTCAATTCTCAAATCAAATCATTAGCCAGTGCCACTTACTGTAACTGTAGATTTAGAGGATATTTATCCATTTCTTTGAAAAACAGGGACTGCAGGACAATTTTTCAGATCATATTGTCTGCTTTGAAAGGAAAAATAGATGTATGGCCTATATGCTCACATTAACTTGGTACTGTGGTTTTCCTTTGTTCGTGAACACAGCATTACAAAATGAACTCAATTCTAACTGCAGATTTCTTTCAGACAGAATTAACAAACAGAGGAAATCAGCTAGATGGGAAGCATGTGAAAAGTTAAAATTCTGCCTTTCACAGCAATCTTCCCCAGTCCAGGTTTCCCAACTCTTCCCCATAGATGCTGTTATTTCCTACTGTCAAACCATCTCACAGCAGATTTGTGTTTGTGTGTTTTAAGAGCAAGTACAAAGCACAGTGTAGCTTAACAACCTAAAAAAAAAAATCCATGCTCAGTCACTTGAAGTAACACAGCAAAGACAAGCTTCTGAAACAAGAGGGTGAAGTATTTTAAAACACGGAAGTGAGACAGGGGAAAACCACCCAACAAAAAAACAAGGAGAGTAATTAAATCTACTGAACTCAAGAGCAAAGCCCTATCCCTTGTCCCCTCCTGCCTTTATGCCAGATTTTCATTGAGAACAATTGTAGTGTTGTGTAAAAGAATTTCTTTAAGACCGAAAGGAGATGCAGTTTTGACACGTGTGCACTGAGGTGCCGTATCTAGGGAAAGAATGGAGTCAGTTCTGTTACACAGAACACTTTATAAAACTATTTTCAAATACAGTCTGACTAAAATAAGAAGGAAAAAAAGAAAGAAAGGAAAAGAAAACCTAGAGAGAATTTGAGGAAAAGATTAAGCAGCTGGAGGATTTATGAAGAAAGATCTCTCAACGAATCACACAGACAAAAAGTATACACGCAAACTGTCTGCAGAGATTTAAAGGTGGCACATTAATACCAAGGAATTGTTTAGGATGAGCCAAAGAGGTACCGCTATGAGCATGGAAATGGAACTGATCAAAGAGAAAATTTAGGCTTATGATCAAGAAATATTTCTTAACTATGAGGTCTATTAGTCTGTGAAATAATCTCTCGGGGGAATAATTGTAGTAATAATACTTAGCACTCACACAGTGCTTCACGTTTTCAAAGCACTGTATAAAAATTAGCCAACGTAACTAAAGACAGTAGGAGAAGCACCATGAGTTGGGTCATTTTAAATGCCGCACTGGTCAACGCACGAGAGAATATCCTGGGAAAAGCAAACCTGCATTGGCTCTGACTGACAGCTAAGATTTCCTTTTTTCCTCATATTAGCATCTCCCAATGTCTAAACTCTGCCTCCAAGAAGTACAACAGACTGCTGGTTATAAAAGGGGGGGAGCAATCTGCAAACAAATACATTTCCAATAAACTTTCTTTTTCCCCTTGAAATTTTAATTCACTGTATCATTTTCTTACACTGTTCTGCAAAGTCCTAAATTTAAGGACATCTCAACTGACCTCTAGAAAAGAACGTACTGGTGTGCCTTGGTGGTCTAGTCTCTTGGGTGCACAGGTAAAAAACTCTTTGGGGGAGGGAGAGCCAGGCAGTAAACAGCTTTGCAGGTGGTGCCCCTTTCATTTGCTACAGAGGCTGGAAGCTGTGTACTTAACGAGGCAGAATATTTCAAGAAAGGAATGACGACTTCAAGATGAATACAGCTGAATGGTCAGTTTTAGGTCTAAACAAAGCCCATTCCAGCCCTGACAAAGTCTTCCAAAGCAGTCACGCTGCTTCTGCCAGATTTTTCGTATCATGCATCTTATTATTGCAGTGCTTACATAGGGACCCTAATCTAACGTTCCCATACTTCCTCGCCTAGAAATACACAGGAAACTCCTAGGAGGTCAGCTCTGAACATATGGAATATGTGATGCTCTTTAAGGATTATATAGACCTAACAATTATCCCAAAGAAGGAGGTGCATACATGTGATGTGTCTCTCTGCCTCCATTCATCTTTCTGAACAGAGGGGCAGTTTCTCATAGAATCACCAGGTTGGAAGAGACCCACCGGATCATCGAGTCCAACCATTCCCATCAATCTCTAACCCACGTCCCTCAGCACCTCGTCCACACAAGCCTTAAACCCCTCCAGGGAAGGTGACTCAACCACCACCCTAGGCAGCCTGTTCCAATGCCTAAGGACCCTTTCTGTGAAAATTTTTTTCCTTATCTCGAGCCTGAACCTCCCCTGGTGGAGCTTGAGGCCATTCCCTCTCCTGGGGAATCTGTCCCCTGGCACTTGGGAAAAGAGCCCAGCTCCCTCCTCTCCACAACCTCCTCTCAGGGAGTTGCAGAGAGCAATGAGGTCTCCCCTCAGCCTCCTCTTCTCCAGGATAAACACCCCCAGTTCTCTCAGTAGCTCCTCTTGTACTCCAGCCCCTTCACCATCTTTGTTGCTCTTCTCTGGACACTCGTCTGTTCTAATGCATCATTACAAGGTATTTATCACTTGTGAGGCCTCAGGAATTAGAAGGATGAGCGACTCGGGAAAGCAAGGTATGGGCACTAATAATTCTGTCTGGATAGTTCATTCCTTAAGTGATGTGACTAGTATCTTGGAAAAAAACTTTGGAAGTGACATGGACAGAATCTAAATTTTCTAAGGTCCAGTCAAGCATGTTAATTGTGAGGCTATCCTGAAATGTAGCTGTGAGGATAGCACTGCTGATGCCTCTAAGCTGCTCAAGAAAGACTGAATCTATGTAGATTTCACCAGAAAAAATCCTGTCAATCAATAATAAATACATGCAAGCAACAATTCCTCCTCCTCTTATCTCTTAACACCACTGTGTGATAAATTTCAAAGTTCCCAGTCAAAGCCATGGTCACAGACGAGCTTCCAACCAGAGTAACTATTTCAATTTGGCAAAACACAATATGAGATTTAAATTTAGCAGCAATATAAGACGTCATTTTAAAATTAGACTTTCAATATTCGTACATGCATAGCAAGAGTTCTACCTTAATAAATCTGCAAATACACTCCATGAGGTAGGTAGGATAAGCCTACAATGATCTTGCTTCAAAATGAAGCCCAGAACAGATGAAGCATCTCAAGTTTGGCTTTTTTTGTTTAAATAACTGAATACATGAACTGAATTCTAGAAATGCTAACTGCACAGGAATGCCCACTATTAACCCTTTTAAACAAGGGTCTTTGGAAGCCTTCTGGGACATATTCATTAATGACACAAAACTGCAAAGTTCTGTATGTCCTTGGCTCCCTCTGTGTGCCTAAAGCTCCTAGATACAGCATCAAGTTCCGTGTACACGTGACCAGCAGCCACAGAAAAAAAAATGTTTGAGTCAGAAAATAAGGTCTGATTGATTGAACGTGTATGATGCACTGTGACTTCTAGAAGTGAAGATGGATAAAGAAGAGCTTCTACTCTGTTGACATTTTTCTTTTTCCATTATCTCAAACATTCTGCAGTAGAAATTGCATACCTGCAATTACAATTACAACTAATTGATCTGCCATTTCCCATGTCATAATTAATGTCATGTTTTAATAGAGTTATAATCATTCCATAATAATGCTTTTCATTCACCAGCTCCCCACAAAGTATACAAGTATAGTGCACACAAGCAATGAACTTTCATGAGGCTCTTTCAGAAAAGTCCCCAAAGGAACATCTCGGTGTATTACAATGAACTTTTGAAACATGTTTCCATATTATTATCAGAGCTGCAATAAAATACCGCGCAAAAAGACTTTTCACTCTTGTATTCCTCCTTCCCTGAACATCTATAGGTGAAAAATGAAATCAATGATTCAGTGACAAATACATTATGTTTCCTAAGGGGTTATTTAATGTACTCTTAGCAAGGATGGAAAATGATGGTTTCTAGAGCACAGATGGTAACAAGACAAAATATCAACAGACCACAGTTGTTGACTGCAATTTATGGAGTGTACAGATGTGTCAACTTAAATGCAGTGATTCTGAGGCCAATAAAACTACTTCCTGATACCAACGAATTAATTTTTCATGACCACTGGTTACACAGCTATTACATTTTTAAAAACTAATTATTCTTCTACAAAAGAAACAACAATTTTACTTGAACATCACTACTATAAAGTGGAATTTTGTTCTGGCTGCCACAAAGTAAAAAAAAAAAACAAAAGGCAAAATAAGATTGAATACAAGTTCACACATCTTCTTTTCAGAATAAAATTTCCTTTTTTTCCCCCTAAAGAATATTCCAAAGAAAGATGAATGATAGCAGCACTTCAGATTTAAAGTAATAGCATGTAATACAGAGATCCCACTCCCTGGCCGAATACGTAGTATGCTTACAAAAGGGCCTTTTTCCACCCTTTAATTTAGCAGGAGGAATAACAGAGCTCGTGAAGATTGCAAGGGCCTGGCAGTGCCTGAAGCTGCAGTCCCCTATTTATTATCCATTGCCACGTTACCTATGGACACAGTCCTTCCCATGCTGCTCTGTAAGACTAAAGATACGTCACTGCCAACGCCACATATCTCAAAGCCTTCATCAATGAAGGGGTTTTACCTCTACATCTGACCCTTGTAATCTGAACTCATTTTCATCTTGTATTACGTTTCAGCTTGGAGAAATATTTCACTCTTGTTCATCTCCCTGTATAGAACTATCTCAAATTTATCTAAGCCTTGTTTCTTCACTTGTTAAAAGAAAGAAAGGAGAAAGCAGCTCTACTTTCCAAACTCCCCTGTTCTAACAGAGAGATGAACTCAAACCCAGGCACTTCACAACAATCATATCACAAAATAGCCCACTACACAGATAATTTTAAGTTAGGAACAGAGAGACAAGAACATCAAATTCTCCACCGTGCCAAACTGGAAGACAGTTTGTCATGGGTCAGACTTTCATAGGAGCTCTCAGCTCGGCTGCCACGCAGCCTTTCAGAAACCAACTGCAGAAACACCCAGCCAGAGGCTAAAGCAGCAAAGCGCTGCAGGTGACGCAGCACCTAGAAGAGTCCGACTGAAGGCAGACAGACCCCCTATTTCCCCTGCCCTACTCAGGGTTCGAGTGTACAAAATCAGTGAATCCTCCTCCAGAAGCACAGGAAGGACTCACTGAACCCCCTCCCTTTCAACACTGTGGTATCCACAAGGCAGGACAGAGGCTTAAGAGGAGCTGTGGGTATCACACTGGAACTGAAAAACGTGTTTTGACTGTATTTTCTCAGCTCAGTACTGATGAATTGCTTACCTCAGTCAGCCACCTACACGCTGTTTTAACCTCAGCTTCTTTCCATACCGCCTTTCCAGCTTCCTTCTTGTTACTTGGTACTCATCACTAAATTCCCTTCTTGCTTCCCTCATTCTTTCTCTCTTTTCCCAAGTACAATGTAAATGTTATATTTAAATTGTGGAAAACATCTACAATATTATTATTCCCTTGATTTAATTTCTTATCCTTTCTATTGCTTATCTCCCTATTTTGACTAGAAGCTATTGAGCTATTCTGCCACCACCTCCTGTTTCGTCCTGTCCACAGAGCAATAAGGTTCTATTCTAGCTGCCCTATAAGCACAACCATAATAAACATTATTAATAGCAACAGTGTATTCTCTACATCAGCAATCTGGCATCACAGATTATGTATCTCCACAAAACACAGCAGTATGCACAAACTGAGAAGCTGACACCAATTTGGCTGATTCTTCTCCCTCATTGGTTTTATAGCTGTATAAACCCCACTTCAGCGGAGTTCCTCCTGATTTAAAGTAGCGCAAGCAGGAGGAGAAAGAGTCCTCTATTTCTGGCAGATAAATGAAAGCACTCATAAAATGAAGCGTACAAATTCAGAGGTCAGGGATGAGACTACAGAACAAGCCCTCACTTAAGCAAAGCTCAATGTTTTTTATCTTGTCTTCTTTAACCTGTGCACTGTCTGGACAGAAGAAATCCTTTGCAAAGCAAGCAACAGAGGCACAAGACGCACTGTACCATATAGCAATCTTACAACTTGAGACATAAATTACTTCTAGAGACTTAGAAGCTAAAAGAGCAAGTTTAAACTCATATGATCAAAACATCAACAGCACTACCCTGGACTCATTTACTTACTATGCAGAAGTAAAGGAGAGTCTCACCTACCTGAATCATATGCAAAATCTCTAGGTTCCTGTTTAATCATCAGAGGAGGGGGGAAATTTTGACTGGCTGCACTGCCAACCATAGCATTGTGTTCATAAACTGGATCATGGTACTCCTGCTTAAAACCTTGAGGTGGGAAAGGGATGTTTGGCTCAGACATCTGGCGCTGATATACTGGACGTCCTTCCCTTGGCATTGCAGGCAAAGGTGGGAAAGAATTGCAAGGTTCAGAGAGCTGGCGACGAAATCTAGGACACAAGTTAGAGAGGTCATGTAAAAGACTTGAGCTACACTGCATTTTCCAAAGATCTTCACAGGTCATAATTAGTGGCTGTATCACTTTCTCAGTAGAAAACATTTCATTTAAGATGATGACTAGTGCTCCCACCAGGACCCCTTGGGTTGCAGAACAGTAACAAGCAAGGAAATAAAACCCCCACCTATCAATACCAGCTGTAGGACACACCACAATCCCCTTTGCTTTCAATATCTTCTCTCAACAGAATGGGCAAGCAGGAAAACACACAAGCTTCTTAGCTAGCAGAAAGACTAACATCCTAATATAGTTAACGTGAAGAGGCTTATGCAGAGTTCTCTGTTCTTTCATCAGCATCAGCAACATATTGCTTGTACTCTAATGTACTCTCAGCATTCTTACTGTTACACGGAAACCATTCTGACCACAAAAAACCACAAACATTTCTAATAAAGACTATTGTCTGTTATAACATCTGAAATCATTCCAGGGTAAAAGTCCATAGTTCTGTCCCCACGGGGATCGTGCCATGGGAGCTCTACCTGGAAGGCTGGCACTGCATTCCAGCTCTAATGGGCAGGGAATGTAGGCACTCTAGAAAAAGGAGAGGGTGCAAATTTTCACTAAGAGAATGCATAAGAATTCCCCTCCTGCCTTAACTTGTTTTATTGGTCACATCTACATGAAAGAAGTCATCCATATAAGCCATGCTGCCATTCACTACACTCCAACGCTCTTCAGCAGGATAAAATCCGAGAATTCAGTTTTAAATTAACTTTATTTATGCGCAATGCTACTTAAGAACCCATACTGCTTGGCTTTTTTCATAAAACATACCTACCTGAACTAAAACGCCTGCACGTAACTACTTGGACACAGGCAGGTTCAGAAGCACCGAGAAGGTGCTGCCTTCCCACCCCACCCTGATGAACCGCACCAAGCGTTCTGCTCTTCTCCTATTGATTATCACAGTAGTGATAACCATTCCTCTAGCGATATTGTGTCTGCACTAACCCACAGCAGATGCCACGTTCTTGCAACAAACATTTCTCCCTGTCATGCTAAAAAAAAATATAAATCAAGACCTAATTCTTCAGCTTCCTGTACTTTGTATCTGAAAGGACTTTGGCTCAGTTGCCCAGAGAAGCTGTGGCTGCCCCATCCCTGGAGGGCTTCAGGGCCAGGCTGGATGGGCCTTGGCTAACCTGATCCGGTGGGACGTCCCTGCCCATGGAAGGGGGCTTAGAACTGGATGATCTTTAAGGTCCCTTCCAACTCTAACAATCACACAATTCTATGATTCATGCAAACAAAAGCAGATATCCTCTTGCCAAAAACCGGGTGAATGAAGAAGAATGTAGGATTTGATTGCACAGGCAATACAATCCTTGACTAAGAACTCATGTGCAGCATGTTTCTGAAACAATTTGAACTCCAGCAATGTCTGTCATAACACTGCTGTAAACTCGGTTTGACAAATATTTACTGTTACAGCTTAATTACAAATACCGTGGGATCTACAGAGACAGAAACCATTAGAATGTAGTAGCATAGACAAAATCATTTTTTAATGCTGCTGAAATATTATATTTTGCAGTAGAGTGATGCACTGTAACATTGGATTTCGCAATTCCACCTACACCTGCAGAAAATAAACTTAGAAACTCAAATGTATTATGAAACAGTTAGGCTGACTGGCACTGCATTCATTTCCCTCTTTTCCTTTTTTCATTAGCCAAAAAAAGAAGCAGAAATTATCATTAAGAACTGTCAAGGAGTGAATCAGAAAATTGCAACTTGAAGTTAAAATAAGAAACAGGCTCACTCACAAAGCCTCAAAGGAAGTTAATAATAATTGTTGTACTGGAAGCTTTGTATGGAATCAAGCCATTTGTTTATACAAGTGGATTTGATTCCTGTTGGTACTTGCTAGGACCACTTCTCGTTCGTATGTTCATGCCCTGTATGAAGATGTAGAGGCTCTAGGTTCCAGATACCGGTGCTATCTTATGCCACCAATCCAGGTTCCAAAGAAATGTATCTTGAGTTAGAGATTTATATATGAAATCACATAGATAGGTTATTTATTTAAATGACATTTTCTGAATACATTCACTATTGCAGCATATCAGCTGGTAAATCGGGAAGATTTGAATTTCCAAAAAAAATGAAGTACAGATTAGCCTCAAACAAATGAAAGCGAGAAGATTCAAAATAAATAAGAAAATAGGTAAAAGTATCTTCCACTACATTTATACCTCTTTTTGAAAAAAAGAGGAAAATGAGGGTTTTTTTGTCTGAGTCAGCTATTTTGGACTTCACTAGAACACATGATGTTCTACCATGGAAGAAAAGCATTAGCACAAAATGCCCTGAAGAATATTAATATCAAAGACAGTAGGTAGAATCACGTAAAGAGCCCACAAAGCTTGTGCAGAGCACGTGTTTCAGGTATAGAAAAATATAGTAAGGTATATGCAAATGTCTGTAAATACTCAAATTAGAGCTTACACACAGCTTTAGTATAATTTTAACTATTCGCTCTAAAACAAGATGTTTTCATCTGAAAAATCTTATTACTGCACGCTGCACAGAAGCCATTTAGCTTCTGGAGATTTCAGTCTCCTGATGACTTGTCTTTAGTGTATATACAGCAACACATTTATCCACCATCCTGTAATCAGAAACCCTGCACGGCTTCACTGGGGGCTGGTGTGGAGGGAGGGGAAAGAAGTCAGTGACTGTGGCAGCTGAAGGGGCCGATTCAGCGCCTCCTCACCGACAGGAGGGCTTGCAGACAACTCTGGGTGATATTTTAACCTATCTCAGCGGAGCACAAACCACCAATATAAAACAGCAGCAACCCCCTTCCGAAGTGATCTCCACAAATCCCTGGAGATAACAGCCCTAATTAGAGCAGAAGCATGCAAACTGCGCTCCCAAGAACTGTGATTTTCTTTTCAGGTGCATCTTAATTTGCTAATGTCGAAGTGCTAATTCAAGTTTCTGAACATATATATCTCTCTGTATAGAGCTAAAAGTTTAAACGCTCAGAGCAATCGCACAACACAGCAAACAAAAAGAGGTTCATGCAATAAAGGTTGGGACAAACAAGTGTTTGGTCTCAAAAATCAAGGAAATCCACTAACCATGTATCTTGCAAAACTGAACTATGAAAGCCTACGAAAGTTGTATGGTGATTTCTAACATATCAAAACAAAACAGGGTGACTTAAGGACAGTTTAAGCTTTAATTCTAGACTCTAGCTCTTGTGGTTTTTACTCAGACTAATGTTTTTTAAGCACAGTTTATGTTGGCATCTTAGTTTGTTTGTAATGCTCTATTTCAAAAGGGACTGGGAAAATGATCCATGCTTCCAAAGAATTTCTGAAGCAGTAACACCGTAACATGGGCACTTATCTCTTAGATACTGAACTGCTTAGCAAGAGGCCAGATCAAGCCTGCAAGTGACTTCACCAGCCTCAAGTGAATCACAGAACAGCCCAGGTTGGAAGGGACCCTGAAAGACCATCTGGTTCAAGCTTTCATGGGAGAGGGGGCCTAGATGCCCTATTATGACCCACACAAGAAGCAAGTCATAAAAACTTTGTCACTGCCAATACGAACTCCTACTGAAATCCATCAAGTCAGGTGCCAGCCTTTCATAAACTGCACATATTTCTGACACTCTGAACCTTGCTGAATTTCATACTGGTCCCCCAGCCTGAAAGGGAACAGTTGTGGGGAAGAAGTCAGAGCCACCCTGTATAAGGGACTTGCAACCGTAACCGAAATGCTTTCTGCATGGGTCCCTTGCAATTTGTGGCTTACCTGTGGTCCATAGGGAAGCTGTTGTCTTGAATGGACTGGGATGGAGGAAGATGAGTAGGGAAAACTCGGTCGGGTTTAGGAGTCTGAGCTGAGTTTGGAGATGCATGGTGCAGCGGTGACACAGGAGTGCTGGATGGGGTCGGTGGGTTGGAGGGCCTCATTCCCACTTGTGGCTTCTGATCATAGGCACTATCAGCAAGGCAAGGGTAGAGAAGGTCAGTTTATTTTCTCTGAAATAAACCCCCAAAAAGTAGCATCTACCTCCAGAAAAACCTCGAAGTGTCACATGTACAAGTTTTTTATTACAGTTACCTTACTAACCAGTCTGGGACTGAGGAATTCTCTACTTTACATTGCAAAAAGCACAGAAAAAGTCACGCAAGTAGTTCAACACAGCATTTTCTTCTCAAGGGCACAAAGCTTTATCTTTAAAGGACTCAGTCTTACAGTGATATTCTAACAGGAGGCATGCAAAATACACAAAAATATAAGCACCTGGACTAGAGCACAAAGAGCCAGCAGTGCCTGTCAAGACTCTTTTGGAGTTCGCACAAACCACAAAGTGAGACAGTAACACAATACAGCTAGAGGGAAGGCATCTGACCCAGAAAAACAACAGTATGTTGGCTTAGCTACCCACACTAGGATGTCAGCAGCCTCTCCAGTCATGTTTCCCCCCTGCAAAAAAAAATGCTGGTCCTACAAATACACAGATGGTATTTTCAAAGGTGTCCTAAATCAGGAAAGGCCTTGAGCACACTTTGATCATCCCTCTTTCTAAATGGGAAAAATACAGATATTAGGCAGATAGGAAGCACGGACTTGTAGACGTGCCTGTGTCAGGTCCCTAGCACCAATAAAACCCATGTATGTAGGCATTAATTTCTGAAATCAAAATCACTCCTCTAGAACTGGCAAAGTTGCCTGCCTGCCCCTGACCCCACTTTCATATCCAAATAGTTAAATCTAAATGCTTTAAGTGCTAACAGTTTTGGTAGCACATTAATGGGAATAAAAACTCACAAGCTGCATAAAAGATTCTAAAATAGACTGAAACGTCAATAAGAAACACTTCGGTGCTGACACTAGAGGAAGGACTGAGACGTAAGTACAAACCAAAAGAAAGTCAATAAAGAATGCAGTAAGCTCCTCCACCCCCACAAATAACTAACATTTTTATAATCTGTCCCTATAAAAGAAGACGACTTGCTTTTGAATAGGTAACAAAGATGCAGAGCCTAATGAAATACTATTTTAAATTGTAATTACCTATGAAAACACACATACAACATCTGCAAAACTTGTCAAATAAATACCTAAAGCATCGCTCTGACCTGTCATTCTCTTGCCCATTACACAGCTCAGGTCTTTGTTTCCTAATGCGTGTGATGCATTCTGAAAGTACTTCCAAAACAACTCACAGAAAACAAGAGACTCCTTCCTTCTATTTCACACTTGCACTCTGGGATTTTTAAACTCTGGCTATCTCCCACGGAGAAGGAACAGGGAATATGCATTTCGATGAAAAACACTGCTTTAAAGCGGTTATGTAAGTGTTTGATACAACTGTGAACAACTCCATCAGTGTTCATCAGCTAAATGCATTATCTCATCAGTCTGTTATCTGCTGAAGAGGTTACTTTTATAAGATCTCTATTATGGTTTTATTATTCTTCAGTCAGTCTCATTTAAATCAGCAGTTTCCACTGCAAACATGCTCCTGATTGTTTTACCTGACATTGTACAGGCACTTTTCCCCATAACTGAACTTGAATGGTTGCTCTTGACTGCAAGCGGAGCCAAGTTCCGAACATGGGCTATGGGGTTCCTTCTTGATTTTCACAGGGAGACCATGAAAAGCCACTGGAAAGAGAAAGATAATGTAATTAAAACCCAAGTACAATATTAACAAAGATCTTTCTCAATTAAGCTAGACACTGCTAATTAAACACATGATTAATTAAACCACTGCAATACTAAAAACAATATAGGAAATAAATATTTCAAATATTTCTTTGGGCGTCAACAAAAAACTAGACACCAGAGATCCTTCGCATTGGCTATTAGCACTTTTATTGTTTAATAGAATGATGGCCGGGATCCCATCTCATTAGCAGGAAAATAACATCCCACTTATATCTGGCTTAACTATTGTCAATGTTGTCAGAGGCAAAATACTTCCCAGGCATCAAATGTTTCTAAGTAATATTGGTGAGGAGGCTTTTCCCTATAAATGCAACAGTAGTTCACCTTAAAGAGTGCCACACAAATGACTCCAAAAGAAATTTCTCAAGTATCAGCCTCAAATATATGATCAGTAATCTTTCTGACCCACAGAATGCACGAAAATTTGCAGTGAAACTTATGAAACTGGATGATTACATGCCCCTTTAGTTACAAACAGTGTCTAAATATAATACACAAGAAATGGCTTCAGTAATTTTTCTCAAAAATAAACACAAATACAAAATCCTGGCCTCATCAAAGTCAATAGCAAATGTGACACAGACACGAGTTGAGGAAAAAAATTAATCATAATATTTTAAAAGGTAAAAAGAACAAAGGGAGTATGATAGAAACGCAGCATTAATTAGAAGCACAAGTTAGTTTGCATTAAGAAAAGGGAGAAAGGTAAAGACAAGGTTAACCAGCATATCAGTTTAAGCCTATCAACTTTCTTTATTTCATAGGCAACCTTAAACAAAATTGAAGCAGAAAATAATCCAAAGTTCCCTTGACCTATACAAATCTATAGCAAGTGGCTAGGAGAAAGGACTAAAAGGCAGGTATTTAACAGCTTGAAAATGCACCCTTTGAGTTTTAAATAAAATGAGGTTGCAGATACACTTTTGAAGTCTGAGAAGCCCGGAGTTCAGAGATTGATTGTATCACCAGTTTTTAATTCTGTCACCAAAACACTGTGGTTTGCACATCACGCTCCAGACTAACAAAGACACTCGAGTCCTCTTGGTAACCCATGTATGTGCAGCAGTCCTGGTCAGAGAACCTCAGCACAGAAAGAGGCCATTGTCACATACCATCGAGTAGCACAATATCCCTTTCACCTGAACTTAGGAAAGAGAACTTGTTACACACGCTGTGTTTTCTGATCCTGATGCATCTGAAAACACACACGTTCTGTGGGGAGGGGAAGGTAAAGGAAATGCAGTTTAAGTAGTAAGCATCAGGACAAACAAACCAAGATTTATAAGTATCTATGAGTAAGATCTGGATTCCACATTCTCACTGTGGGTCTTCTACACTTGGGGAACATTCACAGTGCTCCATCAGAAACAGGTCTTCTTGCACCTTATTATACAACAGCTTCTACTACTGCCCTTAAGCTGAGACAGCTGCAAGACAGCACTACATTATTTTGCCACTTAATTTCACAAAATTCACAAGAACCGTCTCCAAAACTGCTACCCAGCTACTAGATTTGGTAGATAGTAGCCAATTATCTGGAAAGATTACAAAGGAAAAGTAGGCAGTAAAACAGGTACATAAATAGATATGCACAGCACTGTCACTAAAGAAACAGATAAAAGTGGTGAATGTCACAACAAAGAAATAACTATTTCTGAATAAAACTATCTGTACTTAACACTAAATTTCAAAAACGTATGGGCTTCTCGAATTAAGATTCACAAATGTAATAATATGGCAAAACACAGCCCAGTCACCATCCACCAGAACTGCAAAGCAGGCTGGCATCCAGTACGTTGGTTTGGGATTTTGCAAGTGAAGTTTTATTGTTGACTGTGCTCACACGTGTTGGTCAGACAACGCACAGCAGATATTTAACGCATATGATGGACCCGACAGCTCTAGGATGGCAGCTCCAAGACAAAGGCAGGCAATCTCTTAAAACACAACTGCAACAGGACCCTTTTTTTTAAAGCCCGTATCACATATTTGCACAAAGGCCACATGCTGCTCTATTTTTTTATTTTTTTTTTATTTTAACTTTGCTACTTCCTCGGAGTTAATCTGTTATGAAAAATTACTTCCCTTATTTATTTTTAAATAACGGGAGTACAGAGACTCCCACACTACAGCCCTGTGCGGAAAACTGGCTGGGTATTTCATCAGAGCGCTGAGAGCCTGAACGTCTGCTAACAGGCAGTTTTCCAGCTCACTGGCACAGGCACAAGTGAAAGCAGCACATTCATTTTGTGCAATTTGCTTTACCTTCCCACATGGAGTTGGTGCATGTAAAAGGCTGTTAAGTACTAAATTATTCCTTATCAAATCACCATCATCTGGAGTCATGATCAACACTAATTAAATTACTTTCACCGAACACGGCTCCAGCCTGCTGCCTCGGCTGCGAGGTACATTTTATTTTGGTTACTGTACAGTCCTAGCAAGGTACAAGGCACAGTGCTAGAAGGCATCTGTGCTGTAGTTTTAATTAAAGTTTACCTCACCTTCCTCCTAGCTTTATAAGCTGGGGTAAAGTGTATCAAATCAAGTAGGTTAACGCCTTCATTTCATTTAGGGAAAGCATTACAGTCCAAAGTGATTTTGTATTAGATCTTTATCTTAACTACAGCTAGAAAGATAACGTAGCTGTAAAATTTGAAGCCTTCCTCGGGCAGTCCCCTGACACCATGCTGAGCTTTAGCTCTAACTCCTTAAGTGTCCCCTTTTAGAGGCAGAAAAGAAAAAAGCCTTAGAGAAGCAGATCCTGCATTTTGCAGGGGGTACCTTGCAGGCTACTCAACCTTTCAAACCACATGTTAAAGAGTAGCTGAAGATGATGGACTTATTCCAAAAATGAAATTTCAAACATTCAAACCAGTTCTTGTATCACCACTGAGATCCTCCACCTATCACTCTTCATTTTGGTGTGACACTCATTTTATAGTGCACCTATTAAAACATATTTTAAACATATACTTTGTTTTCAATTAATTTTCTTTTGAGGAGAGTAAGGCTGCTTATTTATCCTGTCTAAATTTAGTGCAGCTTACCAAGCTATCAACAGACCCAAATTAACAAAATGACATTTCAAACAACAAACTCCTCATCGCTTCTTTCTTCCCGACAGCAAATTCATTTTACTTAACCCTACAACAACCCTATCAAAGCAACAGGCACTTTGCCTTAATAATGATCGCATTAAGAAGTGACCAAGGGCCAGGAATTCATCTTGAGTGATTACTTACAGATGACTACCTCCAGACTCCAAACATACAGCCCGTATCTGGATGGATGACTTCAACACCTCAATTCAACTAGTAGGGAAAGTCAGTATCAGAAAGAACTCAACCTGCAGACCCCGTCTGGAGCTCCTCTGAAGTAAACATGCAGATACAAGGCAAGCAGAATGTCTGCTACCATCTGTAGTGAATTGATCACCGTATAATACGTTACTGTAAGCATATTCTTGGTGTATAAATATATCTATCTGCAGAGTAAAAGCACTTGTACATTACATATAATGCACAATTGTACAGACCTAGATTTTATACAAAACAATAATAATATCACCATGAAGCAAACTCACACAGAAGCTGCAAAAACATAGGGTGAACCTGCCACCCCTCATTGTGAAGTGATATCCTCCTCTGCTATCTGTCCACAACCTAATTCCTAGGTGTTTTATTCATAGTAACACCCAGTTTAAGACTCAAACAAGAACAATTTTATTAAGAACTCAGAAACTAAAGGAGGAATTGGTTTGTCTCAGAGGCGACTGATTTGTAAACTTTCTAGTCTGAGAAACAGGAAAAGTACCACTTCTGCAGACAGAACTGAGTTTTGAGAAAGCCCCAGAAATGCACTACGTCAAACATAAAAACAATGGCTTGAAATATTTTTCAATTTAAGAGCTGGTTATTCAAGATGAAGAAAAAAAAGAGGAATATTTTACATGAAATTGCAAGTAATTTCTCCTTTGAGCTAAAAGTTACTTTTATAAGCTTCAAACTTCAGATTCCTGCCCAGAACACAAAATAAAATCTGAATTTATTTTCTGAGGAAGAATCGATTTAAACGTAATTTCAAAAGGCATGAAGTTTTACTGGTAATTCAATGATGTTGGCTAACGGCAGGCAATCTTGACTCCACTGACCAAAGAGATAACGATGTCTCATTACCAATGCTTGTAGGGCAAAAGCACTTACTCTAAGGTATAAAATCAACTGACAGCAGCAACCCGAAGTAATACTACATTCACGTGTATGAAGTTTGAGAATGTTGTGTATCTGCAGAGAAAAGGAGGTAACTGGGAAATCACAGCAAGCCATGCCTTAAACATTTCTGTTCAATGTTTCTGAACGGCTTTCCACATTTATGCTCTCAAATCACTCTCTAAATCCAATTCAGTAAGTAAACGCACTCATTTTTACGACTGGTTGAAGCAAAACTGTTAACGCACAATGTATGTTTCGAGAGATATCTTTAACACATTTCAATAGAAGGGATTTGCTTTTCTCAACAGCAAGATGAAAAGACAGACAATGTATTATTATTGAAGTTAGTGCTACCACAACTGCAGGTGCTAGACTGATAGAGGTGACCTAAGTTAGCAACTGTTCAAATTTCAAAAGCAAGAAGAGAAGGCCCCTGTACTGATAAAGCCAATATTGTCACACTTTAAATCTATCTCCCAATACACACAGAAATGCAGCAGGCACTTCAGATACATCAGAGTCTCTCCAAGATTCTTTTCCAGTACATTTACCTCTGCCAAGCCCTCCCCTTCCCCCAACACACAAAAATCCATTACTAAAGGGTCTAATCTCAGCTATCAGCACAGAGTGCCTTTTATGGAGCCATTAAACCATTTCTCTTGTTTACAGTGCCTGAAGAAAGATGTGAATTATGTCTGTGACAAAACAGGCGATAACATTTCTAAACTGCTATCAAAATGCAAACTGAAATACACTTAAGGACAGGGACCCTAATTTGTGATTTTGCAATTTTCCGCACTCGCTATAACTTAACAGCATTCACCTGATGATTCAAACAAATTATTTATGCTGTCAGTACAACAGGTAGGCATTTTAATTAAAAAAAAAATCTACTTCCAATAAATGAACAGGTTTTTGAACGGTTCATTAAGGAGGATAAAGTACCGGTTACTTCGCAGGTGACACTAATGACCTAGGCGCTCTTGTCAGTGGGCATTTAAAGAAAAACCAAACAACATTGTCGGTTCATATAAGGCCTGAGATGCTCTGTTCCTGCAACAGTTACTGACCATTTGAAGCAGATATTCTGCATAGGTATTTGCATATCTGATGCAACGAGCTACAAAACTAAATACTTTCTACATGACCTTCCATGTGGAAATGGCAAGCTTTATACATATTTTCTGAAGAGGTTTCAAAAATATGTATTTAATTTAAGAAACATTAGCCTTCCGCATCCTGGAGTCTACATTTATTGATTATTTATTTCCAGATCATTATGATTTGAGCTGCGGACTTTTGTAGATAGCTACACTCTGAATTTAAACAATCATTTAACATTCATCTGATTAAAGACAATGGGATGCCAAAGCAGAGTGCTCTTTCCATTTCATTCCACTATATAGTAAGAAGAAAAATTTTACTGCTTATCTCTGGGTTGCACAGGAGGAATTAGCTGAAGCAGGTACTGACCATTCCTTTATATTCCAGTGGTTGCTGCTGCAGCTGAACGTGGACATGCAGCCTAGTATTCCAACAAAAAGCTGAAATATAAATATGTTGGAGCGGTGACAGATGAAGAGAGGTAGGAGGATGGAAAAGACAGTAAAGGCTGGTAACCAAGTCTTTCCAGCTAACCTGTTCCAAGTGATTTTGAATTAAAGCCTGCAACGCAGACCACTCCAACAGCTTAAGAGAGAAGTGACTGCAAGTTTGGATGGCTAGGGCAAGATCCACAAGTATTTTCACACCATGCAATCTCTTGACTATACGATGGCAAAAAAACCCCTGCTTTTCTTTCTGACCACTGCAACTGCTGCGAAGACGAGCAAGACCTGAAGTCTGTGGGATGATTTAGAAGTGGCCCGAGAGATTACATCTACAGACTCCACCAAGTTCTTCAACTATTTGATCTATCAAAGTCACCTCTCTATCAGATCTAAGCTGAGCTCCAGTCAACTGGATTTCATTTAGGTCCTGCTCTCTGCCAGATATTGGAAGAAGCTGGTGACGAATTGGATACCTGACACACAGATATGTATCATCACTCTGGTTTCAGAGACTATTCTCACAGTTTGTATAAAAACTTGAACACAGACAAGAGATCTGAGCTTTTACCATCTCACAAATGAAAGCTGGTAGGACGTGGGGGAAGGGGAGAGGGGTGCAAAATCTAAGTAAACCTGTCAAGTAGTTTCTTGAAGAAGTGTATGATTTTAGTAATATTCTCCATCTTACAGTTACATCTAGAGAACTAGAACATTCTTAAGACACTGAATTCAGCCCTAAAGACAACCAGCCTCTGTCTAATCCCACTGAGTGGTGACCATTCACCTAAACCAGAATCTGTGTATGTGTTTGGGTGGGTCCACCCAGAGCCAAAGATAAGTCAGCACACCAAAGGTGCGAGCACGCCTCTGCAACGATACATTACACACAGTCAAAATATGTGTAATACCATAATACAAAGCAGCAAGCTTTTTCCTCTTCAAAAGCATATCTGGGGAGAAAATGGGGAAGCAGCACGCAGAAGAGAGGAACAGGACATAAATGTGTAAAAAAAGCATTCAACAATAAGCTGGTTCTTTCTGCTGGCCTGGCTCTAAGTCCAGGGAAGGAAATCTGACGATAGCTGGTATCAAAGCAAATGCTTTGCCACCCCGCGTCTCAGTGCTCTTTCCCAGAAAGTGGAACTTCATGACTGGGCAGTACTTGGCAAACCCGTTAGAGATGATTCCATCAATTCAGTCTTCGCCTTGGCTTCAGATCAGATCCTTCCAGCCCCTACCAGCTCAATAGATAGAAACAGCATGGGACCTCATTTTTTGGAAGCTAGTTCTGAATGATGAGCTCAAGCACCAGCTTTCAAAGCCAACTGGCAAGAATAGAATACGTGGGCAAGATGGATCTATTCGAGAACCTTGTTTAACAAAAAGAAAATACCAGCTTTGAAGTAATCTGTCACCTTTACTGGAAAATATGCAACTACAAATGCACTTTAATAACAGCTAAGAACTCACTCTGTAAAATGAAGCAAATTGCTTATTTTCACTTCCAGCCTAAAGCACACAATGCTCTGTATGCCAATTAATGATCTATTTGAACACTGCATTGCACGAATGCTACATAACAGTACAGTCTTTTAAATCCTCAGGGGGTAAGGAAGGCTGGGGGGTGAAGAATAAAAGACAGCCCAAAATTGCAGGATTATGTCCTCGAAGTCTACATGCACTGTTCTCTGATGACATGGTATGGGAAGAAAAAAATAACTGATTCTCAATTTGAATTAGGAAAAAATAGCAAGCAGGTGAAGTTGAACTGCACTGAAAGGTAGCATTTTTTTCTGTTTACTACTACTGAGTTTCAAGTTAGAAAGTAACAGCACATTTTCCTACAACTGATATAGGAAATTCTAGACCTTAAAATCTGCAGTAATACATCCATGTTAACAAGCATTACTTCTTAAGAAAACTTCTTACTTTGGCATATAACAGAATTTTTTCTTACTTTTTTTTTCTTGAAATAAAAGCAAAAAGCACTGCATGGTAATGACTTCAAGACAAAAAGCAAGTATTGATGAAAATTGATTTTAAAGCATTTGAATCACTTGTTCATCTCTAGATTATGCTAATTCTAAATATACACCATAATTTTTCCCTGTGATCAGGCATTAACATAAAGCCTTTCAGAACAACAGGCGAGGCTNCATGTTGGAGCGGTGACAGATGAAGAGAGGTAGGAGGATGGAAAAGACAGTAAAGGCTGGTAACCAAGTCTTTCCAGCTAAACTGTTCCAAATGATTTTGAATTAAAGCCTGCAACGCAGACCACTCCAACAGCTTAAGAGAGAAGTGACTGCAAGTTTGGATGGCTAGGGCAAGATCCACAAGTATTTTCACACCATGCAATCTCTTGACTATACGATGGCAAAAAAACCCCTGCTTTTCTTTCTGACCACTGCAACTGCTGCGAAGACGAGCAAGACCTGAAGTCTGTGGGATGATTTAGAAGTGGCCCGAGAGATTACATCTACAGACTCCACCAAGTTCTTCAACTATTTGATCTATCAAAGTCACCTCTCTATCAGATCTAAGCTGAGCTCCAGTCAACTGGATTTCATTTAGGTCCTGCTCTCTGCCAGATATTGGAAGAAGCTGGTGACGAATTGGATACCTGACACACAGATATGTATCATCACTGTGGTTTCAGAGACTATTCTCACAGTTTGTATAAAAACTTGAACACAGACAAGAGATCTGAGCTTTTACCATCTCACAAATGAAAGCTGGTAGGACGTGGGGGAAGGGGAGAGGGGTGCAAAATCTAAGTAAACCTGTCAAGTAGTTTCTTGAAGAAGTGTATGATTTTAGTAATATTCTCCATCTTACAGTTACATCTAGAGAACTAGAACATTCTTAAGACACTGAATTCAGCCCTAAAGACAACCAGCCTCTGTCTAATCCCACTGAGTGGTGACCATTCACCTAAACCAGAATCTGTGTATGTGTTTGGGTGGGTCCACCCAGAGCCAAAGATAAGTCAGCACACCAAAGGTGCGAGCACGCCTCTGCAACGATACATTACACACAGTCAAAATATGTGTAATACCATAATACAAAGCAGCAAGCTTTTTCCTCTTCAAAAGCATATCTGGGGAGAAAATGGGGAAGCAGCATGCAGAGGAGAGGAACAGGACATAAATGTGTAAAAAAAGCATTCAACAATAAGCTGGTTCTTTCTGCTGGCCTGGCTCTAAGTCCAGGGAAGGAAATCTGACGATAGCTGGTATCAAAGCAAATGCTTTGCCACCCCGCGTCTCAGTGCTCTTTCCCAGAAAGTGGAACTTCATGACTGGGCAGTACTTGGCAAACCCGTTAGAGATGATTCCATCAATTCAGCCTTCGCCTTGGCTTCAGATCAGATCCTTCCAGCCCCTACCAGCTCAATAGATAGAAACAGCATGGGACCTCATTTTTTGGAAGCTAGTTCTGAATGATGAGCTCAAGCACCAGCTTTCAAAGCCAACTGGCAAGAATAGAATACGTGGGCAAGATGGATCTATTCGAGAACCTTGTTTAACAAAAAGAAAATACCAGCTTTGAAGTAATCTGTCACCTTTACTGGAAAATATGCAACTACAAATGCACTTTAATAACAGCTAAGAACTCACTCTGTAAAATGAAGCAAATTGCTTATTTTCACTTCCAGCCTAAAGCACACAATGCTCTGTATGCCAATTAATGATCTATTTGAACACTGCATTGCACGAATGCTACATAACAGTACAGTCTTTTAAATCCTCAGGGGGTAAGGAAGGCTGGGGGGTGAAGAATAAAAGACAGCCCAAAATTGCAGGATTATGTCCTCGAAGTCTACATGCACTGTTCTCTGATGACATGGTATGGGAAGAAAAAAATAACTGATTCTCAATTTGAATTAGGAAAAAACAGCAAGGAGGTGAAGATGAACTGCACTGAAAGGTAGCATTTTTTTCTGTTTACTACTACTGAGTTTCAAGTTAGAAAGTAACAGCACATTTTCCTACAACTGATATAGGAAATTCTAGACCTTAAAATCTGCAGTAATACATCCATGTTAACAAGCATTACTTCTTAAGAAAACTTCTTACTTTGGCATATAACAGAATTTTTTCTTACTTTTTTTTTCTTGAAATAAAAGCAAAAAGCACTGCATGGTAATGACTTCAAGACAAAAAGCAAGTATTGATGAAAATTGATTTTAAAGCATTTGAATCACTTGTTCATCTCTAGATTATGCTAATTCTAAATATACACCATAATTTTTCCCTGTGATCAGGCATTAACATAAAGCCTTTCAGAACAACAGGCGAGGCTAAAAAAAAAAAGTCTGAAGTAGAGAACAGATATGGGTTTGCTGCACCTATAGCACATCAAAACTGCATCACTATCCATGAAGCAGATTCATACGAGAGCATTTGTACACAGGGGAAAGATACCAACAAAACCATCGTTATAATGCAGACATATCCCACTTCCCTACAGCTTATTTGACTTCTAAACATGACACTCCTGCCCCTGTTCAGCAAATAAATTTTTCTAGATCCTTCACAAATGGAAATAATTGTCATTCTTCAACTGAAATGTGCTAAATATAAATCTGTGTGCTAAAGACACTAAAAAGCCTTGCCGGTTTAGCTGTTCTGGGCAGCTGACCCAAGACTCCTCTGCCACAAGGGATGCAGCCTTCCTGCGAGGTGGAGATTCCCAGCCAGTGTGGAAGAGGGGTTTCAATATTAGAAGCAGCACCCATAGAGCTTAATAACAGGTTCAGTGCTATAAATCCCCATTTTCTTGTGCAAGATATCTTTCATTTGCTTGTCTGTGCAGTAACGAATTCGGAAGTATTCATTACAGTTACTGAGGGTACACCTGCAGTTTTCTGATGCTGGAAGTGCTGAAGGCACCACTGAGATAATTCAGACATTAGGAGCCGCTTGACTTCTCATTTAAAAGGACCGTGCCAGCTGAAAATTCAAGTCTGAGAGTATGTTCAGCATAGCAAAAATTAAAAAGGCCACCCAAAAGTGTAAGCTACCTGGCCACAGAAAAGGAGTGGATGGAGCTTTCAGTAAATATCAGTAACAGTTAACCTACTCCCTAAAGCCAACGATGGAGCAAATCCAAGGCAAACTTTTCAAAAGGCTGCCAGTAAACACTCTGTTAGGACACTATAGGCCTTTTGGCCTAAACTAACACATTATTTGGGCAGCTGCTAATCGGTTGATCTGCCACAGAGTATTACAAGACTCTCCACGCTTCTGCTCCCAAGCAAAGGACTAGCTTGCACACCATTTTGGTTAACTGACCCCTCTTCTCTACCCTCAAAATATTTCAGCTTCTAGTTAAAGATTGTCTGGAAGGTATTTTCATGCAGTGGGAGCTGCAGTTTCTGACACGGTTTCTTAGCCTCCAAAAGCAGCAATCTCACAGAAATGCTATCACAGGTGCTGTTTTATTCTCCTTTGCATCCCCCTCATGCAATGCTCTCCTTTTCGAGACAGTTACCAGTCCAGCTGTACAGGACTCGGCTGTATGAGAGTTGGAGTTGCTGGCGGTCCAGGGGAAAGCGCTGCCAGAGGGGCTCTGCCCCCCAGCA
This sequence comes from Piaya cayana, assembly GCA_013389865.1. Lineage (NCBI taxonomy): Eukaryota > Metazoa > Chordata > Aves > Cuculiformes > Coccyzidae > Piaya > Piaya cayana. The sequence goes on along the minus strand of WAAB01013404.1, from coordinate 69,631 downwards.
GGCACCTCAAGGGCAAAAGTTAACCTGCCCACAGACACTGGCTAACTCTAAGAAGAGTACAAGGAAATTTGCAGAACGCTGGTGGGAGGGAGAAAGGGAAGATTAAGCTAGGAGGAGCAAACTGGCTTGCTTTGATGTTTGAGGAGAGTAGGTGAGGCAGGAGGAAGAGCTTGCCCTCTTCCCCTGCCCCCAAAATAAACAGAGGCTTAGGGCTCTCTGGAGGAGGAAGCAGTAACCTAATGAAAATTAAACCAGCTGGGTTCTGTAGCAATTGATCTAAAGCCCATGGAGAGCAGAAGATGATTGCAGGGTAAAAAGAAATTCAAAGAATTTTTAATCCCTCTATAATGGATCTGCAACCTCCAGGACCCCTCACAGAAAGAGAGTTCACCTGTATTAGCTCTCAGTGTTATATTCCTGGGCAGAGGTCAGGGGCATTTGTTCCTACAATTACTTCTAACGTTCTGTGGCCCCAACAGCTTCCAAGGCAGGGTGCCAGGCAAAGGAGATCCACCTTTAGAGCTCCCGCTGAAGAGGAAGATTTAATGTAAAAATCAAGCCTGGAGGAAAACTTAATTTGTACTCCTACCTGGCAATTATCAATAAAATTAAACGCAAAAAGAGAAGACCTGGCCACTAAATCAGAGTCTATGTACTTTTTCTGAGGACAGGATTTCCATTTGCGGCAATTTCCAAAATTTAATTTAAATTGTAAGAGGTAATGGCTAAGTACCACGTAACTTCTATTACTAAAATATCCAAGTGAGATAATATCCCAGCGTTTTATAAACACACACTGTGCACTTCAGGTAAATCTGCAGTCTGAGGCTTCGGGGTTTGGATTTTAATAGGTTTTTAGAAAAAAGAATTAGGAAGAAAACTTCAGAAATTATAACAAGTATTTTTGTGAGAAGTAAAAATAAGCTTTAAAATAAAACATTCTGTATTTGTCATTTCATTGAGGTGCTGAGGGACATGGTTTAGAGATTGGTGGGAACGGTTGGACTCGATCTGGTGTGTCTCTTCCAACCTGGTTGTTCTATGATTCTACGATTGTTTTAAAGATATCATCAACTTTATATTTAGGAAAGCATACCCACAGCGGAAAACAAACAGGAACTGATTCTGCTTCATTACCCCCTTTTACAGAAAAGTTTCAAGTTACATCAATCTAGTTATTATTTTTTCATTGTTCTTTCCTGACATACTCATGCAAAGAGCTAATAGCTACAGATGAGAAGCTGACTGATCTCGTGCTTGCAGCTGGACAGCTTCCACCTGCTTTGGTGTAAGACAGAGGGGTTTTTTTCCCTTTTTTTCCTCAACATAAAAGCAAAAAGCATTGCACAGTAATGACTTAAAGACAAAAAGAAATAAGTATTGATGAAAATCGAATTTAAAGTATTTGAATCACTTGTTCATCTCTAGATTACACTAATTCTACAAATCCACCATAATTATTCCCTACGATCAGGTATTAACATAAAGCCTTTGAGAATAATGGGTTAAGCTAAAAAAAAGGGTGAAGAACAGAGGAGTTCACTGCAACTACAGCACATCAAAGTTGCATCGCTATCCATGAAGCAGATTTATATGAGAGCATTTGTACACGGGGAAAAGATACAAAATATGAAAGACACTGGATTTAACCTCTGGTCCTGCCATTTCTTGTTCATAACCTAAACAATTGGTGTCAGAATGTTCCTTCTAGTTTGAAGTAGCTCGGTCTTAGGCACGTTCAGAGATTCATAACCAGAGTGTCACTTTACTTCCCTATAAAAACAGGAATAGCCTCATAATAAAAGAGCATCGTAATAAAAGATTGTCCTCAAAGATAATCACGCCTACCTGTCAGATAGCTACTCAAGAATATGCAAAAGCAAAAGAAGCCAATAAATAATGAAATGGACTACACCGAGCTCTCTCTAGCACGAATAAAACAATTACTTTAAAAGTTATTTGCAATTTGTTTTTATTTTAGCAACTCACAATGATAGGCACTAAAAAGGAAGGAAAACCATTTTGAGAAAATTATATTCAACTTTGCCTTTAACAATAAAAATATATCCTTACGTAAAGCAAGTACACACAAACTCAGGGTAGCTAAAGGGATATTTGTTTACTTCATTGGAAGAATGAGACCGTCACCACTCAAAATACAGGGGTCCTTCATACTTCAATGTTAAATTTTCATAAATTCTCACCAGTAAAGTAACTCTAACAGATCCAGTTTATATCAGCTTATAAGGTGAAATCTAAATCTTTAGTTGGCCACCTAAGATCACTGCAAAAACTGTAGTCTCCCCTGGAAAAGGTGTGGGCCATTGAAATAAGTCAACAACAAAAAAAAAAATCAGCTCAGAGGTTTTATGACTAATTCAACAGGGAAACAAAGAAGCCATTGTCAGAAGTGGTTAGTCTGGGAACATAAAGTCAGGACTTAAAACAAGTAGCCCGATATTGGAAGGCTCTTAGCAAAGTGTTCTTTCTGGAGATGGTGGAATTTTGATCACCTGCAACCAGTCTCTGGTTCTCAGCACAAACCATGTAAGGCTTTTGCCACTACTTAAAGCACTTACTGAAGATGAATCTCACAACTGAATGTATATTACCAATACAAGCACCAGACATTGTTTTCTGAGGCCAGCTCTTCCTGAAGTTATGTAATTATTTTACACATGCAGGCAATCAGCAGGACTGACAATTACACGGTGTGTATATGACTTCTATGCATGTATCCGTATATATATTTACACGCGTATACACAGAATATGTATAGATCAACACTAAGCACATGCTGTGTATATACATCTATAGTTGTACAAATCCAGCTCCCAAATTCTAATCCCAAATGCTTGGAACTTTTGGTCTTTTCACTGAATACTGACACTTTTCAAAGTCTCTCTTGTCTCCATTTATGTTAGTGCTTTCCTTAATAAGGAAATCCAGTTTCAGCACAAAGGCAGAGAATTTTTAAAAATTAAACTGTTTATCTTTTCTAGGTGTACATTAGAAGTAGATTGAAAACAACATTTGAGCAAAGAAGATCAAGTTATCCATACTGGGTATTGTATTTGGCACATGTAATTTTTCAGGTGTCCTTGATGACGACGAATACATAAATTAAAAGACAGAAGCCTGGTCAGTCAGTAACCTTCCATTCAGTAACTGCAGGACTTGGCAGTAAATGTCACTGCTAAAAAATATTTCACTACATTAACTTACTGGCAACCACATTTGCTGAATAAGTTCATAAACAGCCACAGGAAAAAAAGACAACCAGAAATAAAATTTGCTAATGATTCACTCTATTCTAACATGTATAATCCTCAGATTAGATGCGTAAGAATAAAGATATCCTTTACCAAGACAGTTCGCTTCTCTGTTCACCTAATCAAGGTCAAACTATAATCCAGGAATGTGTAAGGGTAAAGCACTGAAGACAAGGGCAACATGAAGAAAAAGGAACGGAATCCTTCTCAGGGAAAGATTGGATCACATGCCTTGAAAAGGTAATCATTTTCCATTTGCCAGTTTAGACTAGCTTCAGAAAAAAACACTGATGACCTCTGAAACTCACAAAAAATATTCAATATCATCATTTATGTATATTTGTCAACTTACAAATGTCTCCACAGTAACTACTTGCGAGTACTGAAATGTTTAGGACCAAAACTAAAGGACACACGGAGCCTGAAAAAGGGCTGGTTTTCCTGTGTGCTGACACAGGGTGAGCGATACTGGTCTCACATGACATGAATGTGTCACAGACTCTCCAAATATTTAACTGATGTCTTGAGGACACTCACTCCACTTTTTTTCTTTTTTTCTGCTATACCCTTTGAAAACTTCACAGCAGTCAGTGGGAGGGCCTGACTTCTGTCTTCAGTTGCTGAGGCAGCAAGTAGAAATAAAAAAATATATATATAGACTTTAAATACATTTTACCTAAAGAAACATGAAATAAATAGAATTGAATGGACTCAGCTTGCAGATTGCCCCCTTATTTTACACCGTCCCAGAGTTTATGGATTTTCAATCATTACTTAGGTTGCTCTTGGGATATAAAACACATTTCGCAAAAACATGGGAAGCAGCTTAAGGAGAACAACTTGTTTGTATCAAAACAGAAACAGAGAAACCCTTCGATCTGCCTTGTTCCGTTCCTGTGTGAAAACACAGTTGAAACAAATTTCTGCACTCTTTATTTAATACAACTGGAACTGAACAGATGCTCTAATACAAATACGCACTCCTGACAAAATTAACTAAACAGCTATCTGTTTTAAAACAGAATTAACCGCAGTGTTAAGAAGATACTGCTGTAACTACAAGTTACAAAGTGAGGTTTGCCTCTTATATCCACAGATGGGATCTTCAGAGTCCTTATGGAGAAGGGAGGAGGGGAAGCTTCCTCAGAGAGGAAATAGAAGGTTTTTTTCAAAACTGAAAATTCAACACTTTGAATAAAATATGTTTAATGTTTTTGGTTTTATGTAAATAGACCTTAGGAAATGATCTGACAGCCTTAAGAAATTACCATTTGAAAGAAAAAAGGTCTACATGCTTCATCTTTGATCTATGAGACAGATTTATCACAGGACAGCATGACTGAAGTTTATTCATTAGCTGATAACCTCCACATGCAACCCAAGCCTTTAATCTGTAATAAAACAGCAAATGAGGACGGGGCTCCAAGGAAAGGAAACCAAGTCGTCTGGCCAAGCAGGGACACGCCAGTGGAAGGCCAGGGGGCCAACAGAGGAAGAAAGAGCACAAGAGCAGCTCTGTCCAGCTCTTTGGGCTCCTCCACGCCCCAGAAAGCTGGAGACCATCAGGTTCACAGAGGAGCTGTGCAGGTAAATCACACCTGTATGACACGGCTGCTGCCTCTGCTGGGACTATCATGGGTACGTTTTCATTAGCAATAAAACTCACACCATAGCATGCAGGGCACTCTGAAAGGAATACCTTCGACTTGAAAGATTTTAAAAATCAAAAGCTATATATTCGATGGGGTCTTATCGTTTGTTTCATAGTGCTGTTGCCATCATCAGTATTTAAGCAATCTGTGAGCCACTACTACTACAACAATCCAGGAGAACTTAAACCCTTGCACTGTCAAAGCTGGGAATGCAGTATAAAAATACAAGCAGAAAAGCAAATAAACAGAAGCTGCTTATTAAAATCAAAGCAAACCCACAAATTTTCTACTATTAAGGTCACAAGTTAAAGGCATTTACAGTCGACAGTCTGCCTCTTGGTAAAACTTTTTCAAGAATTAAATCTTGCAATTATGGAAAAGGTCGCGACTATGGCAGATTTAAATATTTCCAAATATCCTCTAGAGGAAGCAGGAGAAAAAGAAAAAATCCATATTAGCACAGGCTAATGCCCGTGATGAACCACAAAAGGAGCCCACAAAGTTCTCTGAAAGACACCAGTTACTAATTTCTTTTGAATGAGAATGTTAAAAAAAAAAAGAAAAAGTTAACAGCTGGTAACAGTTTCAGTCCAGCTTTAAACAAAGGAAGCAAGTGCTCAGGGACACAATGAAAGAGGTAAAGTAACTGTGAACCCAGATAAGGTGGTCAGCATCGACTCCTCAGCCTGACCTCTCCAGCTCTCACAACAGCAATTGCACTGGGCCCTTTGTAAAATGCTTCTGAGATCTCCAGATAAGTGATCGTTAAGAAAGCTGCGCCTCTCCCAGCAGCGACACATGCATTTCTGTCCCTACTTCAAACTGAGAAACAAAGATGTTAAGCAACATGCCCAAGGTCATGCAAAGCTCCAGGCAGGAACAAACCACAGAGCCTCCGCTCTCTCAGCCCTTTAGAAAGAACCCGGCACAGTCAAGCATGCACCAAAATAAATAAGTAAATGTCTTTGTATTTGATAGCGTCTGACCTATGGAAGGAAGTCGTTTCAAGACAAGTGGCAAGAAACAAAGCCGAGCTGCAGCAGAAAGCACTGCCAGGGGAGAGCTGAGCACCAACAATAACCAGCAGCACCTTGCAGGACATTGTTGACTGCCCGCTGCAGCACCGCGCTGCCAGAGCTACGCTTAAAAAAGATTGGAACTTAGAAAAAGGTTGGACTCGATGGTCCGGTGGGTCTCGTCCAACCTGGTTGTTCTATGATTCTATGATTACCTCAGCTACATAGACTCTAAAGAAAAAAAAAAAAAAGGAAATCGGTAACAAAAAAAGAAGACCTGAAACACTGGTGTGTGCAACTTGCCATGCACAGAGAACCAAAACACCACCAACTGCAATTTCTAGGACATTGTGCACTACTGAGACAGGACTACCAGCTGCCTATGCAGTGAATCATCACATTAAAAACTGTTGACTTCTTTTCGGTCCACTAAAATTTTTTCTAGAAGCTGCAAAATTAAACTATTCTGCATCATAAACCCTAATCTATTAAACAGATATCTTTTGACTTCAGCAGGCCCATCAGAATGTACATCACTCTGGTGTTTTCCACTTTGCTTAAATCATGCGGGTGTTCCTCCAAAATTTGTGAAAAATTAGTGAAAACTGACCTCTACCAATTGTCCCCCAGGTCTTGCTACACTAAAACAAGAAGGAAATGCTCTTCTGGGTCTGAGATTTGCTTTTGAAATTTAAGTCACAGAAAGAAAAAGAAAATAAAACAGAACATTTTTCACCTCACAGTTCCAAGAAAAAAAAAAAAAGTCATGATTTTGTATGCTGCAACTATGTAAATAAATATTAAAGCTTTTCCTCATTTAAACTGCATTTGGAATATCCTAAGCCATTAGTTAAAATGACAGAAAAATACAGCTACCTGAAGCCTATGTAAAGAATCTCTCCTTAACAGGCTTTTAAAGATTGCAAGCCAGAGCAACTAAAAAGCACATCCCTGAATAATTTAAGGCTCCTGGCATCTACATTGAAAGAGCTCTTTTGCTAAACCTGAAGGAAAAAAAAAAAAAAAAAAAAAAAAAAAGAAGAGAAAGAATAAAGGTCGTGGAAGATCAGCGTCAAAATCACTGCTAAAAAAGTATTTTTCCCATCTGAAAGTTTAATCGGACATGGAGGAGCGTGGGTTTTACAGCCAGCCCTTCCCATTTACTGTCAACAGCTGTAGTGTGACATTAACATTTACCCCTTGGCAGTGTTAAGGTTGTGATGGTCAAGGAAACAATACAAGAATAAAGTGAAAGAGAAGGAAGGAAACCCCCATTCAGGGGGGTTGGAACTAGATGATCTTTAAGGTCCCTTCCAACCCAAACTGTTCTGTGATTCTATGAAACCAAACCAGAAGGCAAAGCACAGCACAAGTCCTCATTAGCAGAAATTCAATAACAAATAAAAAGCAAAAAGCTAAGGTTTATAATTAAATTTAAATGGATAACCTACATTTTAGGGCAAAATGAAAAAAAACCAAACCCAACTGTAGAAGAACAGACCATGGTAAACACATATTATTAAAACAAAACAAGGTTATGCTATTAAGAAACCAGGCAATCTGGTTTGGTGCAGGGCAATCCCCATTTATAACCAAATGTATGAAAGCCGAATGACAAACCCAGGGTATTATTGACAATACTACCTTTTCCCTGCCAACTCCATCCTTTAAACATTAGCAAATCCTACCTACTTCCTCATGTCTGTCACAGAAAACATCCACACAATGGGAGCAAGGAGTCTTCAACTCAACAGTTATTGAGTTCAAGCAAACCGAACACTTTATTCACTTCTACTCTGAGATGGGGAAGTTCTTGCTGCTCTCCAGTATCTGAAAGCCTCGCCACTGATTACAAACAGTTCAGGATCTAGCTCCTCCTCAGTATATGAAAATGGACTTGAAACAATGGCAAACCTTATCTGAGGAAGTTAACACAGGTCACACTTCTCAACATATGAATACTGACTTTATATGGATAAAAAACCAACCTGAGTCTTATGAATCATGCAAGAATTTGGAAAAAGGTTTCACATACAGAACACTGATTTTAAAAGAAAAAGCATCTATCTTTTTGAAGAAACAGATTTTGTATTTCTGCTACACACTAGTTTTCACCTGATTACTTAAAGAAGTATCATTATGAAGTCACTTGAATATAGAGCAAACAGATCAGCTGAATTGTAGAAGCAGATTCAGAATGGGGCAAACCAACTGCCTAACACAGAATTTCCAGGTTAATGGCTGTAAAAGTCATTCCTCCCTCTTCCTGGGGAATTTTTATTTTATATGACAATGGAAATGAAAGAGTAAGTAAATTAAATATTTAATTACTACTAGCGATATTTTTCCAGTGTAATTATGAGCTGAAAATAAAATCTTTTTGATACACATTTTTCTCCCTTAGACTCAAAAAGTTCAGTCACTGCAGAAAGCATAAAGTTATAAAAAAACTAAATTGTGATTTGTTTCTCAAATTTCATCCAAACAGATAAGTCGTCATCTACTCTTCATTCTGCTGACCATGAGCTAAACTACAAAAAAGTTTCTTAGTGATAAGAAGCAAAAAAAAGAGAAGTTTGGAAGTGCAGTGACTTCTATGATTATTACTGCAGGGAGGGTCTCTTTTCCAGAAGACATAATGGTGTGACAAAATAAATCCAACTTTAAACAGGGAAACCAAAGGTTAAAGCATTAAGGGGAAGCTTGACACGTAGCTTAGTAGAAACACACATAATTCCAGTAACGTCAATAATATCACATGAAGTCATGCTAGCTGCTGATCTCACTCATGATATCTAAAGCCCACACCTAATTATAAATATATATAATGTTTGCTTTTTAAAAAACTGACTGAAGTTTAATAGAAGCTCATAATTGAGATATTCATGGTCCCAAGCTAGCTTTGAAGTTAAATCCCTAAGTGGATAAAGTGGACTGTATATCTAATCTAAACTAAATGTTTCCCTTAGTAACTAATACCAGTGCAGTTTCACTAGTTAAAATAATTATTTTAGAAAATAAACGCAAAACCTAGAGCACTTAAAGGGGCATCTAATCTGCTCTGCGCTAAGACACAACACGCGATCTCGTCCTCATCAGTTTCTCTGCTATCTCCCACCTCTTTGCCTCAAGAATTGACTGACTTGGTGATCGCTAGACAGGATGGTTTGAACCACAGCTCTGCCCAAGCTGGGCACAACTCCTTTCAGTGTTACAAGGTTCAATCTAAGACCACAAATCCACCTCAGGTTTGAAGTCCTTTTCTCAAGCAATGAAGCCAGAAATAAAATGTCACTAATTTTTGTACTTGGACTACAGACTGTAACTGTTCCAGTGGAGCACTTCAGTTTTCTTTACATACTCTGCAATCACACACCCCTCCGTGGTCTCTTCCAACCTGGTGATTCTATGACTCTACAGCTCCACAAATGAAATTCGTGCAGCAAACCACAGTTTGGTTGCCTCTAAACTCAAGTGGCCGTGACCTCCTTCAGTGGTTTACACTTCTGTCCCTCACTATTTCTGGCTCAATTAAATGTATTAAACACTGAGCCCGTGAAAGCTTGCCCATCCTCTTCCATGTTTTAAAAAAAAATTAAAAATAATAATTGAAAGAAAAAATAAAAAGCCAAGTGGTCCTGCCAGGCTGCGGCCAGTAACAGGGCAAGTACTGTACACACTCACGGATTATATATAGTAAGTCATTATAATAGAGTTTGAAGGCAGGTTTGGATCCAAGAGAGAACAGTCACAATTGTGCTCCTTGTGCAGCAGTAATTTCCCCACGGCTTTGGTTGTGTTGATCTCCGTTCCTGTTTCGCAGAGCCCACAGCTACATACATTATATCCAAGTGTACGTCTGAAACTCCACAACCTTTGCCAGAGTAACTCTCCAGGAAGCTCTTGTGACCTTTACTTAAGATAAAGAAACCAACTGAAATGAAGAAATAAATGTTCCTTTGATAATACTGTATAAGCTGTGGCTAAGGAACTCCGAAATACAACAGCATTAATGAAATAGCCATATTAGGAGAATTTCTTTATCACCAAAATTAGAGGCCAGCTTCAATGGGGCTTTTCACTCACAGTTTGCAAATTATTTTCAAAGAATCATTGACTTGTTGTGCAACGATAATTGTGGGTTAATAGAAGCCCTAACTGAACTTCGTACTCTTAAACAAAGGATGTATGCATACACGACTATATTTGGACATAGCTCCACATGTAGGATAACGTATCTCATTTTTAACTTATAGAATTGTTTCGGCTTTCATGTTATGATTTAATTTTTTTTTAAAAAGTCTTTGAAGCCAGAAGTAAAAACAAAAACAAAAACCAAACCTGGTACAAAGGGTAACTTTAAAATTTTGAAAGCGACCATGATTGTTAGTTTATATTTTTACCAACAGAAAAAAACAAAAACAAATTGTTGCTGTGCAGACACTGTATCATGAGTCCAGGGGATTACAAGACTTTTTTCCCCACACAAAATATCATTATGGATACTCTCAATAAAATCTTACAACAGTTTCTAAATAATCGGGAAAAAAAATCACTAAAAGAAAAGTCAACAAGTGTCTATTTGGCTTTCTGGATTAAAGACTATCTTATCTTAATGCAATTCTTTCTAAACTCTCTAATTTTAATCCTAACATTTCAGTACATGGATGCTGTAATTAACAGCTATCTGGTTTAGCGGATCTGCGAATCTGGTTAGTAACTCCCTTTGATAGGATAAATTATCTAAGTCATTTAGCAAAACAGAAATGCGACCATGTGTTCCACTGCAATCAGCAGACACTGCTCAGAAGAGACCTCTGATGATGGAGAGAAGCCTTGTCACGTTGCAGAAGAATGCACAAAGAAGCTCCGAGAAGTCTGTGACTTTGACAGAAAACGTTTCTTACGCCATTTCTCTCCTACGCCCTTGCAACCACCCTGAACTGAAGAAGAGCAGGGACAGCAAAGGGGAGACAGCATCTAACAGAATAGCAGCACTCCAGTAGGCAAAGGCGAGATTTGAGGAGTAAAGGCTAAAGAAATTAAGTTTGGGCACATGTTAAGTAAAGCAGCAAACAAAAAGCATCCAGCTTAACATAACTCCTCTTTCCTCCCATTAACTGAAAGGGAAATTTTGTTTAAGCAAGAAAATGCCTCACACTAAGAGGACTTAAAAATGCTTCAGCGCTGGCTGTATTTGATGGACTATGTCGAGAATATTTTTTATTTACTTATAGACAGAGCTTACTGAGCTGCTCCATTTCTGCTCAGCAGAGCTGCCTCCTGTGTCCCACTGTATGTGAGCTTTACCAGCTCAACACGCTCCTCTCCTCAGTCAATGGACAGAGAAACCCCCTCCACCTCCATAATCTGAGTTTCCCCTCGCTTCCTTGGGGCTGAGGGGGGGCATTAAGGGAGAGGAACCCTGCGGAACATTATATCCTCAGCCTAAACAACTCCTTTTGGCCTCATGTCAAAATGCTGCTTGTTTTATCTATTTAACGCCCTGATGTCACTGACCAGTGAAAGGGGCTATCACATGATGGCAGATGACATAATAACAAATACGAAGACCCAAATATAAATATATAAACACATTTTTTTAAGAAAATGATGATTCATACTATACTTACAACTTTCAGCCTGATAGTCTGGCACAAACTGCTCGTCATTGTCAGGTACCTGAGCTGAAGAAAGGAAAAGGAAAACAAAAAACAAACAAATAAAAAACAAAAACAAGGAAAGAATTAAAAGAAGCCATTAAAGCATAAATAAAGACTCTTGTGCTTAATTTGATGCACAGCCAAGATTAAAACTATGATTTTTGTTTTCATTCTTGAGTATGAAAATCAGGCAAGCACATCATTTTAATATCAGATAAACCCTGGGGTGAAGCTGCACGGTGCAGTGTCCAAAGCGGCCCTGGCACAGCGCGATGGGGATGGGAGGATGTGAAGGCTGACGCTGCGGCTGGCCCTGCCTCACTCCCTGAATGAGGGTCTGCACCTAGCACGCCACTGGGAAAACTCAGCAGTGCTCATCTGCAAAATAACCGCAGGGAAAGGTTGCATAAAACCAAATGCTAGTGTTTAACACCTGTATCTTCAACCCCAAACTATTACACCTTCAGCTTACTCGAAAAACTCCCATTTTTCATGGCAGTCAGCCAACGCAGCAGGATATTTCTGTAATTGTATTAAATACTCAAAAGGAAATATTTTACCAGATCACAGAACTCCCAGTTCAATTACAACATTTCAGACATCCAAAAACCAGATTTACTTAAAGTAAGAATCATTATTAACATCCATTCACCTTGTGGAAGATGATCTTAGCTTTCAGAAAACTTACATGACAAACCTAAGCTATAAAATACAATCGTTTCATGGTCCACTGATATATAATTTTGAGTCTGTAGTACCACAGTTCCTTTTCACTGTACACCTACAACATAAGCCATCTCTCACACTGTGATATAAACTCATTTAAACCATTTAAGCTGAAATATCACTGCATGTGTATTGTAGGTGAACACATTCGAATAACTGCAGAACATAACGCCGAGAAGCAGCATCCTCCGAGTACGACTGGTGCTGGGTACATCCCGCTCATCGGGTCTGAACTTTCTCATCGTGTCCTCAACATACGCTGACTGGAATCATCACAGTAAAGCTGCATAACATCACTGATTCGAAAATACTTTAATTTACAGAGTTCTTGTCCAAAGACAAGCAAATAATTCATAAGATCTTAATTAAAAGTCAACATCTGCCATGATCTGGTTACCTAAGAAGATTTGAGGAGTAACTGTTGGTTATAGGCTCATTTATAGAAACTCTGACTATCAAACCATTAAACATGTTAAAATCAAAAAATAAAAGTCAAGTGCCCCTCCAAACACTTTCTAGTTTAGGAAGTGTATGTTCTCCTTTATGTATGGTAAACTGCTACTAGTTTCAACAGAATTTGTTTGAATTAAAAACAGATATTTCATTATGATTACACAAAATTATTTTGAAACCGCACTACAGTACCCTTCATGCACCAGATCTCTCCTCCTTACTCAGGAAAAATGCCTAATGACTTCACTGGGACTTTTTTCCTGGGTAAAGGGTTCAGAATCAGGCTCATTATACCAAAAGATTATTTGTTCTTAGTTTTAAAATGTATGTTTAAAGTCCTTCTGTCTCAATTGCAGCAAAGACCCCTAAGGAAAAAATTACTTTGCAAATCTGCAAACAAAGAGGCATGAGCATGATAAATACATGAATTGTAATTAGCCTTACTCTGAAGGAAAAAAAAAAAAAGCATAGTTATTGTCGTTTTGTTGTTTGGGTTTTTTAATAAAAAAAATTACAGTAACTTATCCTTTTAGAAGAAATCAGTACCTCTGAGGACATGTTAGCTCCTCAAAGGCTGCAGCCACATAAAACATGCATTTTACCAACCCAAATATTCCCAGTATTTTTCAAGCGTTAAATTTCCCTTTTCTCCAGAGAAACCACAGGACTTGAACCAAAAATGAACTCAGGGACAATATGAGCCCAGATGTTTACACTCTGAGATTTCTGATTTCTAACATTTCAGGTAATTCACTGCAGGTGAACATTTAGGCATTTTCCTTACAGAAATTCCAAATATTTGCGTGTCACAGAAGAATCAGATTATGAAATCAATACTTAAAAATCAGTTCCTAAGGATGTCTTAGGCTTCCAATTGTTTTTGAAGTGTTTGTGAGTAATTGTATCAAGTATTTTCTTGTTTACAGAAGAGACAACCCACGCATTTTTCGGAAGATAGCTCTCATTTTCAAATGCAGCACGGAGGCTAGTATGCATTTAACTTTTTAAACACATACATGCATTTCATATATATATACATTTGTTCATTTGTGAATCCGGGATATCCAAAAAAAGGCTAAAAGAAAACAAAAATCCTCCTACTGAAACCAAGAGGCTGCATTTAGCGACTGCAGAACTGGGACAGAAATCTTATATAACTTCCTAGAGCATCCTCTGTGCACCACGCTGCTTCACTGGTGCTTTATTCAGGATCAGTTTAACTTGACTTACTCAAGAAGAAATCTGTTGTACAAATTTATGGATGTGTCAGTATAATAAGGTCTTTTTTTGCCCAGGTAGAGAGTTAGAAAAAAATAAAACAGACCTGGTTGAATTGTCATGCAAAGCCAGTATATTACTTTAGAGGTAGTGTCATTACCCCTGGTCTGGTCTGCAGTAAACAAGTAAAATCCGCTTCCATCACAGATCCCCCAAATTCATGAAGGCACATCTGACAGAGATCAAAGCCCCTCACTTTATAGTCTAGAAACAGGTGGAGATTACACTGTCAAAATGTCTTTTAAATACAACAGTGTCATAGCCTTAAAAGCCTCTGTAGGGAAAGGAATAAGGTAAGTTAATAATTGTTTAAAACCCTGCCAAATATAAACAAAATAAATAACATCCAAAATGTTCAGCCAAGGAACATGCGTTTCCTACTGGAATCTAATTTTAGTAGCATCAGTACCTTAGAAACGAGCCCACAAGCCTACACGAAGAAATTAAAAGGACCCGCTAACTGCTGCAAATGAGAATTTATATTATTCCTTCATTTGATCTGATATTATTTTTAAGCTAGCAGAACTAAAAGTCACACCTCATCATACTGCAGAAATGCAAGCAACCATCATCAGCCCAACAAACAGACTTCTTCCACCAGCATCCTGCTAGGAGAAGGCAACACTCTAGGATATATCATCCCATTATGGAAAGGGAAAAGAGGGAGTTTTTTACCTTGCGTTTGGATAATTACAGGCAGACCTTGTAGCAAATGAAACAGACAGCTAAAGGCACTTCAGCCTGAACGTCCAAAAGGAAAATGCAACTTGCAGCGCTGTAACTGTCTGCGCTTTTATATATTTATATATGTGCCATGCATTTCCTCTTTTATCCACAAATACTGCAATTCAGCAAGGCTGCCATAAAATCTTCATTGGCTTTCTGTTAACGAGCTCAACGCAAGACAACGCATAAATCACCAAAACTTTTTCTTTCTTTTTTTTTTACTTTGCCATTCAGAGAAAAATTGAAAAACATATCTGAAACGATCATCTGACTGAATGAGAGCATTTCCCTGAGCTTCTTAATTATGGGGGTCTGAGAAGGCAAGTATATTCCAAAAGACTAATAAAAGGTTTTGAAGGATATTAAGCACGTGGCTTTTACTGCTAATAGCAGAAGCAGCTACATTAGTTCATTCCACATTCAGAGCCATCAAGTCTCAGACTCTTGAAGCAGACAACATCTGCAGCATAAACTATCCAGCCCAGTCTAGATTATTACCAAAAGTTCTCTTTTCCTTCTGATTACAGCTATAAAGTCTCAAGAGGGCTTAGGAAGCGTACAGAAATGTTAACGATGATCCTGAGGATGTTATCAACTTAGATTTTACACTTTCACTACCTACTGAGTTCAAATCGGTTTGCCAAAAGCAAACATCACCAGCACGAAAATACTTAATACTTGCCTGCAGTTTTTAAAGCTTTCCAAAGCCTCTGAAAAGCTGAACTGACGGCTCATTTTGCAAACACAAAACAATTTGGGGAAAGAAAAAAAAGTTTAGAATTAGGGCCCGTTAGCTTGCTTTCACTGCAAGTAAACAAAAATAAAAAGTCCCCATTAACAAGCCTCCAGGACAAAAGGAGTTAATATTTAATTAAAACCAGCTCTATCCACTGTAACAATGACCTGGAGCCAAACAAGGCAGAAGATGTATGAGTCATTCTTTCTGCCAGTGAATGAGACAGCTGATCTCCCAAGCAATTCCTCAAGACAAGCAGTCAGAACTGGAGTTCTGCCTCCATTCACAAAAACACAGTCCAGCATGAACCATGTGGCCCCAACCACAAGCTTTTCATGTCACACCCTTCCAGAAAGCTACAGCAAAGTAAACTTGAACTTTAGGCATAAACACACTGATTTCACTGCTTTGTCTCAAGATGCAAGACAGACCTGCTGAGAAACGTTATTTAATAAATGAGAAGTTAGGTGAAGTATAAAGGGCTTGAATTTAACTCTTCCTCCTCCCAGTCACGGAGCGCTTCCAACAGCTCAGCTGGACTCCAGGGAAAGGTGTTCCTGTTAAAAACCGGAAACCTTCCAGAAAAACAAGGAGCTGCTGCAAAGCTCCTCGCCTCACTTAAAACTTTATTTTGGGTAGCAAAATACTTCCTGTGGTACTGTGTGCTCTGACCTCAAGCTTCACTTTTAGAGCCACGAGCAATTCATTTCAAAATATCCAGGATTTATTCAAAGTGGCAAAAAAACCCACTGACATTGACAGGGAATATATACAAACAGTAGCAGTTTGGCTTCAGCTAAAATAAGACTTTAGGCCTCAACAATAATGAATCTATTGAGTTTTCTTTGATTCATTGTCAATAATGAATATCTGAAGGACTGTATAAATTTAAAGTATTCCTGAAAAAGCTGGGGGATGTATTCGTTAGCTATTGGTCTTGTTTTGTTTTGGTTTTTTTCTTTTTTTTATCACTGCAACAACTGTTTCTAACAAAGGAGCATTCAGAAGGTAACACAGTGACAAATTTCAAGATGGTAAAAAATATTATTTCACATAAGCACTGGATCTGCTGTCAAAACAACCTCAAACCCTTTTTACATAAAGCGAGGTGCTCTGACTAATAAACTCAAATGCAGTTCAAAACTAGCTCCAGATTTCAGAATTCTTCCTTATGTGAATAATCCCTAGGAATATGAAGACGGGTTTGTAGAATCTGCTCTTCATTTGCTGCTATACAACAAAATGACAAAAAAAGTTAGCTTAAAAGGAACATTTGCATTTAATATTTTGCTACATCACTCAGCTCTCAAATCCCGCTATGCCTTCGAAAATTATTATTTTCAGTAAAAGGCACCTACTTTTGCAGCAGACAAGAAAAATGGTAAGAAGTTTATCACTAGTTATCGCTTTCAGACTTACAGATTTCTGGTGGGTTTATTTCTTTTGGGTTTCTTTTTAAAAGAACACCCTCTCCACGCCCCCTATTTTGCCTAATCCAACTTTCCTCCTCTTTCTGTGCACAGATATTTAAGATCAAGAATTATGAGTATTTGAAAGCCAAATCTGCAAAAAAAACCCAAAAAACCCAAAGCAACAACCCACTATTCTCTGCATTCTGAATTCCAAAATGAAAATCTCTGCACTGCTTTTTAGAGTGCCCTCCCCCATCAAACATATTTCAGCCACAGAGGTATTAAATTATCGTATCTTGACTATTTTTGCTCTTATAAAAATGTGGATGGTTCTGGAATATGGTTACACAGCACTTGTCTTACACTGGGTAGATTTTACATTTGGCAGGAGAAAGCCAGTTAGCCAGAGAAAGGTGCTACACACATTCCCTCATTTAAATGAAGCCACTCTAACTAGAAAGATATTTGAAGATCTAGGACTTTATTTTACAAAGAAATAATCCTTTGAGAACAACATACTACGTATTTTCATACCTCCTCATTTAAGAAACAACCTAGAAGCCAACGTTATCTTAGGCATAACCGTGACAATGGTACATTCTGCACAACAGGAGAACAGAGGAATTTATTTCCTGAAGAACTTATTCCCTAAAGTTCATTCCAAATTTGGATATTAATTATTTTAGAGAAATAATTTACTTTCACACACCGAGAACTGGCTTTCAAACGCTGCTAGCTTGCAGTAGCCATCCACTCAGTTTAGCAAAGCTGCAGTAGAGGCATGAACCCGTTACCTGCAGCTGGTATTTCAAATCGCTTGCTCTTCAGTTAATCTTCTCGTACTTCTTCAAGTCACCCAAAGAACACCATTTTATTTTTCAGCTTATTACTATCAGGGAAGCGCATTATCCATGCCTCTAAGAAGCAGATACAGCACACAAATTCATTATTTGCCATTGCTTGGGATGCCTTTTAACGAGCTTTAGAAGAAACTAGTATCTCAAGGAGTAATTTTAAATAAAAATCTGGGTTTTGTTAATCTCTTATTCCCTCAAGACCAAGTGCTTTCACCACGGAAAGGAGACTTTCACTCACTAAGAATGTGTTCTCTCCCTTCTCTTTATTCCAGAACAACAGCTAATATGATGGGATAACATTAGATTAGGATTTGAACCATTTTTTTCAGGACACTGAACAACTGCTATCTGCCAAATCCAATCTGAATCCAGATAAACAGAATAAATAAAGTAATTTTATATTACTGTGACAAAATGTTGCCATTGAGTTATTTAAATACAAACCAAAAGATAATACCCGAATGATATTTGCCTGGTTAGCAATAGGCAATTTTAACTATTTCCTTTCAAGTTTGAAGGTAGAAACAATGATGTTTTTCACACTTTCATTTTCTGACATCAGGAAAGTTACAATCTGTCTCCTTTCCTGCCTAACAACTGACACGAGGGAACTTTATTCAGAGTAAGTTTTACATCAGAGTAATTCACACTGTTTCTTATATGTTTAATATTACACAGAGTAAGAAGAAAAAATAATTTCCATAAAAAACTAATATGCAGATAGTGGAATGCAGTCATCTGCTTTCTCGAAGTAGTATTCGGCTGGTTAATTAGGGAGCAATAAAATATTAAAGAGGCTACTAAATTGTTTACATTTTGGCTTAATTCTTTTATACATGCGAGCCTCCCACCATTTCAATAGGAAAAAAATATATTTATTTTGTGTTTACTTGTTTACCAACAACTTGTCACAGGTGACACTAACTGTAAAACTCTCCAGGCTAAAATATATCGTGTAGTCAGGGTAACTTCAGGAAAAGCAAAACAGAAAAAAATCCACAAGCAGTTCTTGTTTGTCATAAAATGCAACTCACTTTCTTCTCCTAACTAATAAGTAGATTTTTGACCTGGTTACTCCCCAGTGGGGATTCGAACTCGTGGGAGAAACCTGGTCAGCTGCCACTGCTTTTCTTAAAAAGGGTCAAGATGTTTTAAAATTTCATGGTCATTTCCCTGGCTCCAGAGCATTATGAAAAGAAATATGTAAACACGACTGATGCTGCCAAATTGGCAGCCTTCGAGCCTAGGAAGGTCCAGAAGAACATAAATGGTCACATCCAGCAAAGAGTAAACAAGTCCGATTTCAAAATCTGTTTCCTGGCTAAGCTCAATCATGTAGATATTTGAGCAGAGCTACAATATCCTCAAAACACCAGTATATTATCAAGACTACAGAAAGCTGGTTTGCGTGTTTTTTTAAATAAAAAGTGGGATCAAGTTAATAGCTCAATATTTGATTTTCTCATCTTCACTTTTTATCTGAATTTGAGCCTAGCCTTTAGAAAAGCTGTGCAAAATTTGTTTTATGAACAGCTAAAATGACAGTACGGCCTGAAAAATAGAGATTTATTCAAATATTTCTAGAACAATGAAAAATTTATAATATTTATTTGTAATATTCTGGGGAAAAAATATAACATTCTTCTCCAGCTTTATTATCCTCTGCTACATGAAAAGGCAACTTTTTTTCTCATTTTTAGATACTTACCAGGTGATGCTATCTGCTTTTATAAAGGCTCCTCAACCTAGCTGACAGAGGACTAGACACCTTTCTCCCTTGAAAACTATCTAAATTTATCAAGTGAAATAGACTCCGCTAAAGAGAATAAAGGCTTTTAAACAATGCATTCTGGTCTAAAATAAGCAGTGCCTCCAGAATAAAAATTGCCATCACAATCACTTACGTACCTACAAAAATGATTAAATCAGTTTTACATTCCATATTATTTTTCAAACTTAAGATTCTTATCTGCACATGCATTAGGAATCTGCCTGCATTTCTCTGACTTAAGATCAAAGAAATTTAATCATTTTCAGAAACAAAAACACCCATGCCAGTGATAAATCAAACTAAAAGTTCTACTCTCCATCAAAAAAAATAGTATCTTTTGAATAGCATTTTAACATACTTCTGGCTTACCAGAATGAATGAGATGATACAAGATAAAGAGATTCTTAGGAAAATTACCACAGGGAGACATTTACAGTTGTATCTGCCCATTACACTACAAAAAAAATCATCTTAGTAGAGGACAACCTGTTTTCAATGATTAGGAAAGAATCACATTAACACTTAAAAATCTATCCTCCCATCCATAAATTTAAAGAGGATTTTTTTTGATCATACACAGAGTAACCACATGCTAAAAATGAAGGTAGGAGAATAAAAAAAGTCAGCAAAATAAACAATACCCCACAACTTACTTATAGGTTAGGAACTTCTCTAACTAGATATAAAGCTCTTAAAACAAAATCAGGATGTAGGCGAGCAGAGAGCAGCAATATTTCCCTCTTTCTATGAAAACTAGCAGCAAGCAGCTCACCCCAACACTCCTCCTTTTCCCCAAACAGCATAACATCTACAAACAACTGTGCACAGTCCAGTACATGATACAAATTAAACATATGTGAATACTCGCATTCATTTAAATAAGGATAAATTTGGAAAGATTATGTTGGCTTGCATTAAAACCACGTTTATTTCTGATGCATAAGTTTACATTAAAATTTCAACCAGAAATTTTAAGAACAGGCAATGCATAAAATCCTTATCCTGGAAATAAACAGTGCTGGAAATAACAAAGGAAAAGAAAAATCAGCAAGTGTTGCTGAAGAGAACAAATACAGTTCAGCAAACAGAAAGCTACCTTAAATTTTGTTAAAGTTTTCTTAATGCAGCAGCTTATTTTTTTGTTATTGTCAAATTAATCTCTCGACAGCTACTCTAAATTCAGATTTCTACATTATTGTTCTTAAATCTCCTCTCTTCAGTCAAATGTGCTCTGCAAGATTATTTAAAATACTCAAAAGCACAAGCAGGTGTAAAACAGATGAATTCCGGTTTTCTAATCACCCAGCACACAATCTCACAACTACAAATACACAGACAAAAATAACATGCAAAATATTAAAAGATATCTGGGGAAAAAAAAAAGAAAGGGAAAAAAAAAGAAATAGTACTTTTTAAGTATTCCATACACACCTAATGTTCTGTGTTGTGAACAAGGTGGAAAGAAGACACTTGCACTTAAATCTTGAAGCATCCCGTCCCGATGAACCCAGAGAAACTAATTTCTGCCATCAGAAAGTACTCCACCAGAACACCAAATAATTATATGTGCTGCTCTAAAGGAAACAGCAAGCCCTGTTCTGGCTGTATGTAGTCTCTCGAGGTACAATAATATAAACCTGATCAATTGCAATTAAAATCTGAACAGAGGCTTAGAACTTGAAGTCCTGGTGCATTAGTTCTTGCCAAAAGCAGATGTGATTGTGAGCTGGAAGCAATTTCTCCTGGTAATTTGTGATGACACTGGGTAGAACAGCCCCAGAGTCCCCAAAGACAAACTCATCAGAGGCTCTAATGTATGCATGACACATGAGGTGGCTCTTTTAGAGCTCAATTAATTGGGCTGAACATTAAGACAGCAAGTTCAGGACATTTTTTTTCCCCTCCAGAGCTGTTTTTCCTCTTTTTACAAGCAGTTTTTTCTCTTACCTTCTGCAAGCCATGTCTCCTGTAATTGGCTCAGATCTTGAAAGAGTTCTGCAAAAAGATGAAGGCACAGATAAGAGACTCACACCTTTAATATCTTCATAACATTAAAATATGTTCAAAAATATAATTTTTCCTGAAGAACAATGCATGTGAATTCTATTTTGGCAGTCAAACACACAGACAAAGTAGATTTTTTCAGGTTGCAGTTAATTATTTTCCTACACTTGTTAATAAAAAAAAAAAAAAGGAGTACTTACTGTATTATTTTATCAATTCTTGAAACAATAACCAGAAGCAAGTTCCATAGTATAAAAGGCTCATTCAGCAATACATACAAATGCTAAAAATCTTTCTTATGGGTAAATTATTTCTCCTTCTACAACTCAGGCCTCCCCCTACATTATCTGCCCCAGATAAAGCTCTGTCAGACTCCAATGCGAGTTCTGTCTGAGCAATGACTGAATATTTTTATTAGTAAGGCTGTTAACTACCATATAAAAATTTGAAGCAAAGATCCAAGATGCTGCAATAGCAAACAGAAATTGGAAATCTTTTGTGCTTCCCTTTATGTTTTACTTTGCATGACAAGGGAATCACCACTATTTCCTCTATTGCTGTATTCTCTGTAATTCTTTAAACTGAAACCACTTTCTCCATGGACTGAGTTTTGCAGCAGCTTATCTCTTTTTTTTTTTTTTTTTTTTTTTTTTTTTTTTTTTTTTTTTTTTTTTTTTTTTTTATATATTTATTTTTTTTTTTTTTTTTTTTTTTTTTATTTTTTTTTTTTTTTTTCTTTGTTTGTTTTTTGTTGTTGTTTATCTTTTTTTTTTTTTTTTTTGCAATTCACTGAAATCAGTTCCTTATAATGGATGAAGAAACAGAACAACATTGGGCTTACTCGCAAAGCTCAGAAACTCAGTTATGAAAATCCTGTTTACTAAGACTAAGTGGGATATTTGAACTGACAAATTATTTCTTTTTAATTTACTGCGTTTTGAGAGAGACTTCCTCTTTTATGAACGCTGACACGTAACTATTTACATACAGCTAAATGACAGGGGCTATTCATTTATCCGATGGACTGATACCTCATGTTCACAGTGGGACGTCACTTAACTGAAAAGCAGAAAGTTGTTTTCTTTTCAACCTACCCTATAATAAACTTTTCTAAACAGGTAAGTAGGGATTTTGAAAAGTGTGTCAATGTGTCCTCACCACGATAAGATATCGGGTAAGTTGCAGGGCCCCACAAACCTTCCTAAATGTCTTAGGTGCTTGCAGGGGTGTAGGCGTAGCATCTATACTGGCTTTGTAACCTAAAGAAGTGCTAACACCTATTAACAAGACTACAGCTCCCAAGCTACAATCATGTGAGTGGCTGCTGATGGGATTAAGTTACAAATCTCTGGCCTTCCAAAACTTCCTCCACTCTAGACTTCCTTAATCGAATTTCCCAGGATTTTTAACCCTACCAGTGACTACTAAGCTCTAGAGCAAAGCTAGAGGGAAAACCAGCAGTCTCCACGCTGGCGTTCTCACTCCTGCCACCACTAGTGAACGCACAGCAGTGAAAAGGATGCTAAAAGATGGAAGGAATGAGGAAAGCCCTTAATCTCAAGAGGCCTAAAAGGTGAAAAAGGCAGGTGCCACGACTGTGTCGGATGCTGCAAAAGCTCGGCCTCAGAGCACAGCATCCGTGTGCCACACGTGCAGCAGCGCCTAAAACGCAACAGGGCAAGTCAAGAGAAGAATAACAACTTCATCAGTCTACTGCCTTTGCCAGTTCATTTTGCAGTAGTAAACGCAATTTGCTTGTCTTGTTTATTCAGAATGATCTAGATATATTTATCTCCAAAATAAATAAATAAATAGCTCTCAAAAAGCTTCTTTACATTAGTAAGCAAGCGGGGGGGCGGGGAGGGGGGGACAACAAACCCTCACCTTCTGAATCATGAGCCAGGTCTCTGTTAATGAATTTTCTTTTCCTGACATTTGTCGGTCTCTCATTACAGTTTCTCCCACGCTGATTCTATAAACAGGAAAGATCAGTTACTTTAGAAATCTGAGGGTTCCTTTTCTTTTTTTTTTTTTTTTCATTTAATCAAGAATACTCAAAGCTGGCATGAATTCTTCAGATTTTCAACAGGAAAATGACCGTCTTGCAGCCTCCAGTTTCTAGCAAAAGATATTGCTGAGCACCTAACGTCCTCTGAAAGATTCCTGTGCCTAAACGCAACACATTTCTATCTATGTGACATCTATTGGTACGGATACATACATAATGTGCTCAAGCAGCAACACCCCACCAACCATGTATTTTTAGCATCCCAAGTACACAAACCTACACAATAGCGCATAAATCCCCTCTGCATAAGCTACGCAGAACCCAGATGACAACATAATAGGCTGCTTTGTTTCCCCGCGTTACTTATAACGTTGTTTGCAAAGTCCTGAAAGCAATAAAAAAGGGGGGAAAAAAGAGAAAAAAACCACGTTAATGTTTGCCTCAACTTCATTCTTGCGAGTGCTGGAGGCAAACGCAGCCGCAAACTTTGGCTGCTGCTCCTGCCCCTCACTGATCGTACACGCAGGGATTTTTAATCATCCCAAACCCGTTTCTAGAAGAGCGGGAGGGTTTATTGAAATAATTAACAAGGTCCCAGGCAGAGGCGAAGGTCCCAGAGGGAGAGCGGCGGTAACAAAGCAGAGAAACTCCCCACGGACACGAGTCGGAGGCAAGTTTAGAGACGCCAGCTCTGAAGCGATCACTCACATTGGTGACCATGTAAGGCACTTGCTGGTCATAAAATCCATCCATTCCGCCGCTCGTCCACAAGCCCCGGCTCAGGGCTTTATCTGCCGGGCATTGGATCCGGAGAGTGCCTCGGGCTCTGGGCTCCAATCAGCCTGGAGGGGGAACACAAGATGGCTTTTAGCTTTAAAAAAAAAAGAAAACCATGAATGAACTGGTTGAATTTGCATAGCTAATTAACCTCAAAGAGTCCCATTCATAAAAAACAACCCACCCCCCC
>WAAB01013404.1:19507-41981 GCA_013389865.1 Piaya cayana | reverse complement strand
GACAGGACAAGAGGGAATGGCCTCAAGCTCCACCAGGGGAGGTTTAGGCTGAACATTAGGAAAAAAAAATTCACAGAAAGGGTCATTGGGCAGTGTCAGAGGCTGCCCAGGGAGGGGGTTGATTCACCTTCCCTGGAGGGGTTTAAGGGACATGTGGACAAGGTGCTGAGGGACATGGGTTAGAGATTGATGGGAATGGTTGGACTTGATGATCCAATGGGTCTCTTCCAACCTGGTTATTCTATGATTGCATGATCGGGTATTAGGTACCACCTGTGCAATTTGCAATGCTGAATCCCATCTTGCACTTCTCCCCAGCAGGGCCAGCCCCTCACAGGCTGGTGACACAGCATCACTGCCACCTTGCAGCAGATGCTCCCCCATGGCCACAGGTTTGGCATCCTAGTTTATGAGAAGGTTGGTCCTTTGCAACAGCTGAGCTCTCCAGGCTCTAACTCCGAGAGAAGTCATGCATTAATGATGTCCTGGTGGGAGATTCTGTATTTTGTGCTGTTACTCCTCACACCACACGCCTCTCCCGTCCCTCCTCCCCCTGGCTGCCCCTTTCACACTGATGGGGAGGAAAGGAGGAGTGCAGCTATTTTGAAGCCCTCTTTATCCTCATCTTTGTTCATCCACTATGCTGAGTGGTACTCAGGGAACCTTCATTAACTGTTAAGAGGTAGATGCTTCAGATGCCTATAGGAAAAAAAAAGAAAAAACAAACCACCCACATACCTACTGGCAACCCACTCCAAGATCTGTGAGCAGAAATGCGGACACCACCTGTCATACCTGAATTACATGGAGGCTGCTGTGGCCCCAGTCATTATTTTATAATTTTATATGTTTGTCCAAAATTTTTGTAATTTCAGTTTGCCTTTTTTAAATGAAGTCTTTATCTTTTAACTACTACTTGCAGAAAACAGTACTCTTAAATATCTTTTTTTAAATAATCCTTTTAGAAACCTAGAAATTAATCTCAAAATAACTTTGGTTTTTAATTGAAAAGACTGAACAGTTTTTTGCCAATTTGAAAATATTCTTTAAAAGTGCTGAATTAATTTTACTTGAAATTTTTTTTAATTCACCTTTTCTAAAGGTACTGTTTTAGAAGCAAGGTATTTGTTTTCTTTTAGAAAATTGCACCATAAAGTTTCACTCTATATTGAAAATTATATATTATTTCCATTTCATAATGGAAATATGTACTTCGCACACTTATCTGAAAGAAGACAAAGATACATATGGTTTTTTTGCTTGATTTGATGCACTATGGAGCTACAAGAAATTGCTGTAGCATAAAAACTAAAATAGAAGCAAATCCAGACAGAGCAAAGAGATTTGATAAACACTGATTTTTTCCCTGGAAAACATGAGAAGAATTTAACCGTATTTTCAAATAAAGAAATTAGCAACCGTAATTCAATATGATAAAATTTAAATTGAAGATGGGGAAAAAATAATATGAACTGACTTGATAACAAGACAGAGAATTACACTCAGAAATGCTTTATGGTTGAAAAATAAACCTTACGGACACTTTCCTAAAATTATGTTTATACAAAAAAAAAATTCNAGGCTCTAACTCCGAGAGAAGTCATGCATTAATGATGTCCTGGTGGGAGATTCTGTATTTTGTGCTGTTACTCCTCACACCACACGCCTCTCCCGTCCCTCCTCCCCCTGGCTGCCCCTTTCACACTGATGGGGAGGAAAGGAGGAGTGCAGCTATTTTGAAGCCCTCTTTATCCTCATCTTTGTTCATCCACTATGCTGAGTGGTACTCAGGGAACCTTCATTAACTGTTAAGAGGTAGATGCTTCAGATGCCTATAGGAAAAAAAAAGAAAAAACAAACCACCCACATACCTACTGGCAACCCACTCCAAGATCTGTGAGCAGAAATGCGGACACCACCTGTCATACCTGAATTACATGGAGGCTGCTGTGGCCCCAGTCATTATTTTATAATTTTATATGTTTGTCCAAAATTTTTGTAATTTCAGTTTGCCTTTTTAAAATGAAGTCTTTATCTTTTAACTACTACTTGCAGAAAACAGTACTCTTAAATATCTTTTTTAAAATAATCCTTTTAGAAACCTAGAAATTAATCTCAAAATAACTTTGTTTTTTAATTTAAAAGACTGAACAGTTTTTTACCAATTTGAAAATATTCTTTAAAAGTGCTGAATTAATTTTACTTGAAATTTTTTTTTAATTCACCTTTTCTAAAGGTACTGTTTTAGAAGCAAGGTATTTGTTTTCTTTTAGAAAATTGCACCATAAAGTTTCACTCTATATTGAAAATTATATATTATTTCCATTTCATAATGGAAATATGTACTTCGCACACTTATCTGAAAGAAGACAAAGATACATATGGTTTTTTTGCTTGATTTGATGCACTATGGAGCTACAAGAAATTGCTGTAGCATAAAAACTAAAATAGAAGCAAATCCAGACAGAGCAAAGAGATTTGATAAACACTGATTTTTTCCCTGGAAAACATGAGAAGAATTTAACCGTATTTTCAAATAAAGAAATTAGCAACCGTAATTCAATATGATAAAATTTAAATTGAAGATGGGGAAAAAATAATATGAACTGACTTGATAACAAGACAGAGAATTACAGTCAGAAATGCTTTATGGTTGAAAAATAAACCTTACGGACACTTTCCTAAAATTATGTTTATACAAAAAAAAAATTCTTCAGAAATAAAGGATAGTCACATTTGAATTATAAGAGGCAAGTAAATATCTAAATGTCATTAAATTTTAAAAATCCCACTTGTTTTTCTAAAATTGTTCAGCCTAAGCGTTCTTCCCAGACATTTCCCTGGTAAACCTGATGTACCTATGGGCCTGATGTACAGCAAATGGGATTCCCTCAATCCAAGCAAACAGTAGTTGAACAGCAACTTTTAAAACGTATTTTATTGAGTCTGCTATAGACTAACAACTGCGTGAGTGAGTACAGCAAAACCATGAAAACCTAATGAGATTTCTGTCTGATAAATTAACCTTTGACCACATTTTAACCTCCTGATGCTGACTCTTTCAGCAGGTTAACAGTGCTTATTTTATCATGATGCTACTGGCATACAACAAAGTAGTATTAAACAGCAAAATAAAAAGGGAAAAAACCAGAAACGAATAGGGCAGGTACTTTCCCAACTGCATGACTTTTAGTAAAGCCTTTGCTTCAAATGCAGCATCCAGGACTGAACCTTAAATCAGGAAAAAGGACAATTCAAGTAGGAAGAAGACACGTGACGATTATATCCATCCACTAAACTATCAGGTGTGGAACTGAAAGTACATGCAAACACGTATTTTCAAATGAAGAAGGAAAGAAAACAAAGAAGTAATCCCAGTTTGTTTGTTTTTAACATATGGATTAATAACCCATTACATACATGCGTTGTAATTTAGAACTAGCAGTGCACAAACCTAGGGGCCCTCACATGTAACTGCATTTAAATGCCTGTTTACCTGACAGTGCAATGCATCCAGCAGTAAACACTTATGTACTAGAAAATTATACCAGCTTGGAAAAATAAGAATAAGATATTCCACAAACAGTGCAAGAAAACGGAAGCCCAAACAGAAAGGTGAGAAGTAGATTTAGTTTCATAATATTTTTTCAGCCTTCATCATAACTAAGACTTCAGGTTTAACTATAAAAGATTAACTGTAAAAGCCTTAGAAAAGAGAAGGCTTGGAAACATTCTTACTGCACTAGCCCATTTGTTGGAGCAAAGTAACCTCAGTATTGTTCTGGCTCTGCTAGTAGTCTGCTGGCTAATCTCTGCACAGGCAGCCCCTGTCGCACTGCTGGGGTTTTCTAAGGCTATGAAGTGAGGCAATGCTAATTTCTTAATTTGAGAAATGCTGTTGAAAAATTATAGAAAGTCTATTACTACTGATTGTGGAGGTCCTGGCTGCACCTGGCTTCTTGGATTGTCCTAATCTAGCTTCTTCTGCATCAATAAAGGGCAAAAATCAGGCTTCCCATAATGTATACGTAGTAACTTCAATAAGAGTTACTACAAAACAGGAATGGATCATCTAGACCTGTGAACTGATGCTCAGAGAATGATGCTCAACCCTGCATCCCATCCCAACCAAAGCAGTAAGCAGTCCTCTACCACAAACTGCTAGAGAACACGTTAAATGACAGTTCGACTGGCTCATATAAATCATCACTATCCCATATCAACAATGCTCATTTCCTGACCAACTAAGTAAATCAAAATAAAATAAGAAAAGATAACTAGCTAAGGACCTAATAAATCAGTATAAGAAACACTGGAAGAACGAACCAACTAAAGTCATGCAGATGTAAACGGTAGTAGGTTCTTGCAGGGTCAGTGAAGTTCCCAGCTTGCTCTCCTTGCAATTACACTCAAGAAAAGGCCAGCCATGATTAAGTGATAATGAAGTAGCTTAGAAGTCATTTGGATATCAGACCAGACAAAGAATTTGTGCACAACCCCTAATCTCACAGATGGCTTTAATTTGCATGTCCTCCCCTATGAATACCAAGAGAGAATCATGCAAACACTTCAGAATCCTTCACATACTTTATGTGAGAGTTCTGCTCCACTATAGTTCATAGAGGTTGTAGAAAACCTTAAAACTCCTGCTGCAGTCATAGCCTAAGACAAACAAGAAGGAAGGAAAAGGAAGAGAAATGCTTAAAGATCGTGTTTACTAAGTTTGCCGGAAAATCTGTCATTTAGAAGTTGTTCAGTACACATTAAATGGCTTTAATTGTGATTTAAGCCCTCCTGACAGCCTGAAATCCAGAAGACACAGAGATGATATCAAGTGCCCTTTCAGAATTACAGGCTCTCTCTCAAGATCACTATTGGACATGCTCAGGGCTTGAGCACAGGTATTAACATAGCAGCAAGAAGTCTGTAGGGAAAAACAATGCTATTTATTAAGGGAGTGTGTATAACGACAAAAAAACCCAAACAGGCTTTTGCACCCAAAGAAGGTCTTTATCTACTCTTTTTTTGTTGTTGTTTTTTTTTTTTTTTTTAGTAATTGCATCAGCCAGGCTAGAAAAAATATGACCTCTCTACAAATATATATTTATGAATTTTGGCAGCTACAGCAATGATCAAAACTTACTGTTAGCAGACAAAGGCTGTATCGCCACTACATGATTTTATTGGCATTGTCATACCTGCACCATTAATAGGTTAACTATCTGTAACTCTCTTACTCTCCTAGTCTGCCCATCTGGAGCTAAATATACATGTGTGAAATCATAAACACCTCTAGCCAGTAAGACCTGAATGAAATGTCCATTTTCACATGCCTACCATCCTTAAACCCAGATTTCTGGATATAGCATTCCAGGAGAAACAATGCTAGTGTCCAAGAAAGAGGAAAAATCTGAGCCCAGCTCCAAGCGTATAAAAATAGACACTGAAAACAAGATGTAGATTACTTGAGGAAGAAAAGATTAAAAGAGAGTGAATGGTATTTCTTAATGCTTTTCTAAATAGTAAAATCCTGTTCTAGTAGCAGAAACAAATAGTAAAGACCCATGTAAACCATGACATTAGTTCAGGAGCATTTGTTGTAAATGCAGTTTCAGAGACAACGCCTGCCCCAATCTCAAGTTAATTAGGAAGCAGTTTTGCTGGCAAGAGGGTGAGAGGTACATGTTGCCATTTGTGTTCGAGTCAGGAATTAATTTTTTGTGTCCATTGTATGTGGTTTTGTCCTGGAGTGGCTGGTGCAGGGGAAAAGGGCTTCTGTGAGGATAATCAGATTGTTTACACGATGTTCTCTGTTTTACCACGTGTAGCACGTTGTAACATGCATTTGCTGGCAATGCCATCCTCGCGGCACTGCTCTGTTGTGCCTGGGAAGATCCTGGAGAGAGATCAGTCTCTGCCTAGGGAGAATAGGTGTTCATTCGTTAAACAGAAATTAAAATGTGTCCTCCTTTCTTCCCCGCATAAACTGGTGTCATTGAGAGGCGGAGATAATGAAATAGGTAGTAGCAAGTTACGGTTTCTATCTGTGTAGTTCAGAATTAAGAAAACTGCAGGTAGGTGATGACTGGGCAGGGCTAATGTTTTCTGGACAGCAAGGTTCAGGGCTAAACAACTATTTTATCCATGTGGTAAGTTTCTCACCAGAAAGAAATTCCAAGTGGGAAGAAATCACCTAAAAAAGGAGCCTAAAATAACATGTACAGACAGGAGCAGGATGTACGACTACAGGCCAGAGCCCCCCAGAATGAGCTGTGCTGTCTTCACAAAAATCATAAATGTCACATAGGAGATATAAACACAGTATCGCTTGAACCCTTACAATTATAAAATATAAG
The DNA here is from genome assembly GCA_013389865.1 of Piaya cayana. Taxonomy (NCBI): domain Eukaryota; kingdom Metazoa; phylum Chordata; class Aves; order Cuculiformes; family Coccyzidae; genus Piaya; species Piaya cayana. The sequence continues at coordinate 35,625 of WAAB01013404.1, read as the reverse complement.
AGGCACAGAAAAGTTAGAAGCAGGGAGCGATCTTTCCATTCAGTGAACTTAATACATTTAAAAACTTTCATTTGCACCTCCCAAAATCTTTTAGCAAAATAGGAAAGCATAATTACACCTGTTTTTTGAAAAAGGGAAATCAGGCTCTCGCAAGCTTACCAAGGATCAATAAGAGGGACAGATGTTGCATGCTGGGAGGATTTCAGTCATATTCAAGGACTTCGTTGCTTCTCTGACCTAACTATATTGGGTCACCAAACTCTGCTCTGATTTTAGAGGCTGCTTCCACAGAGAGTGCACAAGGTTACCGTCATTCGCAACTTTGCAATTCATTATTTTTCAGTATTTGATAAAGAGGGGAGAAGGGAAGAGCATGCAGTCTTTGAACGTTAGGAGTTTAATTTTTAAAATACCATGTTTTTATAAGGCATGCTTTTCTTTAAATTACTGGTTCATATTGGGTTTCACTTTGCCCTAAAGATTTTTTTTGTCTGTTTCGAAGAATAAATTGTATTTTAAAATCTGCATTCAAACAAACAAAGAAACCCAAAAAAGCAGAACTGGAAAGCAGGACAAATGTGTGACAAGGACCAAACAGGGCAAATATCATCTAGCCCCACGTCTACTGCTGCTGTTACAGCCACATTTGCCATAGGGAAGCAGAAAGATGAGATGACGGTAGCTTAAAGGGAGCTGCCCAGGAAGACGAGCATCTTGCGTTCCTAAATACCTTATTATGGATCCACACAGTTTAGGCTTTTCAGGACTGCACAACCATAGAAGAATTCACTGATGACATCTGAAAAAAATTGGTTCTATAACTAAAATACTGCATCTTGTGAGAGCTGTCTTGTGCCTTAATAAGCAGAGTGTTGTGTATAATCCACAAAGAGTGAGAGGAATTCTTGTAGCATAGTGACATTTCATGGTTTTACATTTCTTTCTAACACGTTGCAGGCTGGAGAAATGACTGTAAATGTGAAACACCTTTTTTTTTTTCAAAAGGAATTTCTCATAAGCCATTCTGCTCCATCTATTTCCTTTTGTATATTATTCTCTCTGTTCATTTTTATGATAAAAAGAAAGTACAACTGAGTAGCAGAGCAAAGATTTTTAAGCCAAAGTCTATACAATCACATGGGGGGTTTTTTTAAGAAGGAGGAAGGAGTAGAGATTTGAATAAATTTTCCACTGATCTTATTTACTCATTATTATATCTTTTTAATTGGTCCCTGGATACCTTAGGTTGGCATGGTGTTAAATCGGGTGGTACCTGCTCTTCACACAAGTTTTGAAACACCATAGACCAAGGCCTGCAAGTGACTGAAGTTTTTTGTGAGGGGTTTTCAGATTGTCTGCAGGAAAAAAAAGTACTGTTGTGAAAAAGATACACAAAAGCAGCTGCTCTTAAAATGTCACACATAGACACAGCAAGAGTTGCACAGAGTTCAAATACTTTTGAAAAAAAAAAAGAGTATTAATATAAAATAATAATAATAAAAATCAGTTTAACAAGTGCCAGTCAGACTGAATGGAAATTTTCAGTTTGGCAGAATTTCAAAAATGGAATGGCAGAACAGAGGCAGAAGGATTTGACATTTATTTGCTTGTGTTTCAAAATCACATCTTGGTGAAGAGAGAGGGAAGGAGAAGAAATAAACATCTCTAAGAAAAACAGCAATGTAAAAGGTACAGCTCAAGTCCAACAGGACTCAGATGATGAAATTACATCATGCCATTCATATCATGAGCCCTTTTATTTCTTAACCTAAGATTTAAAATGCAGCCATCATATTTGGCTTTTGAACATAATGGGCTCCACTGGCATTCATTTCTTCAATTTTAGTTTGGGTTCATCTGTATTTATTGTAATTTTAGTTTCAAGTGCTAGGTTTAGCTCTCTTTCAATGTTAATAGCTATGTTTATTTTTCGTTTTAATTTTCAAGACCTGCAGTACAGTTTGAACTGGAGATTAATTAAATTCCTGGTAAATCACATTCTAACAGGAAATGTTGGAATCCCATTGCAAGTAGGGCCAGGCTGTATTTAAAAAAAAAAAATAAAAATTCATTCGGTTAGAATCCAGTGCAAATAAGAACAGAAGCTCAGAATGACAGAAAAGTCCTCAGACTGTCGATTTGCCTCAGGAAAACTGTAAGAATGTGAGACTTGTTATGTCTAAGGTTACAGTCCCTGAAATCTGGTACTTTATTCAGGATGTTCCTGTTACAAACTCTGTTGACTCTTTCTATTATCATCTCTGTGCTTTCCATGATGGCCTAAGGAGGAAAGCTGCCTTCTATTCACATCTTACAAAGGAGAGCTCACATTTACTAAGCACAGTCCCCTGAGTCATTGTGATTATTTTTTTTTCCTGTAAAGGGAAGATACAAAGGAAAACATATGTGAATCACGGAACTTGGTTGTGTGCTTTCTCTTAGTGCTGATTTGTTTTATCAACTCTGATTACTAAATTACGTTTTGCAAATGTAATTCATGGCAAAACCACGTACCAAGTATTTGAAGTCTAGGACTGGGCTATGAGTCAAAGAAAAATCTTCCAAGAAGACTTTAATTTTTCTAAGTTGATACAATGACCTTGTTGCCTCGTTCTCTGGACTGGACACCATTTTATACTGTCAAGTTCTCTTCATAGCGTGTCAAAACATCAGTTGTGAAAACTAAAAGACATAGGATGAAAATTATCTTTGTCTCCCATGAAGGTTCATGTCATCATCATGAAGAGGCCATCCTTGGTGCAAGTTCCTCGGATGGCGCGAATACAAGAGCAGTAATTTGCTCAGTAATATACACATATCTCTAATCCAGAATGACCAGCAGCTACAAAGAGAGATGCTGGCCTAATTTCCAGTATGTGCTGCAGTGATGAAGGGTGATTGAACTAGTGCTTCTGTTTTAGCTTCCCTCCCTACTAGAAAACTGTAGACTGCACTGATCTCTTCAGAGATGAAGAAAGGACTTAATCTCAGGTACAAAAGACTGAGTCCGTGTTTATAAAATTCTTTCTACAGCTTTAGATGAGGTTCCAGTGTTTTCCAGCTAATGATTGCTTCCTAGTGGCTTTTGATTCTCCAGAAGGGACCTGACAATACAGAAGTAGTTTCTGCATAGAGTAGCTTGGGCTTTTCAACAGTCTTTCCATGCTGCTTTAGTGCAACAACATAGTAAGTAAAAACTGTTGGGGATAATAAATTATGACTTTTAAACATTTCTCATCTCTTCTGTGTGTCTTCTTTGCAATAGGTCTTTTATTGCATGTGACGCAGTCAGCTAAGTGTAGCTTACGGGGTTGTGCAGTTTGTGAAATCTTGCAAGCTCACTCAGAAAGCCCTTTTCAGAGCTTAAATTCAAAGTTTTCTCCTGAAAGCAAAAGGGCCTCCCTGCTCAGAGCTAAGAGAGACCAATCCTTCTGGCACTTATTTAAAAAAATCAACAATAAAAACACATCATCTTGTAGGGAACTGAGCGCTTTGGGGAAACGCTGGGATGGCAAATCAAAGTGGTATCCACATTGCACATTTCAAAAGTAGCAGTTTTATATTAGGTTTAATATAGCAGGGAAATCTGTGCTGCCAGTACTGTCTGACAAACATCCCTCAGCTTTTCCAAGGGGAGCAGTTCTAAGGCAAGAGTGCAGTTGAGTCTTGATGAGCATTTCAGCTCAGGCTTCTGAGCAAAGACTGTCAACACGAAAAGTATTCTTGCCAACTGGAGTGGTGCTTTTGCAAGACCACTAAACACCATTTATTTTTTCTGTCTGAGTATAGCATTTCTTGTATTTGTCATGCTTTCCATATGGGTATCATCTGCTCTTCTGAATGTTTAATGGTGCGATGTAAGTATATAGAAACATGTTGAGAAGCCCTCTCTTATCTGTACAAACATCTCCGGAATCAACTATTACAAAAATACTACACACAGCTTAGAGTCAAACACTAAACATAACTCACCTCAGCGTGAGTAAAAAAACACATTCATCCTATTTGCCACTGTTAACATAAATTAGTAGAATTCATAGAATCATAGAATAGTAGAATTCAGAATGACAAATATTAAAAAAGTAGCTTGCTTACTTAGACTGACGATGATAGTGTCATATNTCCAAGGGGAGCAGTTCTAAGGCAAGAGTGCAGTTGAGTCTTGATGAGCATTTCGGCTCAGGCTTCTGAGCAAAGACTGTCAACACGAAAAGTGTTCTTGCCAACTGGAGTGGTGCTTTTGCAAGACCACTATACACAATTTATTTTTTCTGTCTGAGTATAGCATTTCTTGTATTTGTCATGCTTTCCATATGGGTATCATCTGCTCTTCTGAATGTTTAATGGTGCGATGTAAGTATATAGAAACATGTTGAGAAGCCCTCTCTTATCTGTACAAACATCTCCGGAATCAACTATTACAAAAATACTACACACAGCTTAGAGTCAAACACTAAACATAACTCACCTCAGCGTGAGTAAAAAAAACACATTCATCCTATTTGCCACTGTTAACATAAATTAGTAGAATTCATAGAATCATAGAACAGTAGAATTCAGAATGACAAATATGAAAAAAGTAGCTTGCTTACTTAGACTGACGATGATAGTGTCATATGCTGTTTATTAATAGCACTTTTTTTTTCAAAACAGTGGTATAGTAACTGTTAAAGTAAAAGAGAAAGAGTTATCAAAGCTGTTAAATATCTAACAAGCCACGTCTAGCAGCCCTAAAGAAAGGATCTGGAAAATAGCACGAGCTGACCAATTCATTCCATAGTCATCAGCTGCATGACTTTTGGAATGACCTCTAAGGTCTTTCTCTAAGAAAAGAATGTTGTTGCTTTAATTTGGTCAAATTTTGTGACTGACCCTTGCAGCAGAGCACATTTCACTAATGCTAAAACAAAATGTACTTCGTCAGTACAAATTTAGAATCATAGAATCACCAGGTTGGAAGAGACCCACCGGATCATCCAGTCCAACCATTCCCATCAAACACTAACCCATGTCCCTCAGCACCTCGTCCCCCTGTGCCTTAAACCCCTCCAGGGAAGGTGATTCTTGTATCTTCAATTTGATACAAGAGTTTTATTTTCATTTTAGTTATTGGTACTATTGTGATGTTTTAGCCTAAGTTCTATGGATTTTGTTGTTCTGACTAAAGTTTCCAGAGACGGAGATGATGCAAAATAAGCTCAGGAGTTTTTTCCCTAGCATGACAACTAGAGGGCTGCCCTTGGTAATACCCACTGTGAATAATACTTGGAGGTTCTAGACGTCTTGAGACAAGACTAGGAAATCAGATACTTGTCGCATGCAATTATTTAGTTTTGTACTGAAGGACAGAAGGGAAAGCTTTAAATTTTTTAACACTTTCATGTCCACTGACACCAGAAAGAGGAAGAACATTGTGCTGAAAGGTGGTGAGGGGAGAGAATGTAGACTATCACCTGAGGAGTCTGATTTGCAGGAATTGCATATCTTTTTCCCCATGGAGATGGGCAAAACACAGAGCACATATAGTAAAACAGTGTGATGACATCATCACTAGGCAATCAGGTGCAGTGTGCATAACCAAAGGTGTTTTTTACAGTGACAAATTGACAATTTTTGCTTAAGACATTCATATTATTTCAGTGAAAACATTTTAAAAAATGTTGATGGAGATGACATGAAAAACTTACTCTTGTATTCCAGATCAAAACACATTTCTCTGTTAGATCTCAGCTCACAAATATCACACACTACTGACAAGGTGGTAGCAATAACAATATTTAGAGTTGAGCTTGGTTTGGCCTGGCAAGCTGTGCTGATTGTGTGTTCCAGCTCACCTAATTCGTCTGGCATTTGGAGTAACTGAATTCCTAAAGCGAAGAGAGAAGGCAGTTCTAGTATTTGTGAAGGCTTTCTGCAATATGCTGGATTTTCCTTTCACTATATTTGAACAGAACAAGCAGAACAAGCGTGTGGGAAGAAACAAGGAGACAAAAAGCAGCGGATTGCAGACGATTTCTCTTGACCGTCTCAAATCAAAGAGGCTCCCAGAGCTTTCCCTTGCTTCCCAAAAACTTCACCCACACAAGGAACAGAGCCCAGCATGCAAAGGGCTGAAGCCAGGACCTCATCCCCACAAGTGAGAATCCTCATAGGTTCACAGTTTAAGTGCATCTGAGAACATAGCTTAGCTCTTTGGCGTAGCACAAGTCAGCAGCCACTTTGTTAGAAGTCCCAGCTGTACAGCAATCAGCATACATTTTAATCCATCCATTCTCTGCTAAAAGAGCAGAGTAGATGATTTTACTGAGCATCCACGGTGCTCCGCTCTATTCTTCACTAGAGCCACGACTTCATTTCTGTAGGTGATAACCCAGTACACCACACAGAGATTCAGCATGACTGTAAGTCTTGGATCTCTAGTACAGATTAGAGAGAGATGTCTGAAACTGGATGGACATGTATATCCTAACCCATTCTAAAAATCAACAGGAGCTATCCATTACCAGCATATGCAGAAGCCTAAAGACAAATATAAATTTAGTCCTAAACCTCAACAGTTTGGAAGAAAATAATATTATTGATGTATATGAATGTATATGACGCATTCCTTATTTGGGGAATTTAATCCACATCTGCTCAAGCAAGTGAAAAAGAGGGTCCTTCCTATGGATTTTCCAAAAGGCCACAGACAGACTTCAGCTCATCTGAACTGCAGCACTGATATGTGCGAGAAAAAGTATAGTGCCTTAAGTTCTTTAATGCAAGGAGAAGCCCCAAAAAACCCACTCCCTAACCCCAATAACAACAACAAAAAGACACTTCACAGGCTGAACACCTTTTTTTCTGGCTAGACATCTAGCTACATGGATGAGTTAAAAGCACCTGCCAAAATTTCTAAGGATTCTGAGAAAGAATTTCCATGGAAAGAAGAATGCTATTTGCATTTCACATTGTCACATCTACTGGACTTTAGAGACATGTTCTTACATACAGTTAATTTTTGCCAAAGCATTTCACTCTTTTCTATTCTTCTGATTTGACTGCACTTCAACGACAGGAGTACTTCCTCGGGAGGTCATGTGTGACACACAACCGTAAATATCTGATATTTTTTCCAAAGCATGAGCTGTGGTGCATCTTCTAACATATACAGGCATATAAACTGCATCTTGAGAATCTTAAAAGTGCTTTAAAATCAATAATTGAGTGTTTTATATGAGCATCATCAACTCTCTAGTGATGGCTTAAGAGGACTTTAAAAAAAGGTCATTGTGTAACACTTGAGAAAGTGTAACTCCTCTCACCTTCAGCATTAAGACACCTCTTCATCTTAAATGTAATTGCATAATAATTGCATATGAAGCAAATAGTTTGCTCTCACATATAGACATTGCATACCAAAATAATATTTCTTGTAGGATGACTAAAATTTCACTGGAACTACTAGATATAAGGACACACAGAAGATTTTGGTACCTTGCTTTTGGAAACAATATAATTTAAAACCTAATTCTATGAATGACTGAAGTGCAAGAAAGTTAGTGTAATTCCTTACCCTGTAGTTAACACAGAACCTCCAAACATGGATACTGGCCGACTTCAGACCATTGTAACTTATTTTATTCTTTGTGCCATAGCTTTTTGATCATAATGAGTAGAAACCTTCATACATTCCTTCTTTTTCTTTTGTTTTTTTTTTTTTTACCCTTCCCGTACTTCTTTTCTGAGGAATATTTACCCTAATGTCACATAGGAGATGTTTATAGATATGTTAAATGCTTTACCACTGCATTAACTTTTGTGAAGTAATTAAACTTGTCTTCATAAGTGAATTTGCAATGTATAGCATTGTGTTGGTGAAGGTAGGGAGCTGCCTGTTTTAAGCTTAATTGGAAAGGAAGCTGTGTTCTGTAAGAGTATTTAGCCCTAATAGAAACTTAGTGATTTGGCATGAAAAATCATCCATCGAAATCTCACACTGTGCTTAATTTGTGTTCCACCCCCAATGCCTAAAAGAAAAAATAAATCATAACCCAAAGAGGAGAACATAAGCATTATCTTTGAATATTGAGCTACCTCTGCTTTTGTCGCAATAATCACTGCAAGCATGCTTACGATAACACTTCGCACAAACTAGTCCCAGTAAGAAGCTTCTGCAGTTTCACTGAGGATGTGACAGAAAGGTGTTTGCATACCAAGAATCCAGTTTAATATTTTTTCTCTGGAGGACAAGGCTAAAACGATGGAATGCCAAGCAATTGTGTGACATTTTTGTTCTGAGCATGCTCTCTCTCAGACTGGCTTTGAAGCCTTATGGCCCTCTGTTTCACTCCATAGTAAATTGCTGAGGACATGTGGAGGAAGGCAATTTTGATTCCATGGCGAAAGTAATTTGATGGAAATATGTCATGGAAATGCCATAGATGTGTTAGACACATAGATTTTTATCTCGGGGCTGTTTCATGATGCTGCAAACCAATAATCACTACAGATTATACCCTGTCAATAAACTTTATTGCAAATTTCAATACCTCTACTCATAATGTTCCATTTTTTTCTGCTTTGCATCAGTTATTCCGAAGGCAAGTCTCAGGAAATATGTAATATAGTGGCTCACAGGTAGGCAAAACAGAGTTGATTATTGTGTAGATACAGTGCACGCCAATGAATAGCTCTATAGAAACATACCAGAGCCATTTTTAAAGCAAAGCTGCTTTACCTAGTTAACATTTGAACTTTCAGTAATTCGATTCAGGATAACAAGTTTTCCTGGAAGTTTATGCAGTAATAGGGCAATCAAATGCCTGTAAAATGCCTGATTGGGCCAATAGGACTTGCTAATTGCAACCAGCAAATCCAGAAGCACGTCTTTAATTCTTTACGGGATCTGCAGTGGGTGCACTCAGTTTTCAAGTGCATGACTGGCGGATGGTAACGTTGGGCTTCTAGATGTTTCCACACCTTGCAGAAATAAAAATGCACCCACTGAAATTTTATTGCTCATGCAAATATTAAAGCTGTAATTACACACAGTTATTGTAAACATATGACACAAGTTGTGTCTAGTTCAGGCAAAAACCTAAACTACATCTGACTTTCTAGTGAGAGGAACACGTCACTCTCTGTGCTTGGATTTTATTTCAGGATTAAAGGTGCCAGTCCAGATATTCTAACTTTAAAAGACAAGAGGACAAGAAATGCCAAAATAAAATGATGCCATAAAATAATGTCATAAAATTCTGTTAATATTTCTTTTTTTTCTCTTTTCAGAACACAATTTACTTCTTTTTAGTGTAAAATGCTGAAAACATGCTGATGTCCGTGTAGAAAAAAGAAAGGATGATACAATGGATCCTTAAGAAGTGCCCTTCAAATCACTGAATTACAAAATCTAAAGCCGATTTTAATTGGAGATTTTTCTTCTGTTTTCAGTTTTTTATAGCTGAGACAAATTGTTCTTGGCTTTTTCTTCCTTTCCAGTTCTCATAGAACTACTATACAACACAATAATCCTGTTTTTAAGAAATTCATACTAAGATTACAAATAGGAAATGAATGAGTGATTAGAAAGTCTAAAATTCATTATATTGCAAGGGCCTCAAGTGTAGCTAAATCAAAGCGCTTCCTCTCAGAGGCGGTGGAGGTTGTGTCAGTCCTGCCAAGGGGATCTAATGTGAACTGCATACCCCGAGTCCTCCGCACTGTGAGACTGGAGGAGTTACACAGACCAGCAAAGCAGAACTGATTACACCACTGAAAAAGCAAAATGGAACCATCAACATAAAAACAGAGACTCATAGAATCATAGAACAATGAGGTTGGAAGAGACCCACCCGATCATCAAGCCCAACCATTCCTATCAAACACTAACCCATAGCAATGGAAGGACATGCTACAAGTGTTAGTTAGTTTTTTTCTTGCTCTGTGGACTGAAGAAGATGACTACTTTTTCTCCTTACCCGGTCAAATTTAAGTAAGAAAGGAATCAATACATAAACACTTAGGAGAGAACTAGATGGTGAATGATAAGTTACAAGGATCAATTTAATAAAACCTATCAAGCCACAGTATACATAAGCCATCTCTGAAAAAAAATATGTATAAAAGATATGGTTTGCTGGGTAAAGTGATTGTAATTGTTTTAATAGATTTTAGTAAGGATGCTCATGCAATCTGTCCTGGAAGCTTTATAGAATGAACAGAAAAAAGGGCTGGAATACGCCTCAGGAGACCATCTAGTCCAACCCCAGATCCAAGCCACTCAGGGCACAAACCCCACCACAGGTAACACATTTGTCTTTCCTAAAATCCTCCAGCAACAGACACCCCCCAGCCTCCTGAGCAGGTTGCTCCTGTGCTTGACTGCCCTTTGCAGTAAGACTGTTATTCTTAATGATTAGAATAATCACATCATTCCTTGCCCTAACTAGAGACAAAGAGATTATTCTTTCCCTTTTAGCATCAACTTTTTAACATATAGAACCCTAATATTTATCTGGAATCTTCAACCTCAATTCTTCCGTCTTTGCATACGACTCATCTGCAGTTAGCTGGGTAAAACATGAGAGGAGATACTGCAGATAGAAATATAAAATAGTGCTCATTGCAGTGTGAATACCAATAGTCTACAGTCAGGATATTAATGAAAGGAAACCATAATTATCTAGGTGGATGTTTTTGCATAAAGACAAATGCAAACTTATCTAATAACCCTTAGAACCTTCACCATGTTTTCTTGTCGTTTATGCTGGTATGATCTTCTTACTACAGAAATGGAAGTTAAAAATTAGATAGAATGACAGTAGCTTTTTTTCACATATAGGTTTTTATAGCTACCTATGGGGTTTTTAAGAGAGTGGCACATAGATAAAAGCAACACTGTTTTGGGGGGTTTTTTTTAGAATATTTCAATTTAATAATGTAAAATAATCAAATAATCAAAGAGGTTATTGCAATGTAAGCTATTTAAAAGAAACTATGACTTGAAGTCATGATTTAGTATTTACTAGAAGCTTCTTAGCAACACATGTAATTAGACATTGCATGGGATGTTTGTTATCAGCATTACCCTCATCATCTTTTGCAGAGATTTTTGTTTTGCATGTGGCAGTTACTTTGAATTCCAATAAACTAAAATGTAACATAAAAGTTGTTAGCCAAAAATAGGGTTTTCTTCTAGTTACAATTGTATTCTACTAACACCCGTCCAACTGTAAAGCAGTCAAATGCTGTATTATGTTTACTCCGAGTCAGCTTCTTAAAAAAAATAAACACACCTTTTCTTTCCTCCCTTCGCTTCTTGATTTCTTAGCCATGCAGAGTGACCATTAGTTCCTATCCTCAGGATTTGAACTTGCACTATTTCAGTAGCTTTACACATGTGAATAGTCTAGTTAAGGTTCACAGCACTCTTCGTGCAAGTAACTGATTGGCATAAGGTTCTATAACAGGTACAAAAAAAAATATATATACACACACAGTGTAACAAGTGACCATTTTGAAGATAACTAATGTCTCTGCAGCGTGGATATTGTTATGACCTTTTATACTTTATATGATGTAATTGTCAAAGACATGCAGTAATGATTCAAAGTCTGTCCGTAGATGCATTCCGTACATGTCAATTAATGTATCTTACACTTCTAAAAAGTGACTTTTAAACTTCCACGGAGGATGCAATTACAGAGTTCCTATATGTGCATTGATATTGCACTATATCACTGTCTCCCGCATTTCCTTTGACTTCTCAACTGTTACGATGTCAATGGAAAAAGTCTATACATAATCTGGCTACTGAAGGAAAAAAGACAAACATTTTTTAACATCTTCTTTCATATTTAAAGTGTAAATATTCAGCATGTTTAGATGCTATGTTACTAATCTATTTGAACAACAGAGGTGGAGAAGTTCAGTGTGGAAACTCACTTTGTAGTTCCAAAGTATTCTGTCAATTATGAGGTGGAGGATTTTTTACCACAAAGGGGGCTTGGTTTGCTTTTGTAGCAGAAATGCTGAGCAAGGTGTGATTTGGATTACAAAACCACAAAAAATACATGGAGAAAAGAAGCTACATAAAACCTTCCTCCTCTGCTCCTGGATCAACCTCCACCTTTGCTAGGATTTTCCAAAGTGGAAAAGGAGAGAGAACTTCACAACTGTTACCTCACTCATCCAAATACAGAGAGAGAGAACCCGAGTCTGTTTGCCACTCTTGGAATACGGTACATAATGCATCTCAGCCCACGTGGAGCAAACTCTTTGCAAATGATGTAAATTTACTTAGACCAAAAGAAGAAATTCTGCTCGAGGCACAGACCCAATTCAAAGCTTTTATAATACAATGTCCAAGCCAGCCATAACCGATCTTATGGAAGAGCTGCAGGTCACCTTTGAAATACTAAAATGCCATGCGGCAAAATAACTCTGAGACTCTTCACCTTCCTTGGTTTAAAGGAGACCTTTAATATAATTTTAAATCAGGGTGTTTTCCTAGTTAATGAAGTGCACTGTGGTAACGCAGACCCCAACAGAGATCTTTTGGGAGCCCTAGTCTCCAGGTAGTGCACCTGCCTCTCAGATACCAATAGATTCCTCAGAAAGCAGCAGTCTCCAGCACCTGGGGGATGGTGACAACATCGATGGAGACTGACGTACAACTGTAACCTGAACCTTGCTATAGATCCGTCTGCTTCCTACCTTATTGCTAGATTTCATGTCTCTTCGCTGCATGCTGTATCTCACTTGACTCTTACTTTCTTTATAGTGATGAAGACTTTGAAAACCAAAAACCGCTGTAAGGGCAGGAAATGCAAACTGTGGTTTCTTTCTGCAGCCTATTATAAAATAAAATCGCTCAGTATCCTTTATGTAAAGTGAGGTTTCGTTTATTGATTCAGAGTATCATCATCACACCAGAAAATTCTGTAATATATTGCTACTTTTCAGCACAAGGGGAGAAAAAACAAGGGAGAAAAAGGAGAGAAAGAGACATAAACATAGCCTTGTCCTCTATTTTCTAGAAAAGCCTTATTTACCCCACACAGAGTAAATCTGTAACTGCAAAGAACTGCTTTAGCAAGCAGATGTCATCTTTCTCTGGACAAAATCCAAAGTGATACCTCCAGCAGGTTCGTAATTTTTATATGCTGGAATGTTGGCATTCTTAGGTTTCCTATACTGCCCTTTAAGGTAAATACCTCTACTTACATCTTTGCAAAGTAATCCTGCATATTCAAGAAAACAAGCGTGAATATATTCCATTGAACCATCTCTAAGCCCAAGTGAAAAAGATGTACAGAAACAATAATGGCTGGTAGGATGTACAAAACAGATGAAAAAAACAACTAATCTTCTTAAACGGCCTATTCTAAATGGTAGAAGTACCTGTCTTTTAACACAAAATTTATCTACTCTAAATTGCCTTCCTCTCTCCGAGAGACTTGCTGAAGATAATGCAAATAGAGAAAGGTAATGAATAGGGCTCCAATTCTTCATATTTATGAAGACATTAGTAATTAATTACTAAATGATATTTGGATATCGTAATTAAGTAGATTTAGGGACTATTCAGATTCAGAACACAATTCTTTTCTACTAAAAAAGCGAGTATGCATTCCCAGGAATAGTATCTTCTATCCTAGGGATACTGATGCCTGTCGGTTGAGGATAATGATGGGTTTTTTTATAGACAAGATAATCATAAAGAAATCTACAACGTGGATTAGAATCATACATTTACAGGACGTGAATTGAAGTTTTGCCTCAGTGCTGGTTTACAAGCAGGTTTCAGGACCTTTCCACACTTGAAAATACAATTTTACGCTCTCCATTCGGAGTTTCCTGGCAGAACTGTAAAGGGCACAGGTCAAGAAGGCTGCTCAGGCACAAAACCCCACGAATTCATATTGTGCTACCTGCAGCTCCCCAAGAAGGAAGTCAAAACAAGTGAGCAATGCGAAGCTTCTGAAAGCACTCCAGAGGTGAACAGAAAGGCTGCTCTACAGCAGATTATTTGTCGTGTGGCTAACGTTCCATGACAAACATGTATGAACTCCAGACAGTGTTAGATTTGGTACCCCTTGCCAACAGAGCAGAAATAAGGATCCTCTAATACTATTGGCAGGTGGATCAAATGGCTGCAAACCTTTTGATGATGGGAGGGGTGGTGGAACACTAAAACAAAACCAGTATGGTAACAAAGTTCTCAAGCAGGATCCTAAACTACGGGAGGACAAATTAGAATTTCTCTTTCTTGCTCAGATTTTGAAACACACAGGTTTAGGGATTTTTATTGTTGAACTTTCACTCAGCTCTACAAAGAATCAGATAATCTGCCTGTAAGGCACCATAAAAAAAAAAATATATATATATCTTTACTATATGCCAATTACTATAAATAGAGGAAAAAAGTTTCTAAATGTAAAGCACAGAATTAGAAACAAGGGATTCTAGCATGATCTAAACCCATCTCAGAAGATGACTTCTGCTGTTACCCTGCTTCCTTGTGTTATGGTTGGACTCGATGATCCGGTGGGTCTCTTCTAACCTGGTTATTCTCTGATTCTATGATCTGTTAAAGCAAAGTTTGGTGCATTTCTGCATATATAAAGTATTACAGGTCACATTTGTATTTTTAAAAGAAACCTCCTCTGGTGCATGGTATAACTCACTATAAATAAATAGCGAACAAACATCTATCCAGCTTTTCAGTGGAACTGAGTAAAATTAAAATTGCATATAGAAGTAAGCAAGAAGCTTTAGAAGAAGATAATGCTGTTGACGTAGCTGTTCTTTAACGTTTCTAAGAGTTATATATGGTTTTAGTATTAAGTTTCTCTGTGGGGTAAGCAACTACCCATTTTCCTGTAAATCACTTGGCACTAAGCTCTACTCTGTAGAGCTTACATCTTGCTTTAAATCCTTCTCTTTAGCCTTCAGAGTTTTCTGTTGTCTTTACCACCAACCTATAAAATTATCAAGGCATTCGTTGTATCTTACTGAATTTTCAACTGTTATTGACCATCTGCCTGAGGTTTTATTGATGGGCAGTACTTATTCACTGAAAAGTAGGGTGATGAAGCAAAAGCTGGGAACCTCTGCACAATATGTTCCTGCTTCAGGAGAGGGGAAACTACATATGCCTTTCCAGAAAAAAAATAATTACAAGCTTTATTCTTTATTCACTGAAAATTTTAAAAAAAAGGAAAAAAAAAAACTCCAAAACCAACAAACTGCTTTGAAAGCAACTGCGTTTATTTTCAAAGTTGAGTATATTGTTATCGTTCATATAACTTAAATCACAGAATCACCAGGTTGGAAGAGACCCACCGGATCATTGAGTCCAACTGTTCCCACTAATCTCTAACCCATGTCCCTCAGCACCTCATCCACCCGCACCTTAAACACCTCCAGGGAAGGCGATAAGACCCAACGGTAACTTCAAGATTATGACTCCTATTCCCCAAGCTCGCTAATTGGAGCCGCGCACCTAATTGCACCTGCTGCCTTTCCCCAGCACGCACAGAATGAGAGAGCGAGTGCTGCATCGTGTGTATCTGCCCCTATTCAAGTACAAATTGTGTATTGATGTAAAATAAAAATCTCAACTTCACTCATATAAAGCAGACACTGAAAGGAGCAGCCTTGCGAAGGATGGAAAGGGCTGGCAGAAAGCAAGACAACATGTTTAACACGATAACAAAGAGGAGAAGAGCAACTGAGCGCAGACCCAAGGAATTATTTCCACTTGGATGATAATGTGTGTTAGGTCAGTTGTCTTTTTCTAAGCAGAGGGCATTTGACCCTTCCAGTAAATAAACTCTGCTAAATTGCTTCCTGTTTCAGAGGCTGAGAAACCACAGGGTGAGCATCCTCGAGAAACCCGTGTAGGTTGAACGTGGCCAAAGTGGATGCTTCAGGAGATGCTGGAACTGGAGGAAACTCGATTTGCAACACAGTGAGGGTTGAAAGATCAAAGATCACGAAATATAGACAAAATAACAGCGCAGACAATGACTCTTCAGCTTGGTAAGTCACAAACCCCAGAAGAACAAAAAGCTACCTGCATTCATCTTCTATAACATAGTGAAAAAAAAAAAGTTCAAGTACAAAATGTCTTT
>WAAB01013404.1:0-18908 GCA_013389865.1 Piaya cayana | reverse complement strand
ACAAAAAAAAAAAAAAAATATATATATCTCTTTACTATATGCCAATTACTATAAATAGAGGAAAAAAGTTTCTAAATGTAAAGCACAGAATTAGAAACAAGGGATTCTAGCATGATCTAAACCCATCTCAGAAGATGACTTCTGCTGTTACCCTGCTTCCTTGTGTTATGGTTGGACTCGATGATCCGGTGGGTCTCTTCTAACCTGGTTATTCTCTGATTCTATGATCTGTTAAAGCAAAGTTTGGTGCATTTCTGCATATATAAAGTATTACAGGTCACATTTGTATTTTTAAAAGAAACCTCCTCTGGTGCATGGTATAACTCACTATAAATAAATAGCGAACAAACATCTATCCAGCTTTTCAGTGGAACTGAGTAAAATTAAAATTGCATATAGAAGTAAGCAAGAAGCTTTAGAAGAAGATAATGCTGTTGACGTAGCTGTTCTTTAACGTTTCTAAGAGTTATATATGGTTTTAGTATTAAGTTTCTCTGTGGGGTAAGCAACTACCCATTTTCCTGTAAATCACTTGGCACTAAGCTCTACTCTGTAGAGCTTACATCTTGCTTTAAATCCTTCTCTTTAGCCTTCAGAGTTTTCTGTTGTCTTTACCACCAACCTATAAAATTATCAAGGCATTCGTTGTATCTTACTGAATTTTCAACTGTTATTGACCATCTGCCTGAGGTTTTATTGATGGGCAGTACTTATTCACTGAAAAGTAGGGTGATGAAGCAAAAGCTGGGAACCTCTGCACAATATGTTCCTGCTTCAGGAGAGGGGAAACTACATATGCCTTTCCAGAAAAAAAATAATTACAAGCTTTATTCTTTATTCACTGAAAATTTTAAAAAAAAGGAAAAAAAAAAACTCCAAAACCAACAAACTGCTTTGAAAGCAACTGCGTTTATTTTCAAAGTTGAGTATATTGTTATCGTTCATATAACTTAAATCACAGAATCACCAGGTTGGAAGAGACCCACCGGATCATTGAGTCCAACTGTTCCCACTAATCTCTAACCCATGTCCCTCAGCACCTCATCCACCCGCACCTTAAACACCTCCAGGGAAGGCGATAAGACCCAACGGTAACTTCAAGATTATGACTCCTATTCCCCAAGCTCGCTAATTGGAGCTGCACACCTAATTGCACCTGCTGCCTTTCCCCAACACGCACAGAATGAGAGAGCGAGTGCTGCATCGTGTGTATCTGCCCCTATTCAAGTACAAATTGTGTATTGATGTAAAATAAAAATCTCAACTTCACTCATATAAAGCAGACACTGAAAGGAGCAGCCTTGCGAAGGATGGAAAGGGCTGGCAGAAAGCAAGACAACATGTTTAACACGATAACAAAGAGGAGAAGAGCAACTGAGCGCAGACCCAAGGAATTATTTCCACTTGGATGATAATGTGTGTTAGGTCAGTTGTCTTTTTCTAAGCAGAGGGCATTTGACCCTTCCAGTAAATAAACTCTGCTAAATTGCTTCCTGTTTCAGAGGCTGAGAAACCACAGGGTGAGCATCCTCGAGAAACCCGTGTAGGTTGAACGTGGCCAAAGTGGATGCTTCAGGAGATGCTGGAACTGGAGGAAACTCGATTTGCAACACAGTGAGGGTTGAAAGATCAAAGATCACGAAATATAGACAAAATAACAGCGCAGACAATGACTCTTCAGCTTGGTAAGTCACAAACCCCAGAAGAACAAAAAGCTACCTGCATTCATCTTCTATAACATAGTGAAAAAAAAAAAGTTCAAGTACAAAATGTCTTTCTTTTAAAAAAAGCATTAAAGGAAATAAAAAGTAAAATGCAATCCTACTAGCTTGTTGCTGATTTTCTAACGCAGCAAACAAACTCACGCACAAATAGTGAAACAAGCCGTGCAAGCACAAGTTAGGAGGTTTAAAAGGCAAGGAAGAAATAAAAAAAAACCATAAAATGATAACAATCAAAATAGGGAGTTGACAAAACCAGAGTTGTAGCTTGGGACGCGGTCCAATGGCAAGTAACTTGCCATCGGACCGCGTCCCACGCTACAACTCTGCATGCCTGGATAGGCTCAGTTTACAACACCCCCCACTCCTGCAGAGCCATCCCCGTGCCCCCATTCCACAAAAATATTAACAGCAGAACACAACCTTGTAGGCAAACTTAGTTGTCCTTACGCATTCTTTTAAGCGTTTAAGCTTAAACTTCACTTAGATCTTGTTTAAACATTTAGATGGATTGAAAGACGTTTGAAACGTTAGGCGAGATCGTACTTCTGAGCTGGGATGCTGGTGTAAGCAGGTAGTTTAGGTTTAGGTTGGTAATTGCCTGCAGCAGCAGTTGTACATATCACGTTACCCAAGGACTCAATTATTTTTTACTCATTCACTTTCAAACCAATTTTCTTAGCTTATTATAGAGAAGCAAGATCAGAGACAGTTCCCAGTCACTGAGGACAAGCACTTAGAAGAATCTCTAAGAGTAAAAAAATATCTTTTTATTCTGTTTTTTATCTAGTACGATTGCATAATTTAAAATATTTTTTCTCCAAGGATTAGGAAGGGTTTTTACTTAAAAATGCAATAAAACCTGAGTTTTTAATGTCTTCTCTGGCAGTATTAACATAGGACTTGACATTTGAATGGTTGGACTCGATGATCCGGTGGGTCTCTTCCAACCTGGTGATTCTATGATTCTGTATTTAGTCTTTAATTACTAGAGTCCAATAACTTGAACTGAAGTCGTACCAATAGCTATTGTGCAAAATCGGTGCTCCCATCACATTCTTGTGCTGTACGAGTGGAAATGGCACAGATATGTGGCAATTCCATAATAACTACATAACTTCATAGAACCACCAGGCTGGAAGAAACCCATCGGATCATCGAGTCCAACCATTCCTATCAAACACTAACCCATGTCCCTCAGCACCTCATCTACCCGTGTTTAAGTTATTTATATATAAGCTATTTAACTTATTTTAGTATGTACAGTTTTGTGACGTAATGAACTGTCTTGGTAATAAGAGTTCAGCGAGAAATCTCGTGGCTGAAATTGTCATTGAAATCGATCTATAGTTCAGCACATCACAAGAGAAATCTCAGGAAAGCACGTTTCCCATTCCAAAAAGCTCATCTCCAAAATTCTTCACAGGCAAACAATGTGATGTTTTGCTTTATGGAACAGTTTCCTCAGCTGGCTTAAAATGCTTGTACTCGATGATCCGATGGGTCTCTTCCAATCTGGTGGTTCTATGATTCTATGATTCTATAAATTGTATTTAGCTATCAATAGTGGCAGCTATCATCTTACTATGGCTGTTGCTCCTGGTGGGTGACAAATCTTATCCTAAGTGGAGGGAATCTCTATTTAAAGTCTGATTCTAAAGGATTCTAAAGTTCTCAGTGAGAAGTTCCTTTCCATGTAGTACTTTGCACATCAAATGTGTTTCACTGAAAGAAAAATAGATGTGACAGAGTTAGCCAGGAACTAAAAAGTCGAACTGTGTCCTCCTTGGTTATCATCATCATCAAAAAAGGGGAGTAAAAATTAAATTTAGCTAATGGTTCTATTGATGCAGAAAGCAGCAAGGAAGCCAGTTGATGCCCCTACAAAGTAATAAATATAGTAAAGTAGCTTCTACTGATGAAATGAATGGGCACAGTCTTAGTAAACAGAAATGTGCCGTACACCTGTTGAATTGGAAAAGAGCGTTTGTACATTGTGTAAAGTTGCTTTAGAAGCTTAAGTATGCAATGAATTAATATAAATGCTCTTTAAAAAGGAGAAATGTTTCTATAGAAAAATCTACTGTAAAAAAAAATGAAAGTGTGTATTGGAAATGATCTTCTGGAATGGTTTGATTCAATAAATATATTAATTGCAGTTGTTTCCCACGCTTAATTTAACGAAGCTCAATGCCTTGATAAAAATAATGCTCTCAAAGGAAAAGATAAATGGTGATCATTAGATTGTTTGAAGGAGTAAAACAATGAAGGAAAAGTTCTCTAGTCAGCTGCTGATAAATAGAATTTTGTTTCCTATTTGTAGGAAGGTTTAATACTGCAACGCAGCGCGGAATTTGGGAACGCGGGAGGTTTAGTGAGATTGCAAGGCAGCAGGAGATCTAAACCCAGAAGAACTGGGATTGCATTCTGATTTTGTTTGATGGTAAATTACTTGTATCCTTCCGTCAGTGCTGTCATCAGCATATCACCCACCCCTGACTCCAGGTTCTTCTCTATAACGCTGCTAGCTGACTTCTCCTACAATTTGCTTCCTAGTCATATACAGTAGATCTCACTATTCGCTCTCTGGTGCTTATACAGGAGTGCAATAAACACACACATACAGACATTTATCTCTCTTTCTCTAGCAAAAGGCAGTACAAACTAATTTTATTTTTTTTAAATAAACAACTAAGTTGCCAGTAATACAATATTTTGTATTAAAAGTAGAAATGACTTCTTGAATAATTTAAAAAAAAAAGTCAGGGTGGAATCTGCCCATTAGAAGTTGCACAATAGGGAATTTTTAAAGAATTAGTGATCAATGAACTTCTCCTGAACTGCAGAATGAAATCAAACCAAATGAATTCAGAACAGTTGGCTGGCAAATTGTTTTTGACAGGTGAGTCTATTGCAAATATGAGTCAGTTTATTATAAATATCAATCAAGTTTGCCTCAAATTAGCCATCATATGTCTGATGTCCTTAAGCAAGATAAAGGGAAAACCTTAGAAATCTCCCATTAATTAACTCTTAAATGATATAGAATAGAATGAGTATTCTCTTTGTTGTTTATGAGCATCTGCTCTAGGGATTGTCAGAAACTGTCATGATCATCGGCTGCTGTAGTTGCAGTTTTTCACAGCTCTAAGTACAAACAGGGAAGATGACAGAAAACAAGCAGTATCACAATATGATTGTTTTAAGTCATGAGAACAAAAAATGCCACTTACGGCAGACGTAAAGAAAAAGGAAAAAAAAACGAGAGGAAAACATTAATTTTTCTAAGTCAAGAGAAGGAACAAACCAACATCAAACGTACGCTCTGTTCTCAATTAAGAGAGAAATGAGTAAAAATGTGATTTTCTTATGTGCTGTATGCACGTAAGAAAAAAAACTAGAGATCGGATTTGGAAACTGGAAATTCAATAACAGAAGTTAGATTAGATTGAGTGACAAAACGCCTAAAGCACTGATGTATTAAAAAAAAAAACCCAAACCAAACCACCAGGAAATCTAATACCAACTTATTTGCTAGTCATAACGTAATGAAAGGTTAACAGACAAGCCCATTCTAAATATGCATTGAGAGAAAAGCTGCTTTATGATTCCTTCCCCCTGCAAAAAAGACCTCGAGCACAGCACACACACTCTTCAAAGGTAAATTGCGTATTTGAGTACCTCAAGGAACAAATAGTGAACAGAGCACTGTTTTTATTGTCATCCCTATTGAAATATCTCTATTTGTGTCCCTGATTAAAACCTCAGCTCAGGTTAAAACCCAAGTTCTTTGTTTCCACGGGTTTCCAATCCTTCCCAGATTCTCATTGACTAATTACAAGTCCACTATCTCTTCATAAAAGAGAAATTGCCACGGCTTTTATTATATTATCCAGGAAATATAGTGCTCCTCTCCCTCCACAGCATTCGATTTGTTACTCCAGGAATAAAAAACTGGGAAAGGATCAAATAAAGCAGTGAAAAGGAACAACTTTTGCTTCACTTCTCAGTACCTGAAGTGGTAGGACAAGTATCAGAAAAAAGCCTCTTCACACAAAGAAGAGATGCGATGTTGTCCTTGTTCGATGAAAGACTAGTAAGAAAAATTATGGGCCGCAGTTTATTGTCCAGTTTGCTGTGAGATAAGATGATCCTTACACTTGTCAAATTGTAATTTGTATCTAGAAAAGAGATTAAGAAAAAAAAAGCAACAAACCAAAACCCAACCAACAAACCCCTAAACTTGCACTGAAGAGGATCAAATTCCACGTATCGTTAATCTGTTCTGTGCCAGAAGTCCATCAGTTCCCTCAGAGCATTGCTCCTTTTTAGGATTTCTCTTTCCCTTGTGGAGCCTGTAGTGGATAAAAAGGCAGCACAGCAGCTGGACTGCACTACAGGGCTTAGTTGTCTCCCAGTGACCAAAGAAAACTGCTAAAATTCAGAGCAGAAACGACACTGAGTCATATATTAAATAAGCTAATCAACACATTTCTTAAAAATTTGCTTGACAAAAAAAAAAAAAATCCGCAGCTGATTCTGAAACAAAAGGGATGAAATAAGTAACAGATAATTCTAAGGATGAATGTTCCTACTCAGTAGGGCTAGGGATCAATTTAAAAAAGCAGAGAACATGCATTCCCCTCAACAGCTCCCAAACTTGTAATACTTTTGTTTTAAAAGAGTGTTAAACTTAAAAACATGGAGTCAAAGACTACCAAAACCCAGATGTTTATTCACAGTGCATTTTTTTCTAGATTGATATTGTCAAAAAAATTCAACTTCAGGGCTTCATATGTTAATCAACAAAATTAGATATTATTCTAATGAAACACAAAGCATGACTTATTGGCTGGACTCTAATACAGTTTTGCCTGAAGAAAGAGAAATCTTTGATGAAAAAGAACCAGAACAGTTAAATGTTACCAGCAGTGGATCTGGGGGTGAGAGAGAAACCAAACCTCTTTAGATAGGAACAAATACGACACTAACGAAATTGCCGAGGTGCCCTTATTCCAGAAAGATATTCTTAGCGGTGAAGATTACAACACCTGGAATTCATTTGGAGTGGTTAAATATCTATGATGTTTCGCAAAAGTGAAATCCAATTCCATGAACTTTTGCAAAAAATTTCAAAAGGCTTCGATACATTCTTGGAAAGACAAGGAGGCAGAGAGCTCAAAGAGCTACAGGCTGAAAGCGATGAAATTGTGAAAGGTAAATCTCCAAGTTTCATTGCCAGATGCTTGCGAATTAGAGGGTTCCAGGCAGTATGTCAGACAAACAGTTACAAAAATAAGAAAAAGAATAGTGGACTAGTTGGTTCATGTCCTTAGAAAGTCCAAGACCCAGTTTTCTTTCTGATCTTTGCCTTATTGTCTTGATAAGTTGCCTGTTTAATATATATTTTTATGATATGGGCTTTCAAACAACTCAAATTCTCCTGAGGCCTCTTGTTCACCCTCTAAGCACCATCTCTTCCAATTTTCTCACTATTCAGTTTTGCTTTAGAGTTTCAGGAAAAAAAAAAAACCCAACAAAACCCTTCATCCTATACCCCCAAATTTGCTGGATGTTACCCAATTTTCTGATTCCTCTCAAACGCATCCCAGTTCAAAATCACAAATGGGCTGGGATAAGCCATCTCCACCATCAAAGAGCCAGTAAAGGGAAGACCGAGGTCAAAGACACAGCACTGAGATAAGAAAATTCATTCAGTCTAATGATTAACTCTTTCCTCTCCCCCCAGCAGTTATTTATCAACATATAAACATGCAGTTTCCCGGCTTCATTTGACTGATGCTGGATGAATTTAACCTGTCTCTCATATCTATTGATGTGTTAATGGAAACGAGCTCCTCTGCTCAGCTGGAAAAGGTATATTCGCATTCATGATGTGCACGTAACCCTTGGAGAAAAAGCCTAGAAGGATTAAAAAAAAAAAAAGAAGGGGTCACCGTGTGTTTCAGTTGAAATACAGGGAGATTTCTTTTCAAACAAAGCCCTCAGAGCCCTTCAAATCTGTAAAGCCAGAGACAAAATTAGCCTGAGCAAGAATCCACCAATCCATAAGTTCCTAGACATCAGAATCTGTCTGGAGACGTTGATATAAGGGATCATTTGATGAAGTTCACGGTCTTGGATGGATCTAACTTCTGCCTGGATAGCGACTACTCTCGCAGGCGTACAAGCAAGCAAATAAAAATAGCTAATTGAGCTATTTCCTCTGCAGAAGGGGAAGAAAGAATTATTGCTATTTTTATCTGTAGAAGCTGAGTACCTTCTGATTACTTACAAAAATTTGGGTCATGAATTTTATCTAAAAACAACCCCATTACAGCAACCTACCTAAAACCATATTGAACTCTAAGAATGCCAGTAGGCCCATTGTCTTCAATGAAAGCATTCATCTACCTAAATGCTCTTTAAAAATCATCTACCAAGCTAGCATCTCGCTAGCTAGCACTATGTTTAGCAATCTGAGGAAATATTTAACACTTTATTTAAGAGAAAAGACAATCCCAACAAGTGGGAGTTTGCTCAAGAAGCAGAATTTTCCATTCAGTGCAGGCAAGCAACAAAGATACTGACATGTAAGGTCTATTGCCAGAGTTCAAGAATCCACTAGAAACATCATAAATTAGGAACTCTGTATATTTAAAGGCTCACAGGCGAATCTTAACCTCACCAAGGTTTGCAGAGTCAACTCTTGCTCTAAGATCGCTGCCAGTCTTTGCAACGTAATCCACTAACTCTACCCTTTTGCTACTCCAACAGATAACTCAGGTTTTTCTGGAGGTTCAGCAACTGCTAGGTGAAAGCTTGGAGAAGCTGTGAGGGTGCTGAGGCACTGGAACAAGCCTCCCAGAGAAGTCATGGATGCCCCATCCCTGGAGGTGTTCGAAGTTGGGCTTTGAGAATCCTGATCCAGTGGGAGGCGTCCACGCTCACGGCGAGGGGATTGGAACTAGGTGGTCTTTGAGGATCCTTTCAATCCAAATGATTCTAGGATTTTATGATAAAGTGGAAGCGATATGGGACTACTCAAAAATGTTATGAAAATTAGGGAAGTCGGAGCTCAGAAGGCAGGAGATGCAAAAGGCAACTCAGAGGCTGTTAAGGGAGCCTGCAGGTTTCACTTAGATGCTCTCCTGCAATCTCTGAATGGCTGGAGGCAGGGAAGGGAAGGGCATCTCTAGAGACCTGTAGGCTGATCAGTTTAACCCCTGGGGCAGAAAAGAGGCAATGGGCATAATTTGCAGAAAGGGAGTTTCCAGTTCAACTTCTATTTCCAAAGGAATCAGTGAGACACTGACGTAGAGTCAGAGCATCTCTGTCCTTAGAGATATAAAAAACTCGAGTATTTTGTGACTCCAATTTGTGATTTTCTGCAAGAATATTTCACAAGAACTGCATTACTAACAAAGAATTCGAAGTGAAAGCCGCTTATGAAAACTTTGCAGTGAGCATTTTCTTTTTGATAAGGACAGAACTCCTAAAAATGTTCAGGGGGAAATATTTTGAATAATAAAAACAAATGAACTACAGTCATACGACCTTTTAAAAACTCGTATGCATCTCCCGTGCTACGACAACATCATCCTGGTGTTCAACATGTTGGTGAACTAGGCAAAAAAAAAAAATCAGTTAACAAGGGTAACCTAAGCCTCTCAGAAACAAACACTCCTCTCTTTTCCTTTCACAACTCAGTTACTGATGGCTTTCATTCCAACAATCTAGAAAAAAAAATAAATTGGAGCTGTTATGTGATGGTACAAAGGAATTTGAGATTTGGATGCCAAGTCATTTGGGTGCCTTGGAAAATGTGACTGTTTTTTCAAGCTCTTTATTTTATTGCTGGTTTGGTTGGGGTTTTTTTTATTTTAATTTTTTTTTGCCAGTACCAAAGGGCGTTTCACAATGGGGAAAGAAGCATCTCAAATTCTGTAGCTAAACTGTTGCAAGTGAGTGCTTCATCTGTCATTTGCTCTATCAGTTGGCATTCCTGCAGATAAAAGGAGCCTTGGTGCCATGAGATGAGTAAGAAATTGGGTCCAATATAGGATGCTAGCAGACTGATTTTTCTCTCTCGCACGCCTTCACATCGAGTGGGATACGACTTGCCAAACCAAATCCAAAAGAACGAGTGGATTTGAATGTTAGGGGGGGCAGGGAGTGCGTGTGTGTGAAATTAACATTATCATTAAAGCTGCCTGCAGTCCTAACTACACTTCAGTTTATGAATATACAGCTCGAGGATTTCTTGCATTTTGCACATCCCTTTTTGATCTTGGCATCCTTAGGTATGAAGACAATATCAATAGAGTAAACACTCTTTTCAAGGGAGAAAAAATTGATTTAAAGACCATTCCTATAGATCTAGTCATTGGAACAGCACCTCTTAATAAGTTTAAATGTAACAACTCTAACTACTACATTTATAGCAGTTTTCAGTTCATATCTATGCACATATTGCTGGTTTTATTTTAAAAAACTATTATTCTCTTGCTAAATGCTGTCAGCTGAAATAAAGCTCAGATTCAATAATTTCACGTCTCTTGTGAGGTACTGACATATATACTGACAAATACCTACTCATTCTAAAAATTGAAGAAACTAAACGTTTCTCAATCAATAATCCCCACTTCAAACAGTGTGACTTCTGTTCTAAAACTAAGGCATTATGAGGGACAATGAAATCAAATACACTTGAGAAAACTTGGAAATGATCAGTATTTACATCAAAGGTCCCACTTAAGAATCTCCTGCTATGCATGCGGGTAGCTTGACTAAAGCTGAGCAACACGTCCCGTGAGCTAGAGCCGTTTTGCTGCTCCATTCCCCCTGTGCACTCTTGTCTGTCTGTCCTGGAGGGAACAAGAGGCCCTGGAAGGTGAAGCCGAGGGCTTGGAAGCCCCTTCTTAACCTGCCACAAATGACTAGCTCCTCATTTTTTCAGCTGTCAATTACAACTTGTGTGAAACCTATCAATGCAGACAGGAATCCAAGTCCTTGACCCAAGATGTTGATTCCTTAAGGAACAGATGCTCTATTTATTAATTTCTTCCCCTAAACCCACGTTCTGGTCTTGCTCCAAGTGCAGCTTTGTAGGGAGAGGATACCTTCCACCCCAGTCCATCAGCCCTGGTGCTAGAGCTCTTGTAGAAGATGAGGGCACGAGTCCCTCCAGGCAGACGGGGTTTGAGGGCGATTCTCGCCATGGACGGGCTCTTAGCTCCATCCCACTTGATAGAAAGGCTGCACAGGCACCCTGTCCTTACAGTTTCATTTACCAAAAATCTTCCCTATTGCTTCCCCCCCTCCCCTCCTCTAGCTGAATTCTTCCTCCAGCTTTGCAGATTGTCTCAGGCTCCAGAGAACGGACCACTTGCCAAATCCCATAGCTGTACAAAACCTCCACTCAGGCCGCTTTAAAAGCCCCACGCTATTTGTATTCACCGAGAATAGCGCCTGTCCTCGCACAGGGCTGGGACATTGTCGCTCGAGCTCTCGTCTTTCAGCTGGTAATAAATCAGCTCCTCTGACTCGGAGGCGACTACTCCTGGTCACCTCAGCTGAGAGCTCGTCGCCGGTGCCCAAATGCCAATCCAATGATTAGTGTCTATTTCCCTAAAATTCCTTCTGGGCGTTGATTGTTTCCCCCTTCACACGACCACGTAGAGTTGTTAGGAAACATTAAACACTGGAGAATAATTTTATCAGTGAATGCAGCAACCCTTTATCTCACCCTTGGTGGGCAAAGTAAACGCTGGTTGTTCAGAACGAGAATATAGCATGTAAGCAATGACAGATAATAAAGACATCTGACCGATCAAGCTTTTCATACGTCACGGAGAAGAATGCTAAGAGAGTTTTTGGTTAGAACAAACTGAGTGTAGAGAGACCCTTAACAGCATTTTCTCTCTCCTTACAAAAACTCTGCAGGTATTTGATTACTTTTGTCAATATATGATATTGTGGCATAACTTCAAAACATAAATATAATTTATAGATCTATTTCATGTCTATTTCAGCTGAAAGGTGATGTCCCTTCAAGCGATTTGTTTGGTCTGTGGGTATGGGAGAGTATTTATCTTTACCAGAAAACGTGGGGTGAGGTTTCATTAAAATAAATAAGTGTTTTGGGTAAAGTAGTGGAAGTGCAACTAGTCCCTGCTCCTAACAGACCCCTTAAGTTGGCTCAGACTGTGCAATAGTCAAAGAACAAGAGAGAGTTTAAAATTCATGCATATTGGTGACAAAACTTTTGATTTCCGTGGCATTTTTTCCCTTCAAGTGTCCATGATTATGATTTCATTTTGGAAGTCGTGTGCTATTTCTACCTGTTATGAGCTATTCACGGTCTGCCTAAAACACAATCCTCATTCCCTAGGATCAGTTTTCAGAGTTGTTCTCACTATGCGACTCCCCAAAGCAATAAAATAATGTACGTGTGAGATGACAGATTCTGTATGCAGAAAGGTTAACCCTGGTTTCCTCAGGCAGGTAAAATCCTCTATTGTTTGGGAGTTAGAATTTCACCCTAGTAGGGACTGCGGGGCTGAACAACTCATACCTCTCCTTAACCTGCTGCTCTAAGAGTCCTTTTGAGTTACTGTGCTAATCTAATAGCTCTTTTGTTAAGCTACAGGGCTATAAGAGGGTTTTTTATGCTTTGCATTATATTGTGGAAACATTAGCAAATGAAATAAATGTGAATTTGGCTTTCTAGGACTCAGAAGGATTCACTTTGAACTGTAAATTATTTATGATACTGAAGGAGACACTTTGTAAATAACAGGAAAGCATCAGAAATCAAATGCAGATTGTGGTATTTAGTCTTGTCTTGCCATTGTTAACCGTTTCGGTTCCACAACGTGGCTCAACAAATCAAGCGTGTCTTTTAGGCGTCTCTCCTAACGGAATTAGAAATCAGCAGAAATAAATGAAGCTGTCTGCAAGTGACAGCTACAAAGGGAAACCTAGAGAAGAAGAAGAAAAAAACCAAGAAGTGCTCCTGTGAGCAGATGATAAAGCAGATGCTGTAAAACAACAGGGGGATTGCAGCATTTCTTCTCCAGAATTGACGATGGTTTGATAAACAGTTAGTCATGCTCCTGGAAAGCCCTGTCCATCAGCGCATATCAGTACAAATTAATGATGACATGTCCTGATTAAACTTGCTGTGCTGTGAAATGCGATGCATTATCTGCATGGCAGTGAAGGAGCACACGCTCACAGGGAGCGGAAAAGCAAGAAAAGCCTCACATCTCAGCCCGGGTGCCGAGTCCTAGAGGCCTGGGGTGACGTAGGTTATTAGTTGGCAAAATCAATCTTGACTTGTGTGTTTTCCAGGCTGCAGCTTTTTGTCCTCTTCGTTCAAAAGAGCTGTCTTGATAATGCCCATTCTGTAAATCTATAATAAATCGAAGTTCAAAACCTCCAGTCAAGTTTTTGCATCTCTTCATCAAACAAACCTTAGAGAAGTTTGCACTCCGTGTTTATTAACAAGAAGCCCCCCGTTTGAAATAAACTGAATATTATAAATGTAGAAACGGTTAGATTACATCGCCCAGCAGGAATTTTGCCTGAGTAAGAGCTAAGCAATTTCTCGATGAGAATTTGAGGGGTCTTCTGAAAGTTTGTTCTCTAGGCAAACGTACTTTTAATGTAATTTAAAAAAGAGAAAAGTTTTAGGTTTATTTTAAAGGCTCTAATACTAGAAGTTTCATTTGGCTTTTCTCATCCCCAATGTACAGGATGGAAACTCCGTACTAGGAGTTATGCTTCTTGTGTCAAAAAACCACAAGTCAAGCGTTCAACACTATTTCACTTTACTGAAGAGCTTCTGATATAAAAGAAATAATTCCCTGTGGAGTTGAACAAGCATTGCTTCTCGAGGCAGGTAGCTTCACTGAATGAAAGGTCTCTTGCGAGATAGCTGTGCTGCCTTGGGGTTCAGAGCCAGACTTTGCAGCTCATATCAAAGCTGAGAGGGCCACTCAAGGCAGTAAGGGCACCACTGCCAGCAGCAGAATCTAGAATTTCTTATCACGTTCACAGAACACGTTGATCACAGTAGAATCATAGAATAACCAGGTTGGAAGAGACCCACCGGATCATTGAGTCCAACCATAAGGAGTAGACTCAACCCAGATGGCTAGAGCCAGCCTGAAATATTTTTCAGAAATTCTTTATCCTGCTCTTACTTTACTTTAACATTCCAGCTCAGATCCCTATCTCGCATAAAATACAGAACAATTTAGCTGATTGTGATGGACTTCACATCACAATGAATGAGATTCCAGAGTTAAAGTTGTAATTTCTGTAAAGAAAACGCTTCAGGCAGCATTTGTGACATTTTGTCCGTACTTTCATTCAGGGAACAGACTGCAGCCAAACAAAAAATTATCTTGGGAATCTTCAGAGAAGTACAATATTAACTCTTTTAGTACTTAGCTCCCTCTGTACCTATTACCTGGCTGACAAAATGAGCAGAAATTGAAACACGTCCATTTACCTGCCCAAAAGCACAGGGTAAAGAAAAAAATTATAAGAAGTTCTTCTCTGAATTTTTAGTTCCTGTGTTAAGAGGGTCTAGGAGGAGAAGAATCAGCTCTACAGAAAAAAGTAAAGCAAGGACTGCAGCTGTAATACACGTGGTGAAGCAAAACACCCTGAAAGCCCTTGTCCAGGAAGGCATGAAATCCCAAGAGCAATGCTTAAAGCAATTCTTAAATAATTTTCCTAAGTTGTATCAAAAGATGTCAGGGCAGAAGAGCACATTGGAGTGGGGGATGGAGTAATCGGGGCTGTGCAGATAGTTCTGCCTTCATTAAACAAGCTTAGAAAGCTGCAGAAACCCAGGATGCTATGTAGGCAGCCGATTCTGAAAATTATCATAGAATCATAGAAACAAGCAGGTTGGAAGAGACCCACGGGATCATCAAGTCCAACCATTCCTATCAAAAGGAATATCCCTATTATAGCCAGTCAGCCTTCCCCTCACCTGGCTGCGAAGCCTCTGACATACCAGGTTCAGCCTGGCAGTCTCTAAACCAGAAAAACATACGACAATGCTACTTTCCCCCCCTCTTTTCTTTCATGTGGACATCAACCTACTTCTTTTATTTCTGAAACAAAGGTTTTAATTAAAGCTACCTTGTATACAACACGCCGCGCTTCAGCTCTGTTGCAAATAACACATTAATTTCCCCTGACTCCAAGTAATCTCACTTTCTCTCTTTTATCCCTTAATGTATCTTGCCTAGGCAAGGGGAAATAACAGGTGGGGGCAACAAAACTGAGGGAGCTTACTGCAAGTTATGACAAACTCTGCATTTTATTATTTCTCTTTATTTTTTCAATATATACTACTTTACTCTTGCAGACTCCCCCCACTAAAGTTATGGGATAAGCCTTAACAATGCAGCTTCTCCCTGGAAAATGGAAACAGAGCAGTAACAGAAGGGGAAAGAGGAGATAAAGTGTATTGAAAGAGAGGGGTGGATGGAAAGAGAGCCGCATCCCAGAAATCACCACTGCTGTGCACCCTGAAGGCTACAGGGAGTTGCTAAGCCATGAATCTCATATTCAGCCTTCAGGGTCTAATCTTGCATGATCACAGCACAGTTAGTGTAAAGGGACTTGTCTTTTTACCTGAAAACTCAAGTCAAAATCCGGGTTGTGAGAAATTTTTTGTGCTTTTTTTTTTTTTTTCCAATCCTGAAACAGGTCACTAGTGAAATAATTAATTGTAAAAAGATTTCACAGTGCCAGCTTCCTTGTGATAGACAAGGATGTGATCTTGGTCAACTCAGCATCCCTCCAAAAGCCCCCAAGGTTGCTGAATTTGGATTGGATTGGTTATTTTTGGTTTTTTTCCCCTTCCTACCACCACACCCTCCTCCTTTTCTTGGAAGGGAAGGGGAGAGGGATATTACATGAGCACAAATTCAGGGCCCTTCAGCTAGTGGGGAGAATAGAGTAGGAGGAAACGTAACGCCGCTGGATGTCAGAATTGTTGGTTTTGGCCTACACAAGAGATAATGAATAAAAATGCTCCAGAACAGAAAAGCTGTGACAAAATAAACCCTCTAGCTGGGTTCACGCTCCCTGCAGATCACGTGCAGAGGGGACCTGCAAAGGAACCATCCGTGGGCTATAAATGTATCTGCCAATATAAAATCGCACAAATATCTCTCTGTTGCTCTAAGATTGAAGTGATGGAGCTGTGGAGCAGAGCTCCTATCGTGCTAGATGCTTTAACAGAACTGCACGTGGAGCTTCCTCCCCTTCCCCCTATAAAAAACCCCAGTTCAGTACAGATATGTTGGAATATGAAAGAAAATGGGTTCTGAGTTTTGTGGCAATAGCTGAAACTTGATCTTTTTGTAGATAATTGAAGGAAGGATCTGAAAGAAGGCAATGGAGTAGCTTTATAGATGTTTCCAGAGGAATTTTAATCAAACAGAATGCTAAAATCCCCCAAATCTTTGCTTTAAAATCTAAACCTGCACTTTACAGAATGTCATCATGGCTTGCTTAGATACAGATCATCTTCCTACCACCTTGCCTTTATATCGAACAGATTATACACAACGAAGGTTCTAAACATAGAATGATTTTAGGTATAGGAATAAAAATACCTTTTGTTAAGCTAGGCATAAACTCCTAAACGGCTCATAAGTGAGGACAAATAGCCTAACGTAAGCAGAAGGGGTAGGGGCTTGGCAGGGGGAGGCCTGAAGATGCTCCCTGTTAGGAGATAAGAATGAACTGACAGAGCAGGAATCCTTTAGAGGTGGATTCTGAATGGATCAGAATAGGAAAGAAAAATTACAAGGGTTGTGACTGAGATCAAAATAAACAGCACTTTGATGAGGAGTGAGTGAAGGAAGGAAAGGAAGAAAAGTAGCAGAGGGAAAACAAAATGATGGAAAAAACAAACAAAAATTCAAAGACTGAGGAGAATGCAGGCAGTCAGTTATTATCAAAGAATCACAGAATCACCAGGCTGGAAGAGACCCACCGGATCATCGAGTCCAACCATTCCCATCAAACACTAACCCATGTCCCTCAGCACCTCGTCCACCTGTAAAGATGAAACAGTGATGAGCCAGAAGTCAGAGAAATACTAAGTAGGAGACCAGTCTAATAACATGCATGGGAACAGCAGAATGATGATAAACAGTGATGGAAAGCAAAGAAATGAGACCAAGAACCTTACACCTTCTCTATACTGAGTACGGCCATGGGACATGTAAAGCGATTACTTTAAACAAGTATTCTCAGTTCTCCTTTACCACTGGATTAAAGCAATGAGGGAACATTTAAAAAAGAAAAAAAAAGTCGTAATTTACACGCAACATTTTTCTAAGATGCAGTTTTTAGGAAGGGTGGGTCTCATGGCAAGTTACCAGTTTTCCTCAGATTACAGTCGTGGAGAGAAAAAAAAAGTGCCACAAAATATATTGTTATGCTTTACACTAAGTGTTAATTAACAATCTAATAACACCAAAATGAATAAGCTACGAGACTGGCTTTTTACCTTAGGACAGAACAAGCTTGAAAGTGCAGAGCACAGACATTAAACGATACCGCAAACAAAAAGCTGCATGTAAATGCGAGAGATCGAACGAATACGTGCAGTTTGTAGACAATTTGCATACCTCTGGCATGTCACATGTTAATCAAGGCTTGCACACGTCTGGTTTTTAAATTTTTTTTTCTTAATGTTTTTATATAGCACCTAGCAGTGGGTATTTAAGCACTGACTCACTACTGCGTCACTGCTGTTTTAAGCATAAAAGACAAGAAATTCAACAACAGCAGCTACTCTAGGCAGAAATAATCAGGAGAGGGCTGCGATATGCTGTACATCGATGTGGTTTTGCAGCGTTGGGGCCTCTCAAGGCAACAGCACAGAATCCGATATCAACGCCCTGTTGACCACTGGAGTCCTGAGCACTAGGTTCAAATCAACTCTTTATTTGTACTCAAGTCTGGTGTTACATTAGCCCAATGAGGGGATTCGAAGCACTAAGGCTGGATTTTTAGGGCTCTGAATAGCGAGAGGAGAGGGGGATTTACACAGAGGATGCGTAAAATTTGCATTCGAATTGGGAAACGCAAAATAAACCACTATGTGTGAACTCCGGTCTAGTCTTGCAGGACTTTGAGATTCAGAGGATGCAGTTTAAGGACAGGTCCTTAACCCAGCACGAGTCAGAACATCAATTACAGCACAGTGTTTGTCAAAAAAAGAGAAGTTGTTGATTTCTTTCTTAGTCTGAGAAATTTCAGATGTGTATTTCTCAGCATATGATCCGGCGGGTCTCTCCCAACCTGGTTATTCTACGATTCTATGATTCTAACCAGCAATCAAAGTAAGTGAAACCAAATTACAATAGAGCAGGTTGCAGGTAAGGCTGGTGGATGCAGAACAAGATTGGTAAGGACCCAGGAGAAGAGTGAGGAAACTGCAGGTGGAAGCGCTCAGTAGGTTTTTTATAGACGTGTGAATGCACAAAACTTAGAATCATAGAATCACCAGGTTGGAAGAGACCCACCGGATCATCGAGTCCAACCATTCCTATCAACTTCTCAGTGTCTTTCCTGGACTTCTTTGTAGACATTTTACTTGAGGCAGGAAAGATGCTTCAAGCTCCACAAGACAGCTGAGATACAACTGTGGCTCCGCAACTGCAAACCGATGATTTTGATGGAGTTGGGATTTCAATTCAACATCCCTACTTCACTCCAACATTGTCTCGAACAAGCCTGTGGTTCAATCACAGCCTCCAAAGCTACGACTTAGTGTCACATTCCACAACAGGACTTCAAATGCTCTCAAGGGGATCCTCATCAGTGTAGCACAAATAGCATGACACCGAAATTTTATCTATATCGTATGCTGCTGTCTTCTGTGTAATTAAGTAATTCTTTAGTATTGGTTATTCTTCCAAAAAATATTGACAGCAGCCACTGAAGAGTTATGCATTTTAAAAAAAAAAGTGTTTCAACAGCTTAAAGGAACTAAGTAATTTAACAAACTGACTACATCCATGTTCCTGAATCTTGCAAGCAGGCTGCATCTAATCAAATAAAATTTACAGGTGAAGTGAAACCAGATTGGGCAAAATAGTCTGAATCTTTCCTTATGCAGTGGTGGCTGAAGAGGTTCCA
>WAAB01013403.1:371037-540994 GCA_013389865.1 Piaya cayana | reverse complement strand
GTTTGAATAAAATAGGCACGCTACAGGGTGTGAGCTTATCTACTAACACTGTGCCACCATGGTTTGCTGGCACTGTTGGAAGGGTTGGCTGTGTGTCATTTCTATGTTGTCAGCAGTTCCTGGGAATTCCTTTTATATTTGACAAAACCCTGTGTTTTAGAGGTAAAAGGATCAGTTCTATACCTGCTGGTCCCAAGAAGACCTTGGCTGTGATGGAGACCAAAATCACAATAAAAATATGTTGCTGAGCCACAAAGCACTAAGAGAATCAGCCTGGGTTGGCACCTTTCCCGTTGCCATCTAACTCTTCAAGCCAGCAGCTCACTTCTTGGCTTTGAAATCTCTAAGGTTGTTCAGTTTATAACTATCTCTTCAGATTTGTTTTTCTAACAGCAAGTCAAAATATGGTTTCAATTTTATCAGAAAAAGTCCTATTTATACAAGTGTTTGCAGTGGAGTTATATGGTCCTTTCCTAGTTGGATCAGATCATTACATTGCGTTCTGCTGAAGTTTGTGCCATGTGTGCTGGAGTTAATGCTGATGGGCTGCAAATGCACCTTACATTCAGCACATCACTCTTCCTTTTTCTTTTTATTATCACTGAGGGAAATAATTGGGGAAAAGCCAGGAAGACTTCTTAAGTCATATTTCCAAGTCAGGACCTGGGATGTGGCCAGGTAGCTTTCAATAATGTGACAGAGAGCCAGTTTCCCACAAGCCATTTCAANTTTTTTTTTTTTTCTGCTTGTCTTGAGAATGTGTCTTTGTTTACCCACCAGCTTGTGAGAAGGGAATTTGCATCACGACTTATCAATTACTCCCATCACTTCTCCAGTCCCTTTATCAGCAAACAAAAATAAAACAGAGGAATTAAGCACAGTAAGAGAAACAATGAATGTGTGTACAATACTTTTGTTCAAGGGCTTGTGGAAAATTCAGTAACATCAATATTTCTCAAAATGCAAAATTCTTTCCTTGCACCAAAGTGGTCTCCATATCTGTAGCACTAATTCA
Organism: Piaya cayana; assembly: GCA_013389865.1. NCBI lineage: Eukaryota > Metazoa > Chordata > Aves > Cuculiformes > Coccyzidae > Piaya > Piaya cayana. The sequence continues at coordinate 539,979 of WAAB01013403.1, read as the reverse complement.
GTGCCCAGGTAACAAGCTGATTGCTGCAAATGCTTAGTCTAAGGTAAATCAAAGGGGGTATTTCAAATTAAGATTGACAAATGCATTATGAGACATTTATTTTGTTAGAACATAGCCTCAAAAATAGACCAAATTCGTCATCATAGTCTAACCACAAGAAGTAACTTTCCCATCTCTTTTTCTCAGTGGAATGTCAAAAAGCAGCTGTGCAGCCGAGTGTAAAATTGTACTTTGAAATTCAGCAGGTCAGTTCCTTGGCATATATTCCCAAGCAAAGGATGCTTTAATACCTATGAGCATCTCACTCATGAAAATATATCAGTTTCTCAGTTGATCAGCCAAGACAGCTTTCAAATCACATTGAAGTGCTTATGATTATTTTTCTTCTTACCACTAAAAAATGTAAAACCATGTTCTTGTAAAATAACATATTTTCTTTATTTTAAAAAAAATTAATTAACCTTATGGACCAGTAACAATCTTAAGAAGTAAACCCCTGTATTTTAGACTATATTACTGCAAAATTTTAATCTTTCCCAAAATTTATTTAACATATAAATTTATACAGTTTTTGTAATCACAAATACTAATTTTTTGGTGGAAATTGATTTGCCTAAGACGATGTGATTTGCTCAGCATCCATGACTTGGAGGAAGCAGAGAGATTATTTTGAGCACTTAAAGATTTTCATAGTCAAAATACTCTTTCATATAATGTTTCTCTCATAGTTTTTTCCTAGTTCCTCAAATCAATTTGGGGAATCAGTTCAGTGAAGAAATCCAAGATTAATTTAACCATGACTCAAGCATGACTCTACACACAAATCCAACTTATTGCTGTGTCTAAATAAACACAAAGCTCAGCAGCACAGCTTTGGTATCCACATGTCTCTGAGCCATAGCTCTCGCTAGAATATATTGCTCCCTATATAAATGACAACAGCTAGAATTTTTTAACCTCAGTTAAAATCCAAAAACAAAGCAGGAATCCCTTTTCCAGCCCTTATCCTGTTAGATTTATGATCAAAAATACAATGTGTCTCTCAACAGGGGGAGGTCACAGAATGGTCTAAGCTAATATTGGATCCTGTGAAAAAATGCGTTGTTGTTTGGTTAACCGGTGTCACATAATTAGGCAATGCTCAAAAATCAATTAGTCATAAACTGTAGCTGAAATGGCATGTTTTTCTAGCTGTGGTATATTTTATTGCTTCTAAAAGCCCTGGTACTAGTTCTAAGCAAGATGTTCCTAAGTCCTATATGACTTTAAAGTAATGCTTTCTTAGAAAAAGAAGATTTTTCAAATCTGGAAATGATAGAGCATGTAAAACATCCAGAAGAGCTTTAGAACAATTACTTTTGTCTGCCCTGCTCTGTATTTTCAAAAGCTTTTAGGTCAGTTTGTCTTTCTTCTTTTTCTTCTTTTTTTTTAAATTTAACTAAGATGCAGCTGTGAAAACTGGATTCTTCTTTTGAACTCCTGTATTTACATTTGCTTCTGGCAACCCTGAGGAAACATGATTATTTAAAAGCCTGCTGCAGAGTTTAAAATATTTTAGCTCAGGGGGCCAAGAGTAACATGTTACACAGTTCAGTGGATTTAGAGGTCCATACTGCCTTAATCTTTGTCTGTGGTGATCAGGTGAAGCTGGGGAGTAATTGCAGCATAGGTATGCTGGTGATTTCTAATGACTAAAGCAATTAACAAAGGATTAATGAGGGAAAGAAATCGTTCTAAGCTGGATCAGACTTTCTCCCAGGTCAGACCATTTGTGCACAAGGCAATGTTTCTGATCTGTTTCTGATTTTGCTAGGTATAGCATTTCTATAATTAACCTACATTTTAAGGAACATGGAAGCTAGGACAGTTTTGGTCAAGATGTACCAACTAACACACTGGTCAGCGTAACACACAAAATGGGTCTCCTGACACAGGTAATCCTGCAGAGTAGCCATTGCCACAAGGCAAACTAGTTACACTTGCGGCACGGAAGTGAGAAGCCACCACCCCCAAGTAAACACGTCCCTGGGCAGAGGTCTTGATTGTCAGCCTGTCACCTACCTGGTTTTCTTTGGGAACTGGGCACTGCTGTGGTTTTCTGTGTGCATCACGCATAGAGGTGGACTCACAACTCCAGCTAAAAGTCAAAACCTAAAGCCTCAAGCAAAGTCTCTTTCCTCATCTCATTCCTAATCATAGAAAGATTTAAATTGAGTTTTAGTCTGCTAGTCAATGCAAATCAGCATAAACACACTTAAATGCTGTCATCTTACCAAAATGAACAGATTCTGCTGATGAACTAAAGACCTTAAGTTCGGTCCAGAGAAATACTTAGGCAAACCTCTTGATAGTACCCGGGGAAGTAGCCTTACTAAAATCAGTGGAAATACTCATCTAGCAATGTCCTTTTCATATGCTGCTGGATCAAGATATCAGGTGATATATGGCTGGTGACAGATTATATGTTCCAGCCAACACAGATGGTGTTACGGGCAAAATCCTATTGTATTTTGATCATTGAAGCTTTGATCTTAGGTCAACTGCAAGTAGTAATCAGCATTACTTGGCTCCACATGTGCAGTTCCAGGGTCTGCTCTGCAGCAAGGCAGTGGGAAATACTGCTGCAGAATCTACAGCTGCTTCCTCCAGAAAACAGCCCTTGGAATGAATTTTCAAAAGTGCTGGGCTGGTAATACTATTGAAGAAGGGCAGTAAAAATGTTATGAAGATCCACATCTCCTCTGTACTTTTTAATTAACTAAATGACTGTCTGTGTCCAGATTAGCTTCCTTTTCTGGTTTGTTTTATTTCTAGTAGGAAGAGATTACATGCCAGGCTCTCTTTCATTTTTTTTTCTTTAACTTGAGGGTACAAGCAAAATCTGTTGGACAAGACATAATGAGCTATTTTGTTTCATCCTACAGCAAAGAACTACTCTAAGTACTCTGGCTTTTGTGGTCCTAGTTACAAGTGGTCCCAAAAGCATGGGAATTCATGGTGTGGAGCTCTGTCCTAGTTAATTCCAAGGTCACCTCCTCAGATTCAACTCCATGAGCTAGCGAGAAAGTGATATTAACTGCACCACCAACCAAAATAAGGTGGACCAGCACTTAAATAGTTATTTCTGCATGTTGATGTAAATCAACTAGATCCAGTAAGGACTCCCCAACCTCTACACTGTATTAGATATGTGAGTTGTATTACTTGTACAGAAAAGAGTTACTCTAGGTAAAATGGGAATGTATCCATCAAGTAGTTTTCTCTCTCTCTCTCTCTTTTTTAAAAAAAATTGAAAGTTGTTCTCTCTCTACATCTTGGTGCTGGGAGAGGGAAAAGAGCCTGATTGTGTCAGGATCCATTTTAAATCTCCTCAGCACAGTATGCTCAGACTTAGCTGACCTGACTGTCACTGGAGAGGAATGTGTGTGGGCCATGAGCTGCTTTCATCAGCAACATTTGCTGGTCACTGCGGTGCTTACAGTGGCAGGAGATCACAGCACTGCTGCTTTTGGGGATATGTCAAGGAGCATTTGGGAGTTAACTGTCCAGAACAATGTGCTCTGGTGTGTGAAAGGACAGGGGAAGAAGCTGAGTTACTACCAGCACCTTTTAGTAAAAGGAAAAGCAGATTTTCATAAGAAAAGGACTGGTTCCAGGGACTGGTGTGAGAAGCCCTAGTCCTCTTTTACCTACTATGCTGAGCTCTCTTCTATGCCAAAGAGTATCACCCTGGCACAATGAGGTCTTGATCTGTCAGGGCTCATGCTCCACTATTTCAGATGTTAAAATACAATTTATCTCTCTAATGATGGTGAAGGGCTGAGAAAAATCTCTGCAACATTCAAGAGCAATATTCTGAATTAAGTGTGAATCCAATGTAAGCCTTAATACACGAGAACCTGAGAATGTTAAATAAAAATATCTATTTTATTTTCTGGAAAGGTTTGTTCTTAAAAGACCTTATTTTTGTTAAAAATCTCCTAAATCTAAAAGGAAATGAGGACCACTGGAAAAGATGAGACAACACTCCCATGGTATAACTTCAACAGGTACCTTGCTCTTCCCATATAAGGAGAGCTGTGTGCACAGAGCAGCAATGATGTACATCACAGCCCATGCCTGGGAAGCTAAGTTCTGGCATGTACAGGTTCTTGAAGCATGCATGTTCCTCACAAAATGTGGCTGTGCAGAGGTCATGGGCATCCCAATCCTCCTCCAAGAGCAGAGTAACTAAATCTTTGCCTTTGGGCTAATATGCAAGAGGCCCTGTTTGATATCTTCTTTGTACATGATTTCCACTTATCCTCTTCCAGAGAAACCTGCTGTCCTCTTGAAGAGAGTCCTTTCTCCTGAGACACAGCACAGACCCTTGGTGGGTGTTCCTCTGCACGTATGTTTTTAGATAGTAAGTTTGCCAAAGAGAAGTGTGTAATTCCTTCTGCACTACTCCTATGTCGGAGGTTTTGACAGCTGCACTGTAAGTTTCTGTCACTGGCAGGAGGGACAGACTGACAGAGCGTAGAAGGCTTAGAAGGCTCTGACTTGCATATATTACTTCTCTTTAAAATATGTATAAGTGTCACCTTAGACTAGACATGAGCCAGAACTGGATGCATAAGATTCAAATTCTGGCTGTCCTCCGGAGTCCGGACCATTCCTTCAGGCTTGGTAGGTAACAAGATTTGGCCTCAAGACAAGACACCCGAGGAGTATGCACCACAGCCCTGATTAAGCTTTGCTGTCCTTCTCTGTGTCAGCAGCTGGGAAATGATTTGTGGGCTTCTTCTAAATCACTCATGGTTTTTCAGCACCTCGCTATTGGTACTTGAAATTCTTTTCCCTTCCTGCAATGAAGAATCTCTTGAGTCCTCAACAAGATATTCAGAAGACCCTGGGACACTACATACTGCAAATTTCTTATTTCTCCTAATATCTCCTTATCTCCTCACTAGCCTTTAAAGTTTTTCCCATCATTAGTCCTCATTTTGGGGGATTTATTTTTGCCAGTTGATCTGGGAGATAACGGAAAAAATAGGACTTTTTTAAAGTTATACCTTAACTATTATTTACTTAATTTCTTCTAATGATTCTAATTGTACATCCTGGTAGAGGTGCAAATTTTCTTCTGCTGCTCCAATGTCTCCATTTCAGACAGCCAAAAATGCTTATATGATGGCTCTGCAAATCATCTTTTCTCCCATACATTTTTGGCCAAAATAGAACACACAATTCTTTTGCTATAACCCCACATAAATCAGTCTCTCTAGCCACTCCATCATTTTGCTGCGTTTCTCTGAATTCCTTCCAATTTGTTCTCACTACTGTTACTCAGCTGTCCAGAACTGAATGCAATATTAATATTCTACATACTGTATACAATGCCTGCCAGACAAAGATTAGGAACTTTGTGAAGACTGATTATATAAACTTCCCAATACCACCAGTGACCGTGGAGTCATTGACTATTATAACCCCAAATCTGAAAAATTCCACTCATCTACTTATCAAGGTCAATTCATGGGTTTGATGGTTGAGTGAAATGCTAGCTTTCCTTATCCTCACTGCAGTGAAGGGTAAGCCAGTAGACTTTGGCATTCAGCCACAGAAAGTCTCATATTCTAATAGCATTACAGTATTCACAGACACCTAATGAAGCTGCCAGCCCTGGGCTCAGTATGTGTGCTGCCTGTTCCCTGCATGGGGGGGCTCGATACTTTAGGAGTCAACTAGCAAACCAGCATGCTCGGCGAAGAGCAACTAAGTGAGCAGATGAGAAATGTTAATGGGAAACACAATCCTCAAATCCCTGTTCCTCTCTGGGATTGGAATCTATGCCTGCCTTTACTTTCCAGAATGCAAATGTGACATGGAGGTATGGGACAGTTTGCACAACCTCCCTGAGGTCAATATTTTGTAAGGAATGGGTACAACTAAAACATTTCAGAATTGGATGTTAGAACAATTGGATCTGTGTAAAGCTCATTGTAATAAGATCGGTATTTTATGGTGGGACATGCTGCAGTATACAGGTGAAGAGTTATTTAAGTTACAGCATACAGGTAGAGACAAGAACTAGGCTTCAGATTTTACTTATAAGAAACCCTAAAACACACCAGAAGCAAAGAACCTAGGCTTGCATGGTGTGTATTGTTGCAATGATTTCAAGGAGGCACAGGCATATTGTCCCCTTTCCCCAGCTGCTTTGTGCCAGGCTTCTGAGGGATATGTCCCTTGGTCATATCCTGGGCAGGGTCTCCCATAATGGATTCCCTATCCCTTTGTGCAGTAACACAGTGATGTATCACACAAATTGTAGTCAGACAAATCTTATGCTGGGTATATATCCCATCCCACCCAGTTTTGTCTTCTGCATGCAGTGCAGTAGAGATGGGATGAAAATTTGCAATGCCCTATTTTCATGAAAAAACAAACCAAACCAAAACACAACAAAACAAACCTAACAAGCAACCAAACAAAACATTTTCACATGAAAAATGTTAACAAAACCATACACTTCTCCACTTCTGAAAAAAGTGCAGTTGATGTTTTAGTGAGATAAACCTGGCTTGCTCAGGTAAAACTCTGACTCCATCACACACTCTGTATAGTTCCACAGACATTTCCAGTAAGAGATCAGCAATGTCTAAAGCTTATTTGTTCCCTTGTCATTGAGTGATGAATGAGACTTTCAGCCATGGCTGTGCTTGGGAGTCCCTCTTTCTGTCCTGCCCATAGACCTAGGCACTGTCATAAGTTACTAAATAACCGTTGCCACACAGGTTCCAAAGTTGCTGAATTCCACTCCAACTGTGAGATAGTAATACAGATTTATTTAAGCTGACCCTGTGCTTGACATCATCAGAGACTGTAGCGTAGAAGGGAGAATGACCTAAAAATATGCAGGTGTTTTGCTGGAAATTAACAGAAAAATGTAGATTTGCCATGACAATATAAGTAAAAAGCAGCTTAACCACTTCCTGGCTTTCCTCAACATTTTTTTTAGATGATAGATGGGAGTAATGAAATATAAAGTAGTGTGAAGTTGTTGTTCTTATTACTAATGTGCCTTTACTTAACACAGTAAACTATAATACCTAAGAGTTTCTAGGGCAGACTGCATTTGCAGGGTGGCACAAGATTTGAGTTCAGATGCTCATGATTTAAAATATCACCACATATGAGTGTACCTGAAACCATCCAGGTAAGCACTTGGAACTTCTCCATCTGAACTCCTTGTGGACCATATGGGAAGCACCTTCACTGAGTAAACAGAGCAGTTTGTGCTGCCACAGAAGCATGATGACAGATATCAGCATAAACTTAGTGGAGCCACAGACTCATGTTGTAGGAAGCTGAAAGTTAGCATGATGGCTCAGGAGTGTCTTGTCTGAGATTCTGGTGGTGCTGGAGGATGTTTCTTACGTTAAGAGAACAGAACTGGTCTGAAGCAAGTCTAAGTTCAAAATCAAGTCTCTGTTCTGAGGGAAGTAATAAGTGATAAGGGTGAGATACGAGACTGAAATTATGGGCTGCTAACAACTCTCAAAGTCTTCTAGATTTAGTTATTGGAGTTATCATGAGCCAGATGTTCATGCCAACAAGTTTCCTGAGGAAAATATATCTGTTCTACACACATTGACTAGAGAGCACTGCAGAACTGCCACAGAAAACCAATCCCTGTGGAGTTCTTTCCAAAAGTTTTTGAAGTTAGTGGAAAGAGTCCAGTGATTTAATTGTGCATAGTCCATCACCCTTCTCTGAAAGGCTGCCTGGCTCTGCTAAGCTCATGAAAAGGACTCAACCCAATGCTTCTAAACTCACACTCTTAATGTAGAGGAGGAAATTCCCAGTTAACCTCTGGTCTGTTTCCAGATGTCGTTAATCACAATTCTATCACTAATTTGCTGATTTAATGACTTCTTCAGAATGTCTTCTAGTAATTCTTTATGCGTATTGGAAGGTAACATTAGTTTTGTGCAGCCTATGTAGTTTTTATATCCAGGAGCAGTGTTTTCAACTTAGTTCAGAAAGATAAACTGCTGACTGAACTTCATCACCACTAGGTTTCAGAAGAGACACCAATAATAACTTGATTTTTCTTGCACACTTCTCATGCTACAAGAGCCAAACAACATCTTCCCAAAGGAAAAGATTTTGAAGAATACTCAAAGGAAGATGTAGGGCTCCACTTATAACCAAATTACTACAGTTACACCAATGGTAATTATCTTTCTTTTTTTTTAATGATGCTGGCATTTTTCAGAGAATTCAGTCTGTACAGTATCCCTACCAGCTAAGGATTTTGGCTTTTTCACACAGTTTCTGCCAAATGCAGCTGCCTGCCTGCATGTGACATTTTGCAGACAAAACAACATGAATATATATTGGCCTTTAAGTATAAACCGGGATATTAAAGAGAAATAGTGGCTAGAAAAACTATCAACAACAGTGTGAAGAGACCTGCCTTCAGGATATTTTTTCTGTACATAGAGCATTAGTGTTTGGAGCATTGTGCAATCTATGACTGAGAAACTCTCACCTCACTGGTTAGTTTTTGATGTTTCAATGAGGCATGAAGACAGCAAATCCCTTGGTGGTTGGCAGGAGACATTGATTCATTTCACGGGCCTTAAGAGGGCAAAGACCAAACTTAATAACCTGAGAAGTGAACGTTTTGAGAAGTCTGATGTGGATCTGGGCCTCCTATTTGAGCTCCTGACGCTTACTCAGCTGAAAGTGGTGCACTTCGTGGAAATTCATGAGGCCAAAAATAACAGCATTTGGTGCCTCTTTGGAAATCCTTATTCCCTACCCTCTTCCTTTCCATTCAGGAGTTCAGGTTGCTAAATCAAGAACCCTACCTAATCTCTACTCCCTCCCTTTCCAACCTTGAATCCAGGCAAGGATGCCAGTGGAGGTGGATCATAAGCAATAATATTGAGGTAGTCTACTATGGTTCATTGTGGAAAAGGCTGATTTCATGAACAATGTACCCATATGCCCCACTCCTTTTTCAGCTCCTGATCCTGGCACAGACCGCTAGGTCTCTCTTTCCCATGGCCAGTTGTAAACAATTTGGGGGGCACTGACAATTATTACTTCTGTCAGCTCTTCCCTCTCTTTCCAGGAAAAGCAGAAGATAGACACTAGGAAGAGGGATTTATGGTCAACTTCCAGAAAAAAATCTTTAAGTTGCCATGGGAAACAGCCTTTATTTACCAAGAAAGAGCAATGGCAATTGGGAGTTTATTTTCCAGCCTACCAAGAGGAATCAGGAAGAAACAAAACCATCAAGGAAAGTAGACATCCTTCAAAAATCTTTAATCAAAACTTTCTTCCTTCTTTAGAGGGCCCAGAGAAAGCTGGTAGGAAAACCAGTAAAATCTGAGGAATCAGATAGGTTGTATGAATCTGAGCTGCAACAGATAAGGATGACTGTCAAAGTGAACAGATTTTCTGCTTGCAAAGCTCCAAACGGTGAATATCAGGAACTGGCCATTATTTCCTGTCTAAACTTTCCCTTACTAGGCTTTTTATTTTCTTCTTCTGTGGTAACTTATGTTTATATTTGTCAAACTGGACCATCTTATTTTGATTTACTATGCACTGCTGTGGTGCAGGTAGGAATTTGGCAGATGCATAGAAAATGCAAGGAAGCTATAAAAGAAACAAAGATTATTGTAAATAGAGGTTTTAAAAATGCTTAAGGTTATGCTTATGGTGTTTCAATGAAATTTGGGGCAGTGGAGTGACTGGCATTAAAGGGTACAGAAAAATATAATGTCCTTCCCAGGGGAAAAATGTAATTTCAGTACTAAGGACAAACAAACAGTTAGGACAAGCACAAAACTTAACTGAGTTTATTTTTTAAAGAAAATCATAGGTTTAGAAATGCTGAAAAGCTGCCTCCAGTTTTAAGTTTGACCTTATTCTTGGCATATCCTTTTCCCACAAGGGTCTGTGGTGCCCCATGGCCCATGGGGTCTTGTGGCTGCCTTTTGCCACCCCTCGTCCTGCAGCACTGGCCAGGTCATACAAGAGGCTTCTGGGCAGAGTTGCATGACATGTCCCTGCAAGGCTCCCACAGTGGAGTGCAGACACCAGGCATCATGTCAACTCTGAACAAAATGTCATGGGCCTTCTCCACTTAATTTTGCGCCTTCTGTGGAAAATTCCACTGGAAATGATCCATTTCAAGGGAAAATGTTTATAATATTGAAAGAGACCCACTTTTGATAAGAGAAAGTGTGGGGGTGGGGGGCTGCTCTGTTCAAAATATTTCAATTAAGCCTACTCAACAGAACAACTACTTAACTAACTCTTAGTCTAAAAACAATGGGTTTACTATATTTGTTGTTAGACAGTGTTCCAGGGAACTAAACCCAGTAATGAATCAGAAGTAAAACTCAGCTTGCATTCATTTTTCATCCAAAACTAACAAGAAAACATAGCTTTGAAAACAATGAGTTATAATGCTGGACAGGCTTTATTTTTCATTGTTTTGTTTCAAAACCGTGTGCTGCCTGTTAATAAAATGACCTTCCCTGGAAAGATGCAGTATAGCTTTTTAAATGATTCAAGGTGATCAACATGTTTCAGGTTGATCCACATTCATTCTTTCTGTATGCCCTGCTTTTCTGAAAAATCCAGAAATGTTTTGGGGCCAAACTGTGTTAATGTAGCTCTAATGATTACGATTCAATGCAATTTATAATGTACTTGAGGGTACAGAGCTTATCAACTTCAATGAGAATTCACCTTCTCTGGAACAAAAGATCTTATGTCACACCTGTAAGCAAGATTCCTATATCTTTTGGATAATTCAGAAAATCTTAATTTTTCACATATGTTTTCTACAAGTCAGGTTGATGATTGTGCACCACCTATTAGAGGTGAATGGCTCAATGGAGCAGGCACAGCTGCAGCAATGCTGTATTAATTCCTCCCGAAAGAACAGAATACCAGATCTGCTATTCCTGACCCCACCAGGCCACAGTAAAGAGTCATTTATACTTGACTGGTGATGGACTGAAATGATCCATCCCTGCAACTCTGACCTCAGGGTATGGCAAGGCCCAGAAGGAGTTGGAGTTCACTGAGACATCTCTTCCAAGTTTATTTCAGATTTGGTGGAGCATGAGGTCTTCTGTTTAGGATTTTATTATCTAATCTGTTCTCTAACATGCTGCATTAAAAACAAACACTCATCATCTGTTTCCAGACACAGAAGTAGTTCTATATTTCCTCCACCTTTGTACAATAAATTCCAGCCACAAACACTGTTTTTTCACCATCCCTGACGTCCTGTTTAGAATGAAGAATGACTCTCTGTTTGGCCTGGATATGGTTATTTACAAGTGTTTGTAAAATGTCTAGGACCAAGAAGGAAAGAGGAGAAAAAAAGCCAAAGGCACTGAAGGTGGGAAAGGATCATTAGCAATTGTTTGTTTTATTTGAAGCAAAAGTTCAGTCTGGTGCTGTTTTAAAAAAATAAACCCATGTACTTTACTGCATGTGCTTGGGCCCAGCATGGGCTGTTTTGGGGAGGGGACTGCAGTGAAAGGTGGGATCATTTTGCACTGATAACATGCTGAGTCTAGTTGGGGTATTTACTAATTGATGCTTGTGAGAACCAGCATGGCTGAGCCATCCAGGGACTGGCATTAATTTTTCATGTTTCATTTATGTTTCTTTTAGTGAAATCTAAATGACAGAGCTCATGTATTCACCAGCCCCAGGTGGTACTGTGCAGGAGGTCTTGCTCTGGATGATGAGTCATGAACAAAAGTGGATTAGCAAAACTGGCACAGGTGCTGTTACCAAGGGAGCCTGACCTTTCCCTGAGTTGGAAACCTCTTGGAGCAATATCCAGCTCATGTCACCTTTCCTGCTTCACCTTGGGTCTGCAGGGACTGAGTTCCCGTGCCAGGGCCAGCCCCGAGCCTTGCTGCCTGGTAGCACTTGCAACATTGCAGCACTGCAGTCAGAACAGGAGGACCCGAGAAAAGCTCAAAGTCTGTGTCTCTCTTCCCTCATCACTACCCCATTAACATCTCAAGCAAAAATAGCCTCTTGAAATGCTTCATCCTTCAAACTTTCCTGGCTTTCCTGCAGAAATGAGCACTTGTTTTCACTTCAGAAGGCAGTCTGAAAATAAACATAGCTTCTAGGCCCACTTAATCAAGAAGTCTACAGCCTTTATTTATTTACTCAATTTTGGGGGCAGATTAGTCTCGAAACTCTCTGTTTTCAGTAGTTCTAGGGGCCTTCTGGTCTTTCTGTAACACTGTTGTTAGCTTAGTTCTTTGTTCCCTGTCTTCCAAAGCTCTCTCTTTAGACACCTTCCCATCTTCTGAGTCTCCTTTCCAGGAAACAGTATGTGTATTAACACAGGCTGGGGGTTTCCCATCTTCATCCCTTCATACTCTTTAGCCTCTTCAGATGGTGGTAAGGGAGGGGAGAGACTGGAAGTGAGGGATGGGGAAGGAGGAAATGTGAAACCCTGCCTGCTCCAAACCCTACATCCAGATAAAGCTCAAGCTCCAGATGTGGGGCCAGAAGGGTGTATGGTCAAAAACTATCACTAAACTGTTTTTTTCCAACATACAGACTCTTCTCAATTTCCATCTGGAAAACTTAACTTTCCTAACATGTGATATGTTCAGAGAGCTTCTGTTTTTGATAAGGCTGTATTTTCTGTCATGGAGAATTTTTCCTTTAAAGATCCAATGTTGCACACATGCTACTCTGCCACTGTGCCTTGGACACCTTACATAAAAACATTCAGAACACCCAAGGGTCCTTTCTAGTTTTCAGCTTATTGTAAGGTAGAAAGTTTTCTCTTTTGTTTTGACAGGAGGAAGATACCATAGCACAGCGAGACTTGCCTTGCTTCTGTTAGTTTTTTTTCTCTGAGCATTAATTTCTTCTAAACAATCCAGAAAACATTTCTGTTCAAGGTAGAATCCTGCACACTCATTAAGTCTTGTCATCTTACTGTCTGATTGCACTGCTGGCTTGGAATGGAGTGGGGATTTCATTATTCCTATTATTCCCTTGAGGCAGAAAGTTCATGATCAAGGTTTGGAAACAGGTTTTAATGAGGAAAAAGCAGAACTAACATTACCATAGAAGGCTGCGGCAGTTCTTCAAGAAAGACAAGGTGCAGAGTTTACTGAGCCATACCTGTTATAAACCTGCTGCACTCTGATCAAGGTGCCTGCTGGTAGGCTTCCAGGGATTTATATTGGCCAAATACACTTAATTTGCAAGACAAAACAAAAATGTCAAGAGTTTTGTGTGTGTGGTCTGACTGAGGAGTGCTGTTCTCTGAGTTATTTGATTTGGAGAGAGGAAAAACATATTGTGGGCCAGTTTATTTTACTACTCAGTAAAGAAAAGAAATGCCTTAGGGGCCCCAATTAGTGTGTAGCAGTATCACATGGAGATTACAATGGGCAGGACACAGAAGTAAAATATTTTCACTCTAACAGTGAGGAGAGGTTCCCATGAGGGAGGAACACCTGAGCTGGGGTTGGTGCTGGCCACCCTAGGAGGCTTCATGGGCTTGATTTTTCACTTTTTACTATGTATTATTTAGAGCATCTTCCTTCAGGCTTGTTATGTTGCATGATGAATAAAAAACCCACACTTGATACACAAGCAGAGGGTTGATAGTATTGACGTCATATTTGAGACTAATCCACTCCCACTGGGTTCCATCAGCACTGTGGTTCTGTGTAGAACATGCACCTCCTGTGGCAGGCAATAGCTGCCCAAAAAGAAGAAAACTTGAATTGTTTATCTCCAGGTTAGCAGTTTTAATTATCTTTCTGGAGAAGTAGGTCACAGGACAGATGGGTGTTGAGTCTAACAATGATGATATTACCCTTGGCTAAAGCCAGTATACAGAGTCCTGGTTTTGTAGCTGCTTAGCAATGAACTGGATTTTCAGTGAATCAGCATTTTCCTTCTGGTGCTAGGACTCCAGATTCCTTTAGGATACTTTGTTTCCAATATTGCTCTTAGATGTTCTGTGGTAATGCTTCCTTATTGCATCATAGCTCCAATGTGAATGCACTGTGGGGACAGAAAGGACCATGAATAAAGGATTGAGGGCTGCAAAAGAAACATCATTTGAGTTCTTAGATCTCCTGGGAGATCACAGTGTCCCTGGGAGAGCTACATGCAGTATGAACACTCTCCATCAGGAAGCCACAACCTATCCTCGCCTTTGGATCTGCTACAGGAAACTGCAGACAGAGGCATCAAGTCACAGCTGGCAGTAAGGCTCATATGGTAATTCTGCATTTATAAGCAAGTAGGGTTGCTACCAGGGCTTAATAAAGACATTTCTTTGAGTCAGAAACAAGAGGAAATGTAAACATTTATAGATGCTCTGTACAAGCACTTAAAGGCACTTGTATAGCACATAGCATCCCAGCATTATCTCAGACACAATTCAAAAGAAAGAGTTCTCCCAACATGCATATAAAATTATCCTTGTCTTTGCAGTACAACAGCATAGCCAAATGTAATACACAGTGAGATTGTTGGGATCACAGCGGGGACCTCAGCTTTAACTTTCCCCAAACACATAGCGTACTGGGAGGGAGAGAACGTCTTAGGACAGTGGTGGCAAGTGAGGGAGTAGTCAATGGACCTGCCTGGGACAAACTCTAGGCTCAGTCCCTGTGTGCAGAACTGTGTTGGTTTTGTTTCATTGTTTCACACTGTGCAGCTCGCTTTGGCCAGCAAGTGCATGATGTGTTCCTTCCACGCTTTCAGAAGTGAAAAACACCTTAGGGAAGATGCAGTTGGCATTGGAGGACTTCCTGCCCATGGGAGCTGCCTTCTCCTGAAATGTCTTGCTGGACTTATCTTTCTTGTCCTGAAGTGGACATGATGGACTTGTATACCTACAAAGTGAAAGTGAAAATAAATAAGCCTTACAACGGGCTTGAGTTGCTTAGGCAAAAGCCTGGATTTCCAGAGCCCATAAGGTCCTGGGCACTGCCGGTGCCTGAGCTGCAGCCTGAGGATTGCATCTGGAGAGGAGCAGCACTGCTGAGTGCAGTAGAGTGAAAGAGCAGGGAGGGTGAAGCACTGCAAACTGAAATCTGGCCATAGTGCTATGCTGAGCATTTCTTTGTTGCTACAGTTGCTATAGTATTTTAATAACTGTGGGGCATTTAATAGCCTTTCTGGAAGATGGTAGCATTGGTACAGCTAGGTTCAAGCCACACACATCATTACCAATGATTTTCTAGTGAGGTAGCTTTCTTTTAGTAACTAAGGGGGGACGTATTTTGTGCTTTCTTTTATGAGCCTCCTATACCAGTGTATTCACACAGGTTGGTAGGTCTGTCTTTCAGTGTTCTCTGGTTACAAGACTGGTTTGTCTCCAGTATGCAATATCCTTCATTTACAGCACGTGGGTCAAAGCAAATGCAGCGAAAAAGTGAATTGTGTACCCCTACTGGACATGAACAAGTCCTTCTCTGTCACTTTCCAGTATCTGTCATTCAGCTCAGATGTAGTCAGAAGGATCAAGTTCCATTCAACAGAAGCATCTATTCCATTCAACTTTCTGTGCAAAGTGGCAAAGAAAAAGTGGCTGTTCACACTCTTCAGTGGCCTTTGCAGATGCACATAGGAAGCATTCAAAAAATTTTCTCCCAATGCACAAAGCACATTTGGTGACTCTTGGTGAATGTGGTTTCCCTGATTTATTTCAAAACTTCTCCATCTCAGGCTGGTACAGAATGTACTGAAGAATCCAGTTTCAAAATGCTACCCTTCCAACTGTTAAATAGTTGTTTTCTAGTCCTTTCCTCTAATTCTTCTTGGGTTTTGATAGAGACTATCAAGAGACTTGGGAAACCATAAACAGAAATATTGTTTAAGTTTATCTTAAGAGAATATTGGATGTTGGCTCAAGGAACGTTGTTGATTATC
Source organism: Piaya cayana (assembly GCA_013389865.1). Taxonomy (NCBI): domain Eukaryota; kingdom Metazoa; phylum Chordata; class Aves; order Cuculiformes; family Coccyzidae; genus Piaya; species Piaya cayana. The sequence goes on along the minus strand of WAAB01013403.1, from coordinate 524,022 downwards.
TTGGCTAGCCTTGGACATTTCCTTTGGCATATCTATAATTGCTTTAAGAAACATGTTCATGCTGAGCCAACTTCTAATACTCTAGTTTTGATATACACAACCATGTTCTGCCCCCTGCCTTATTGGGACTGCCCCAGCGTAACAGAAGTGTAATTTGTCCCACAGCTCTCAGGTATTTGATTTCTTAATTATAACTTCCTTATTGCTTTCAGGATATTTGTATCTTGGACAAAATTTTAAACTTCTGGTGGAGGTGATTAATAGGAGGGGGAGGGAGAAAAGGAAACTACACAATACATCTAATAAATATGTGACATCTAATTTAAAACTCTGTTGATTTCTTTCAACAAAAGGGAAAGAAAGAAATGCAGCCATATTCCCTTTTCCCCAGGATATTGTTGCAAAACTCGAATCCACTGAAATTTATAGGGAGATGTAATTAATTAACTTCAAATACCAGATGAGCTCATGGATTCAATATATCTCCATTCTGACATGGATATAAAAAAAAAGCGATTGATTGATGATCACAACCTTGCACAGGTATTTGAGGACTTTTACTTACTAGCAACAGCTTTTTCAAAGATTCTATATCATCAGCCCACAAAATGACTTCAAAGTCAGAGTCTGGTATTCATTATCAGTACTGCAGATGAAGTCTATAGGCCGCAGCCTTGGCGCTATTAAGTCACTTGCAGTTTAGTCACTGACTCAGTTGCACCCAGATTTCTTTCTGGTGCTTCTTTTGATAAAATTCTTTAATAAGCAAAACCCAATAAAATCTACATGACCAAAGACTATTGCATAATCTGAAGAGTTTGTGGAGTTAGGGAGGAGGCTGTGTCCTACCTTAAACATTGATCCGAATCACAGAGATGGAAGAAAGGAGAAAGAGAAGCTGGTCACAGAGGGAACACAGAGACAGCTGCAGGAGATTGTCACCGTGTATAAACTCTGTAGCCTTTGGGCAGTTTGAGGTCTTTCAAATAAAACTTATAGTAGGATGCCCCTACAGTATCAGACCTGTCCATGTATCCTACTCTCTCAGACACGGCAAAGGCACAGGTTTGAAGGTCATTTATACTGCTGTAAATCCAGCACTCTTACAGCTAAATTTATAGCTGAATCCAGCTGCAGTTTAGTTCTTATAAATCATATCTCCAAGATGAGGGGCATGATCTAGCCCTGAGAATAGAAATACCACTACTGCCATCTATTAACAGGCAAGCAAAACACAGTCCTGTCCAGCCTAGTCACTCATAATGTCTGAGCTAGGATTGCCCGCATAAATGTTGATTTTGCCTCCTGCACAGAGTAACTCCAACTATATGATGATGAGACATTTTAAAAGTCTTAAGTCCATATTGTGCAGCTGGATCACACTGTGTCACCCAGTGAAAAGTCCCCTGCAGCTGCAAACCAGAGAATATCCAGGACAAAGACTCTTCTGAGGCCGGTTGCAGAGACTTCTCTGCTTTGTGCTCTTTGGGACTAAGGTGTTAATATATCCTCCAGAGGCAAAATAGGTCTTAGAATCAACTGGCTCTGGCAGATCTGCTTCATTCCCCAACTATTGCCAGGTGGAAGATTCCTGCAGCCTAGGTAATGGTTGATATGCTTTGCCTGCATCCTTTCACTGATGCAACTTATGTGGTGGCCCTACCTGAGTGTCCTTAGGAAAGCCCAAGCACAGGCAAGACTCTGAACCTCTTACATCAGTTTTGCTATTGAAGATGGAATTGCTTCCTTAGGTTTTCCAGTCATACCATGAGGGAGGTAGCCCTCACATGCAGTAGATGTAGTTCAGTAAAATGATGCATCTTTGGCAGCCAGGAGTTCAGACATGTACAAAAACTTGGGTTCTTTTCACTGTTAAGTCTAGTTTAATTCTCAGAACAAAAATAAAACCCAGGATGGGTTACATTCCTGGCTTTTGGGGGAATATTGATGGTTTTCATGGGGTTTCCACTGGTTAAACTGAATTAATGTCTATTGCCAGTGGGAGAGTCCAGACATCCTCTTCCACACTAATGGGAATGTGTCAGAGAGCTGTGCACAGAGTGTCTTACATGTTGAACTCTTTAAGATTAATTCCAAATGAGCTCTGTAGTCCTGATTCCCTACCCCCTCCAAACAGATTAAATTGTGAGAAATCCTATGGAAACCATAGAATGTTTTTGTCATATAGAGGAGAAGGGAGGTCCTTGATTAAATTCCCCTTTAAATATTGCATCAGGACTCCTGTGCAATACAGTACAGAGAGCAGGCACTTCATTAGGAAACCCTTTATTTCACTAATTGCATATTTGAAATAATAAATTCCTTATGTTAAAAACCATAACCTGATCCACTATAAAGCATGTGGAACAGGTTCCCCTTCTGGGTCCAAATGAAATAGCTTAATAGCCTGTTATAGACAGTCCTGTGAAAATAAGTGGATTTTTCAGTTCAAGCTGTAGTACTAGGAGGGCAATGACTCTGTCCCAGTGGTATTATGCTTTGAAAAATTAGTGCAGTTGCATAACTCCAGTCCTGAGTTTCCTTTCACCGGCACTGTTTTTTGCCCCTACACTTGTTCCATTCACTTCCACTGAACTTTTAAAAAAACCCAGCTTTTAAGTCTGAGCATTGCTGTCAGGTCTTCTGGCTGCTTTTAGGAAGGACCTATGTAATGGTCTACTGGGTGTAAATCTCTATGGTGTTGTGAGAGCAGTCTCATCAACAAAATGGGAAGTTCATTTATGTCATCATGTTCTGTCCTGCCTTCAACAATTCCCTCACTTCAAAGCCTGACATCAGCAAAGAGTTTTAGAAAACTGTCAAAGTTCTGGGACTCCAGCAAGCCTTCCAGGTGAGAGTCTGATTCTGTGAACATGTTTTGGGAAACATTTGCAGAAACATTTATTCTGAAGTTTGGAGCAGCTCTGTGGTCAAACCCATTCACGGTTTCCATCTTCCAGTCCCCTTACAGGCCCCCATCAATCACTTAGATCTATTTCATTTTTACGGATTATTCACTTTTAAAAATGAAAGCTCACATGTGAGCAGCTTTGAGCATGTGTCAGGAAGAGATAAGTCACCCAAAGCTATGATGACCCACCAGGGTGCCTTAAATGGAGTCAGACTCCTGGCTACGCAGTCCTTATTAGGATCTTTCTATCCCTCTCCCTCTCTCTCTCACTTCCTTTTGGCATTTGCTCTGTAAACTCAATAGCACCTGAGCAGACATCTTGAACCTCACCAATCTTTGTGAAGTTCAAGTTGAGTTCAAATGTTGTAATTAAAATATACCCTTCCTCTCTGTCATTAGATAGCTGCAAACAGATGACTGGAGCTTCCTGACTAGGAAAGGTTGGTCAATGGCCTTATATCCAAGGGGTGAAACATCTCTGCTGGGAAACAAATCTTGATTTGAGTGGTCTGTGTAAGGACATTATTAACTCAGAGCAGTAGCAGGCACATTAAGCCTTTAACTCTTCTCACCTTGGTCTTGTGGGAAAGGATTTTGTCCCCCAGAGCTGGTATATGGAACTCTGACTTCCTGATCAGATCTGATGTGAGGGACTGGCTCTTTGCCTGCAAGCACCCAGAGTGGTAAGCACGTGTTAACTATTTATTGTCTTTTCTGGGAGTGAAATTTGCTCTTGCCACTGGAATAACACTGGGAACTGAAGGCAAAGAAGGAGGAAGAGGAACTTTGTGAACAACTGACTTTCTGCTACAGCTGCTAAAAGAAAGAACTGGGTCATCCTAAAATGAAAAATGTGCGTTCTTTTCAGAAATGTGCTGACCTTCAGTCATGCTGCACTATCTCTGCACAAAACCAATGATTCATTAAATTTTTGGCACTTTTCTGTCATTAAAGAAACAACACACCAGTCTCCACGGACCTAAGTTTTCTTCAGAATGAGGAATCAAAACATATTCCCTAAAAAAAATTAAAGCCAAATATTTTGAAACCCTTTCAGTTCATTTTTTTTAAGCCAAAACTCAATACAGCTCTGCCATTGGCAGCACTAGCACATTTTTTCAGGAAATGCTGGTTGCAGCTGAACTTTTGAGCCATTCAGAGTGCACTTCAGCTTAAGCCCATGCTGTTCATATTTCTTCATTGCTTCCTATTTTAAGAAGAGAGATGAGTACAAGATCTACCCTATAGATGGGTGAATTGTTCTCAAATAATAAACTAGAAAAGAAAGAGGTCTGGAGTCAGAAAGCACAGAAGATGAGACTCCAGAGGTGTTTGAATAGCTGTAGTCTCAGTCCCGAGTTTCCTGTTTGCCCCTTAACCTATGCAATACAATCCCCACCATGGCTAATATGCCAAGACTGATCAAGGTCTTTTGAGCAACAAGCCTGTGCTGCTAGAATTTTTTAGGAAGAACTGTGTCTTCATCAGCTATAACTGTGATTGTCCCATTGCCTCTTCTGAATGAGGGGAAGGGCAATTCTGCAGGGTGCTCAGCAATGAACCACCGACAATCTCCTCTTCCTGAGGGATTACTGTACCCTTTGCAGAACCTGATTTATTATTCCTCTATTTACATATTTGTTTAGGCTGTGTCTCCATGAGCAGCCCATGTTGGCAGAAGCTGGGGTTAATGTTGGAAGTAGTAGCACAGTTTTACTCTGCCCTTCAGGTCCTTTTTCCTTTCTTATACCAATGTAAGAGGTGCAACAACAAAACCAGTTGCTTCCACCTTCCCAATCCAGTGTATGGCACACTAGTTGTGTTTCTTTTGGGAATAGGGTTGTCTGAAAGGGCTACGGAAGATCATTTCCCCATGGAAGTTTACATTTCAGTTGCTGATGCAACCAATCACTAAATAACCAGAGGCTCATTTGCCTGCAAATGTTTTTATTGCGGTAGTAACATTGTTGAAGCTGTGATGAAAGGATATAGACCAGTCAAGGTTTGCAGGGAAAGATAACATCTTTTATTAGAGTAGCTAATACTGTTGGAAAAAACAGACACACTTTTGGAAGCAATATTATCCTTTATTATCTCACTGTTCTCCCTCCCCTGTGACCCCCTACCATCCTTCATCTGAAACAATAAACACTTGTAAAGTGGAAGGAAACCTGACCCTCTGGGGCAGGTAAGAGACAAAGGCTTATGTCTGACTCCTGATCCTCAGACCTCTCCCACTGGTATTGGTAAGAAATCCCCCAGTGCTCAAGGCACTTCATGGCCCCTGCCTGCCCTGCTGTTCTGTGCCAGAAACAACAAAAATGAGAAAACCCTCTCACAGGGGTGTTGGCTATGAGTCTTTCTGATTAGGGTCCGTAGACTGGCCTCTTTGTTGCCCCTCCATTAGCACCTTGAGTGTCAGAGAGAGCCCACTGGAAGCTGGAAGTTACAGGCTTATAATGTGCTTAGCAAGCAGGGGAGAGATGTTAAGCTAGATATCAGGAAAAACTTTCTGGAGCACGGTTACTGAGGCACCAGAAAGAATTTGTATGGGGTCATCGCAGAATCTCCTTTGCCAAAGAGTGTCAAGAGATTAGATGAATATTTGTCAAAAATGACTTTACCTCAAAATACCTTACATTGCTTGGGGACAGAGAGATAGACCAAGTAAATATGATGTCAGCTCCTTTTCTAGGAGCCCATTTTCATTCAGGGGCTGTCCATTTGCCTGTCATGTCTTTGCAGGCCAGTCTCAGATCTGCAGTCTTGCTCTGCTGGTTTGGCACAGGGACCAGGAAGCTGATTTCAGTGCTCAGTGAATTTGGAGATGCATGCATCCACCTGACTGTCCAGGAGGGAAAAGGAGCACTGAGAAGAGCAGTCATGTGCAACCTAACCAGGGTGGTTTTGGTCCTTCCTACAACTTTCACCCAAGTGAGGCATCTCTAGCTTGGGGTGATGTAGACTTTAAGCCCTTTTTCAGATAAGCAGAGAAGGAGAACTGCCTCCTCACCCTTGATGAATTGCCAACAGGATTTTAGGAACAGGTCTCAGAGAAGCACTTTGTCAGAGAGGGCAAGAGGGGAAGAGGGTCATAATGTGGGTTTTGATCGCACTTTTCATACCAGAAGGGTATGACAGAGACCAGGCCTTAAGTAATTTGCCTAGCCTAGGAACAACACCCACAAGGGGATGGTGCAGAGTCTGGGGTGACAGCTGTGTCAGAGGGGATGCACATGGTTTAAATTAAAGCAATATAAATCCCAGCTGGAGGCCAGTGACAAGTGGGGTTCCCCAAGGTTCAGTGCTGGGTCCAGCCCTGTTCAATGTCTTTATCAATGACCTGGATGAAGGCATCGAGTGCACCCTTAGCGAGTTTGCAGATGACACTAAGCTGGGTGGAAGTGTCGATCTGCTGGAGGGTAGGGAGGCTCTGCAAAGGCATCTGGACAGGCTGGACCACTGGGCAGAGACCAATGGCATGAGGTTTAACACAGCTAAACGCCGGGTCCTGCACTTGGNACAAGAAGGATGTTGAGGCTCTGGAGCGAGTCCAGAGAAGAGCAACAAAGCTGGTGAAGGGGCTGGAGAACAGGCCCTATGAGGAACGGCTGAGAGAGCTGGGGTTGTTTAGCCTGGAGAAGAGGAGGCTGAGGAGAGGCCTCATTGCTCTCTACAGCTACCTGAAGGGAGGTTGTGGAGAGGAGGGAGCTGACCTCTTCTCCCTAGTGACAGGTGACAGGACAAGAGGGAATGGCCTCAAGATCCACCAGGGCCGGTTCAGGCTCGACATAGGGAAAAAAAATTACTGAAAGGGTCATTAGGCACTGGAATGGTCTGCCCAGGGAGGTGGTTGACTCGCCTACCCTGGAGGTGTTTAAGGTGCATGTGGATGAGATACTGAGGGACATGGTTTAGAGATTGGTGGGAATGGTTGGACTCCATGATCCAGAGGGTCTCTTCCAACCTGGTGATTCTATGATAAGGATTTTGAGAATGGGGAAGTTTCATGCTGATGGGGACAAAAGTGCCCAGGGCACTTTTCAGGGCAGAATTTCAACTGCTTGAATGACCACATGCTGTGTTATCTCCATTTTATTTCATACCACACTAATATGTCCATGCTCTGCTGCCCAGGGCAGAAACAACCCAGGAGCTCTGCTCAAATCAGAGAATATTGCCTCATTTCAGGAGCCAAGAACAGTAGATACATGTAAGGACAGGCTACCCAGCTTCTTTTTGTGAATGAAGCTGACCATCACTAGAAGGTCTTCCTTTTCCAGAGAGTATCTTAAGCTAGCTGAAAACCTCTTAGCCAAAAAAATATCTAGTTGGTTCAAAGAAAGGAGAGAGGGAAAGAAGGGAGAGAATGATGGAGAGGTTGTGAAAACATGTCAGTTTAAACAGAAACTTGTTTTCATTAGTGTCAAAGTTTTCTTTTTAGCTCTTGTTCTGATTCATATCAGCTTTTTGACTGTATTAGAAATCTAGATTAATTTCATATTCGTGTTTTAGGTTCTATTGGTGTTATTTAAGCTGTACAATGTTTTTAAACAAAAACTCTGCCACCTGCCCTCTCCTTGGATGTTATTGTTAACCTGAGTTCTTTCAGTCACTGGTTTTAACTCCTTTCAGGTTAACTAAAATGTCCAGATTTCCAGGGCAGTAAATGTAGAACAGCTTGTTTCTCTGCCAGTTGGCACCCTTTGAACTGTTAAACTTATGTCCTATGTCATCCTGCACTTGTAGAATTTCACAGTGCACTTCATGAAGAAGATGGGTTTCACTAGGGTCTGCTGTGTAGGTCCCTGTGAGTGAGCAGATGTTTGTGAAAGTATTTTGAAAGGTTTTTAACTAAGAGGGTAATCCATAAGATAAAAGCAAAGAAATAAAAATAGAAAAATTCAAAATGGATCAGAGGAAACACTTTTCTAGCCAATGTATGATCAAGCTATAAAACACTTATATAATATTGTTAGATAATAAGCATATTGAAAGTTGTAAATAATGAATGATAAATTTGTTTTAAAGGACTATTAAACCCTCTGGTTTCAGATTTGAGACTGATCTTTATTAGTATGTGTAGGGAGACCTTCTTGAGAGTTGAGCATTTCATTATCTCCTGCTTTGGAAGGTATCTTTCCTAAAAGCACAGGTGCCTGCTAGCTGTTGTCAAAGACAAAGAACCACACTACACGAACTTCCTTCTACAATGCTGTCTTATTCACACTCTCTAAAACTGGGCAGACATTGAGATAAAATATTTGGCAGTAATTAAAAAGGAGTGGATAAATCTGTAGATAACAAAAATATCCTGAATCCCATTGATCTCTTTCCAGGGTTGCAATTCTGCATTAGATAAATTGAGATCTTCATATATATACATTTTTATAGAGCAAAAGACTCCCTGAGGCTCAAAGATGGTCTGCATATTTGCAGAGACCCGTGGCCATCTATCTTTCCAGTACGTAGGCAGAGCAATGACACCAGGAACAATTTAAGGTCAGGATGTGGCTGCCTAAATGGGGATTTCAGGTTTTGCATGATGTGCCCCAAACATTAGAGAACCTAAAGGAAAGACTAATTTCTTTCCATGGCTTTGGGCCCATAAAAACTTGTGATCAAAATGACCCACAGTATGTTCCAGCTTATTCTGTCTGCCAATACTGCATGTCCCCTCTCACAGAGTTGATATACTGATAGGCCATATATTATTTTACATTATCTCTGGTGTCATCTGACTGGTCTAATTGGAGCTGACTGAGTCTCTGATCTATTTAGACTACACATCTCTGAATTCACACCTCTCTTGGCCACAGTAGCTGCTAAAAACAGCCCTAGGGACAACTGACATTCTTGACTGCCAGCCCAAATGTGTCAGCTGGAATAAAGTCTATTCCCCAAATGACATTCCCTCCCCCACAGAGACTTTGGCAGTCACCCCTTACTGCCACATCCAGTCAAGAACATCTGGTGGTCAGATCAGACGGAGGCAGAGTTCTCTGTGACCCCTGATCCTGGCTGCCCTGACCGTGCTCCTAAAAGGAGGGGTTGCTATTGTCTACTGAAGTAGCTGGTGGCCTCAGGCTGGTTCTCACGATCATGCTTCCACCTGGGAGGCTGGCTGGTCTTGAGCTGGCAGCACTAGCTGCAAGGTCAGGGGTTGAATGGAGCACAGAGCCACCCACGAGGCAGCATTCCCTCCAGGAAGCTTTGGGTTCCATTCCCCATGTGTTGGTAGAAGCAGCGCTCAACTTATGCTGCATGCAGGTTGCCCCGTGCTGCAGTCAGGCAATCCCTAGGGCTCTTCTTCTGGCTGATGCGTCTACAAACACTTATCTCGTTGCAGTGGTAAGGTGACCGTGGGTCAATTTCTGCTTTGGTGATGTTGGCAAAAAGCCAGAACAATTGCACTTGAGTCAGAATAATCCATTGCTGTGTGACTGAGAATTACAGTTTGTGTGCATGGACTTGAGTCCTTATCACACAGAAATTTCACCCTTGCATCCTCACCTGACAATACAAGAATTAAGGGCATTAATGTTACTTTCCAGGTGGCTAAGAGAAAGCAGAAATTGCTAATATATCTTAGCTTCCAGCCAACCTGTATTTAAGCAATTATGCATCAGTACAAAAAAAAAATCTGCTTAGAGTCTTAGCCATAAAGTTTCCTCCAGAGTTCTTTCCATTGTGTGCTGGAGGTTCTGCACCTCCCCATTCTCTTTGTCTTCAGTAAAATTGGAGTCCATCTTCTCTGTCCAGTGCACTGCAGCTCAGGGAATCTCACGTCACTCCTTTCTCAGCCAGAGATGAGCCTGAGCTCCACATTTTTGGATGGAGATGCCTGTATTTGTTTCCCAGTTGTAGATTTACAAGAGGAGGAGAGGAGTTGTCTCAACTTTGCCCCAGTTCCTTAAAAACAAAAAGGCAGTAAGGAAAATGGCTGCAGCTGTGGATGAGGCCACATCCCTGCTCTAAATAGCAATGGGTTGCTGTGTCACTCCTGGAAAGTTAAGATGTCTCTACTGCAACGGGTAAATGGGGAGTGAGGGTTTCCTCACAAAAAAGGAGCTCATGGTGAAGGCATCAGCAAGGCATCCTCCACAGCAGGGAAGCCTCTCTGCTGACTCTCCTACCTGCACTGCCCAGGCCCTGAAGACACCAGGAAACAGGCAGCTGTCCCTGGCAGACAACTGCAGAAACCAAGGTGAGGATGGATGGATGACCTGAGCTCCTAGCACAAGGGCTGGAGATAAGTCTTGGGGCCAGTGCCTGGGTTGTGGTGACCCTCCCTGAACTCTGTTTCTGGGAGTTCAATTTCTGCCCACTCTGCTACTCCCTGCCCTTCAGAAAGGCAGAAAACAGAGGGAGGAAGCAATCCAAAGAGGGATGAGTCTGAGAAATTGCTGTGAAGCAGATGTCTGGGAATCATTACAAGAACACTCTCAGTCTTCCCAGGGCAGCTGAAAGCTTTACTGCCAACAGCACTTGGCTGCCAGTCTCCCATTGCTGTTTGAATGATGATAATGGTCTTCACTACTTCTTCACCACACGTTCTCCCCCTTTCCATGGGGGTGGGCTCTCCTTGGCAAACACAAAGCTCTTGTTATATATAAGGAGTTGTTGGCAGCAATGACAGAAGAGGAAGATGGGGTAAGGTCCTTCCTCAAGCTAATAACCACCAGCAATGGCCCCTGCTGCAGCATTTTATGCTCATTACACAGCCACTCAGGGTGCCTTTAATAGGCAACACTTGTCTATTAACAAACACTGAGCTTTGATAGGGAGCAAAGGGTCAAAAACATCCAGTGCCTATAGGAAGAAAAAAAAAAAAGTGTTTTTTTCCTTGTGGTAGCACCAACCAGAGTCCATAGACTCAGTCCCTGCCACAGAAGTCTAAGAGGCAGGTGACCTCTGACATGGCCTGTCACTTGTCTTTGCAAGGAGCACATTCCTACAGCCTTCTAGTTACTCAAAGATTGTCTCAACTTTGTGCAAACGGTCCCTGCACCTGGACTTAAATCCAGCACTTTCCTCACTTTGTACTTCCTTGCTGCAAAACAGTGAAGCAGAGTTTTCTGTCCTGCAGCATCTCTTATTCTGAGTGCATGCACAATTAGAGATGCTCACCCAGCTTCCTAGAGGTGAATTTCTCCCTGCAGCAGTAGTGTTTCCGCCCTTGCCTGATATATGAGAGCAAATGACTTTTCCACCTATAGGGTTTCAGGTTCTGGTGCTTATATTTCTGACATGAAGCTTGACAAATAATAGTAACAAGCAATCAAATATGCAGAGATTTGTGGACATGTTTAAATTGTGCCCCAACCCATTTACATGATATACTTAGCTTAGTCCAGTGGAACCCAGAGTTCACAGATGACACCTCTCAGAATTAGTTTTCTGGCTGTAGATAAGGTATAGAGAGACAAGTACCTTCCTTTACAGAGGATAGGGAACTATTCTGACTCCCAGATACAAAATCATGTTATGGATGATCCAAGTTTGTAATTTCCTTGGACTAAAAAACCTCTGTCTTCTCCAGAAACTTTCAATGCTCATATACAGGTCTGTTAAGCAGATGTGATAGCTCTAACATCAGCCCTACTGAATATATAAATTGGTATCAGAGCTACTGAGTGGAAACCTAGCAGATCCAGTCATCTCACTGGCAAACAGCAAGATAGTCATAAACCAGTGAGCCCTAAAAAATCTCATTCCACAGTAGCCGTCTTCCTGGTTCATTGGTGTTCTGTGTGGATTTTCTTCTGTTAGCCACCTAAGCTTGAATACTGGGCCCCTCACTCCCTGTGGGACACAGAATTGTTGGATTTCAGTAGACTTTGGCATAAGTAGAAGCCAAGTGATCCTTCCTTAAACTTACTCAAAAATGAGAAGCAGGCACAAGCAGGCCTGCACAGGCCAAGAAACATTTCTCTGTAAATCTCCCCATGCCTTTTGGTGGGATTAGTAACAGCACACAACTATTTTGCAACACAAATGCTTATGTACTAATTTTGGCCACTTTCAAGCAGAGGAACTATGCAGGCAGCTTCATTACCCACAGAGAAAAGCAAATTTAATGCAATTAATGGACTTCTTTGAGATAAAAATGGTGCAATGCAGCAAACAGATAAACCCCATATCAAAGCATTTCCTGAAGAAAGCTTTACTACAGCAAGGCTCAACTCTCACAGGCCTTTCATGTTCTTTGTATTACAAAGCCATGGGCTGACTTATCCAAAATGATTTGCTCTCTAGAACTGTGCTGCTTCTCTTTTGTTGTTTCATTATAAAACATCAAGTTTCTTAAATCTCCTTAATAAAAGTTCTCAGGGAGTTGACTGGAGTAGCTGGGAGAAGGCATCCAAGTGCAGCATTCACTACCTGTTCTCCCTTCACATAGTGGAAAACAGAAACTGGGGTTAGTCTTGTTTCAAGCAAGGTGAACTTGCCAGATATAGAGCTGTAAGACCAAAGATCCACCACACCTTTCTTCCCACACCCCTCGCTCTCCCCCTGCCAAGCTTGTCCTTACTGGGTGTTGACTTGGTTCTGAGCCAGCGTTTTTGCTCTAAAGGCAAAATGTAGATTTTACTGAAGCCATGGGAGCAACTCAGTAGCACAGCTTACAGTGGTATTTGCAGTTAAGGAAGGACTCAATCTTCTGAATGGTAGAGGTGCTGATTGGAGCACTAGTTCTGTTTTAATTCACAGAAATAGACCAAAAAAAATTAATTAATGAATATTCCAACATAAATTTGTCATGGTAAAAGGGTGACAAAAAGTCAGACCACTGCTGATCTGAAAAGCTGTCATGCAGCCTTATAGGAGCAGCAGCTGGAATGTTTCATGACGCTCATGTCCACTCCTTCATGGGCTGAGAAACATGGGTTGGCTATAGCCCTCAGTGCGCAAGGTAACTTGGGTTCACAGCCTCATCAGGGAAGCTGCACATCCATACATGGGCAGTGGCATTTGGATTAATTTCTGGAGACTAAAGGGTCATCAAAATACACTGGGTGTCATCAGAAGAATGGCAAGTTAATCACAAGTAGGGACAATCTATCAGTTTGCCCTCACACGGAAATCCTCAGGTTTTACTGGAACATGGAGTGGCACAGTACAACCCAGGAGTAGGAAATAATCTGTTTTTAGATGTCTGTGTTTTTCTATTGTTTGCCAAAACTCATTTCCCTTCTCTGGCTGACCAGACCTAAATAAAGTATACTTAAAAATAAAGACAATGCATATTACACATGTTGAAGCTGTATTAGATCATCCCACATGGCTCTGCTACAGAAGCAATAAGGCCACTTGTATCCTTGGGGATCACCCTCATTTCTTGGTCCTCCTGCTCCACTGCCTCTCCCTTTGTTTGCTGTGATGTGCATTACTGCATAGCCACGTGGATGCCAGAGAAAGGTAGAGAAATGCACACAAAGAACAGGAAAGGAGAAAGAAAGCCAGGGGAATACATTGGTGTGCTGAGCCACCTCACAATCCTTCTGGGGGCTTTAAATCTTTTGTTTCAAGTAGAAGCTTTCTTTGAATGACAATGCCTAAGTAGGTTATCTAATACACAGGTGTAAAACCCTCAGCAAAAGCATGTAAGGTAGAAAATACAACTCCTGCGTCCCCCAGGACAGCAAGAAACAGCTGCTTTTGACGGCTCCTTCTGACCATGTAAGTTATAAAGCTTTTCTCCTAAGACAAACTAAAGTGTCATTTGTTAAACAAATGGAATGCTACGTAGATGGTTGTCTCATATAGCTAATGCGTTTCCAGACCCTGTGGTGATACTCACTGATCTGTCTCCCCCTACATGTAAAAAATTCAGAACCAGAATTACAGCCCTAAAGAGAAATTTTGCCTAAGACATTAGGATATTCCTCATGTTGCATGTTAGCTCTGCTTTTCAGCAGTTGTGAGAACAACAGCGACATGGGAAGGTGTGGTAGGTTGCTGCTTTTTCATTTTGGTGTTTAAAGATGCTTTACAAACCCAGTGGTGATTAATAGTCAGGTTTGGCCTGATGCTTAATTAAAAGTGTCAAAAGTTTTGACAAACTGAAAAAAAATTAAAACCTCTCTTAAAGTATGCTTTGAATGATTTTCAAATTAAATCAGGCTTTTCCAAGATGAAAACACCTTTCAAATTACTTTTTGTTTTAAAAATGCCAAGAATTATTGGCTTTGTCATAAATGGCTTGTAGAAGTGAACAATTCTGTATAAATATTCTTGAAATATATTCATACTACTGCGTATATGAGTTTTTCCTCATTCAGAAACTAGCCAAAAACTTTTTCAGCATGAGGCTAATCTGTGAGTATTTCATAAGCAGTTTATTCACTTGATGATACTACTGAGAGAGCTGAGAATATTATCTTGGCAATAACACCTAGAAATATTTCACAGCTATCAGCCCAGACCAGAACACTTGTGACCCAGATGCTGATTGGGCAGATAGTGGCTTTTTATTTTTTATTTCAGGGTTTCATTTGTGTATTAAGGAGAACAATTACTGCTGGACAATACAGAATAATCTGAAAGGCATGTTTAGTCTATACAGCCCTAGGTGTGCTGTCTCATACACCCACTCTGTCTTCCTCAGTTTACTTGTGGTCTCATTAACAACCTTTACTCAAACTAATGTTGTGTCATGTTTTGTAGAGCTGGATCCCAATCAGTCTGATTTACTGAAATCAGAGTGTGTCCAAACCTGTTTTTTAATCTTGCTTTGCTCCTCTTCTGCAGGTTTGGCAGACCAAGCTTTTATTTAGAAGTGTTGCATTGTGTGATCCTCATGCCAGGGTTAGTAAAACATCGTTAGCACAGAGGATCTTGCTGCCTAATGACAGAGATAGTACTGGAGCATTTGGCATGAGCAGGATTATCTGAAGCAGAGGATACTATACTGGAAGTAGGAAAACCCACATTCAGTTCCTTGCAGAACAGCCACTGACTTCCTTCCTTTGGCTAAATCATTCATCTGGTGTATGCTTCAGTTCCCCATTTGTGCAGGGTGAATAATATCTCTGCCTCCAACAACCACAGCCATCTAAATCTTTGCAGCTCTAGGGTATTTTGAGATTGCAAGGATGAGGACAAGGACCAGGAGAATATGGACCCATAGAACCATGGGTTGCTTTCAATGAAATACTTTAATATCTGTTAAAATACAGACTTGGTAAATACCACAAAAACAAGATGAAAATGATAACTTTTGTGTCTGATCATTATGAACAGGGATTATATTTCCTAAACTTGAAACATTGCAAAGAGGAGAAAAAGCTGCATCAGAAAGCAAGGAGTTTGTTCAATTTCATATCTTCTGGGACGCCAGTTAGCTTAAATGGATACAGAAGCTAAGTTCTTCCTGGGCCTGGGGACATTTAAAGACAAGGAAAAATCACATTAATAGCTAGGACTTAACTCCCCATCTCATAAAGACACACCCAACTTCTGGTTTGTATACATATTTGCACATCACTAATTACCACATTTCTGGTGGTGTGTCAAATGTGCAGTTTCTGAACAGTGAGAGGACCTGATCCAGGTAACACTGGGATCAGAAGGAACCAGCTGTTTCCTTACACCACAGTTATCCCTGGGACTAGGCTAATCTACTGGGGAGTGATGATGACATGCTGAGTACACAGCAGGACAGAGCCTCAGGAATCCCTTTCCTAACCAAACCCACATCACATCTTGCAGTCTCTGAAATATTGTTAGGGCTCGTTTTTCAACTCCATACTAATAAACATCTCCAGCTTCATCCTCTTCTCCTTAAAGGAGAACAAATATTTCACAGGTTCAACCTGTTGGTCATAAAACTTAATCTTTTGCAGTGACCTGTGATTTTCCCTCCTAATGATATTTCTGCTTTTATTGTTCCTGTCATGACTTTGCCTGCATAGCCCATCAATTAACAATTGTACCTTCAAAGAAGGGGGTTTGTACATTAGGTTGAAACAAAGCCATCGGGCATGGGGTTTTTAATCTCTCCTTGTGTTTCTGTGCAAGCAGCAGGAGGTGGTAGTGGCAGAAAAGGATGCTCTTGAGGTGAGGTAGGGGGTGGGCAGCTAAGACAAAAGTCTTCATTTAGATAAAAGTCTTCATTTAACACCACCTAAATGTAAATTGTAGCGAAGCATGTTAGTGACAGAGGGGAGTTATGACTGATCAGATACAAAACTTTGAATCATTTGCCAAACCAATCTTGTAAGTATTTTGCTTCTTTCTTATTTGCATTCTTCTCTTATCACTTTTGATCCATGACACATACAGTGATGACTGTTATCAGGGAGTCAACAAATGAAGCTGCCCAGAGCAGGAGCAGGAATAAGGGATTCAAAAGAAAACTTTGGCATATAAAAGGTGTTCAAGCGCAGGGAGAACTTTAAAGGGTTTCCTTCCAGAGTTAATGAACAAACTAATGAAAAGTGAAACTGAAGGCTAAGAAAGAAATTGAGAGGGAGACTTGCAAACATTTCTGCTGGGGAGGAAAGGATCTTTGCTGAGTGAATAAGAGATCAAATAACAAACCTCTTTCACAGCAGAAAGATCAAACACAAGCAATACTGGCGTTTTTCTTCTATTCACTTCAGATGCAGACCTTGAGCGCAAACCAGATATTGAACTAATTTCTGACAGAAAAATGTTCTGGGGGTTCATGCAGTAGAGAAGGTCTATTCCACAAAACAAGCTGATATGCTGATGACAGCATGAAGGGTCAAATACCAGCTTTGGAATGAAGGATTCTAAGAACGCTGGGTTATAAATGTCAAGTTTTGAACAAAATATGGCTCATTTTTGCTTTGCTGTGCCATCTTATATCATACTGACATTATAAGTATTTCGTTATTAATTCCCTCTGGGGAAATCCAGAACAAGCCCTTATTTAAATGACAGGATTTTTCACAATGAACATTTTGAAGAGCTCTGCATGTAATGAATGAGGTCACTAGATGCCCTATGGTGTCCTGCTGCAGAGAATGAGATCTGTACTAAGCTAAAATCCCTTGTATGTTATTAATGTATTTTTGTGACATTCCCAATAGAGAGAGATACATCTGAAGAAAAGACCTTAGCTTAGGAAGTCTGTATAGATACAAGGCAATAGAGTGAACTTAGGTGTATATGAATATAGACATGACTTAACAAAGTTTAGATTGATTTTCACCAGATCTCATAGGAGAGCAAGAGTGACGGAAAATAGAAATCAAGGACTTTGTCTCCCAGACTACAAAAGTAAAACTAAAGAAAACCTAAATTTCAGCTCTAATTCAGTGTCCTAGTGAGTGACGTGAAGGGTTGTGCAGGCTGTTTTTTTAGCAGATTACCAAAATCTTTCACAAAATGGAATAATTATGTAGGCACAACAGATTGGAAAGAGAGGTCTTCCAAGATCCATCCAGCTGTCTCTCCTGCTGAGCCACCTAGGGCTCAAGTGGCACCTCATGCTCTCTCTGTGTTTTCAAAGCCAAGACAAGGGCTGATTCAGGTCCCTGGATCACTCTGTGGAGAACCTGGTTTATTTCACAGCTGACATAGGTATTCAGGATCCAAAAGTTCTGAATTATAAGAACTCACTTGCTGTTTCCTTTAACTTCGATACCTCAGTGTCTCCTAAGACTTTGCAGAAACTGTCAAGCATTGTCTGAGTATGGCCTTATGTTCATTTGTGCTGCCATTTCTGGGAAGGACCTAACATGTGTCAGGATGCTGATCTCTGACTGCCGATGGTATGCATAGATTGATCTTAAAGTGCTTTGGTTACCACACATTCAGTAAATAATAAACTCCAGGGACAAAATCCACAAGCCATCATGCAGAGGTAAATCAGAGGTCACAAAAATCCATGGAATTTTTCTATATTTTTGTGCATATACTTATGATTAAGCCTCAGATCATGAATATTCTTGGTTAGGCCCTTACAGATCCAGGGATATTTATCAGCCACAATTTCAAATCAGTGGCCCAGCTACTGCTTGAAATGTCAGATTCCTAAATACCACAGTCACCTACTTTTCTGGTGGCTTGAATTCATAAAGCCACCAAAGTCTTTTTCCTGGACTGTATATAGTGAATTATCTGTAGCTAAAGCTTGCACCAAAGATACTCAGGTATGATACTTAAACCAGATATTTCCTAACAGACCATCAAGATCTAGCCTTGTACTCATCATGGACTTTCAATTTGTTGAGACCATTATAATAGACATTAAACTAGAGGGGTTTATTGTGGTGTTTCTAAAGATCCCACAGGGCCCCATGTCTCTACATATCTGAAAGAACTGCATGAAGTTAAAATCCTGTCTTGCAGAAGCCTCCTTGTAAAAACAATTACATTTCCTACAGATTTAAAGACCATCATTTTTTCTGTTCACTTGACTTCAAACCATGGCTCTAAATCATTAAAAAAATCCAATCCTGATCACACACATGTTTATGGGTTATTCAGTTGAATGATACTGTCTCTGAAGAAAACTATGTGATTCACAGTTACCCATTATTTCCAAGTTGGGAAAATTTTCAAACTTCCAGTGATAAGTTGAGAAAAAATGCAGTATAAGGTAATGTTCTGCAGTCAAAACATGGAAACTGAAGCAGAACTGTGTAAACCGTACCTAACTCAGAACTGTGTAAACCATACCTAACTCATGCAATAAAGCTTAAAATGCCTTATCACATTTTGACCTAGAAACACACGTAGGAAGATAACAAGTAACTCCTTCCTGGAGAAAGGCCCAGCACTGATTTATATCTTGCAACCCAAATAAATATAAAAAGGCTGCAAGAGTTAATCATGTAAATCTTAACCACCTCATATGGTTTCATTCCATGAAGTGAAAAATATGAGGAAGAAGGTGGTTTTGCACTGTGAATGAGCTATTCAGGAAAAGTGTTATTTATTGAACTCTGTGGGAGAGAAGTTAATTTCAGAAGTTATAAACATGATGAATTATAGCTACTATCTTGGAGAAATTGAATGGAATTGAAAGAAAGGTCCTATTTTCATTCAAATAACAATTGGAGTTGAACACTGTTAAATATAGGCTTACACCTGCCTTTAACTGCCTGACTAGCAATCTTTGAAAGCATCACCGATTAACCAGAGTGGGAATCATCTCACAAATCAGTGGCATTTGTGTTTTGTGTGTTTGTTTCTCATGGAGATTCATGGAACCATGCTGGGTAGTAATTTCAGTGTAGAGGTGGTTTGTGGCCTATTTGTTTTCCCTCTTTGCTATTCCTACAGTGTGGATGACTGCTGAATAAACCTGGCAGTGACTATGCTCCAAGAGCATATTATCAAGCTAGAAGCTGGAGGGAAATGGGAAAACAATCCCATGATTGTTGTCAGGATCAATGCAGTACAGTTTTGTACCCTGAATCTGTAAATACAGGTCTCAAGGCTGCCAGGTTGGGTCATTTAGTACAAATCATCTTTAGCTACATTTCTGAAGCTCCTCCTTAGCTTAGGCACCTGTTTTGAGATGCTTTGGGTCCATTTTTTCAAGAAGATTGAACATTTCTAGGTCCCCACACACATGTAGGGTCTCACACACAGAGATGGGCCAAAGGAGAGGTTGGATATCTGGATGCAGAAGTGAGGATGTTACATCAGAAAAGTGGATAAAGGGACATGAAACTGGGCAGGAAGAACACTGAAGGAGGTAGGGTGGAGATAGGTTGTGAGGCAGGACAATACAGAGGACATGGGGACATTGAGGTTGGATGGTGCTATTAAGTAGGCAACATGAGGGAGTAAAACTGCAACAGCAAAGCAGAAAGGTAGAGGCAGTTTAGTGTTGAAGAAAGTCACTAAAAGTACCTCCACTCTTTGGATTTGTGAGGGGCTGGTCTTGTATTCAGGCTGGGGGGTTTTAGTGTCTCCAAGCTACATTCCCTTGTCCATTCACACCTTGTCGATGTCCAGCACTGGCCACGTGCAGAGATACCTCCCTATTCATACTCTCCACATACACCTCACACAGATCACCGATGTTCACCACAGCAAGCATCAATGTGCGCAGGTCCTCAGACTTGCTAACATAGAGATCCCATTGCTCACAACCCTGAGAGACTTGCAGGTGTTTGCTTTAACAGCAATTTTCCATGGCTCCCAACACACAAAGATGGCTCAGCCTTGCATAACCTTAATGTCACAAGTGTACTCTAATAAATCTGAATAAGTAAAGGACAGATACAAATCTGGGTAATAGAGTTAAATATCCCTTCTTAACTCAAACACAAGCCAGATGTTTTCCATCTACTAGCAGGCCTCCACAATTATGCACAGTGCCTATGCCGCCCCACCTCCGGCTCCCTGCTGGCCCCCTTCTCCTGGGTGATGAATATGATGCATCACCATAGCTAGCTCAGGGATCAGGTTGCATTGATTCAACATGTACTTTGGTCAGGCAGGTTTGTTGTGCGTCTTTATTCAGCTGTTTTAAAGCACCTCCTGTTTTGTTTTGCTGTGTTTTGTATTGCTACCTACAATCACAACCTCTGATTGGAGTCAGGGCTTTGCTGGGCAACTCAACCCAGTCACTTGTGTGGACAGTGGAATAATATTTGGGGTTTTATTCGCAGTGCAAGTGATTTTTTTGTGGGCAGCATACAAGCTGTAATTAATATTTGACTATGAGGGAGAGCCCTGCTGGCAAAGACAAGGTGTAGTTGTTACACAGCCCTTCAAAGGCAGAGATGGAATTCAGATGCGTTCTCCCTTGCACAACCTCTTGGTGTTATGCAACCACACTGGCCCTTCCTGCCATTTGAGCAGCTCAGAAGAGATACCAAGTAGGTGAAATTGGCAGGTAGAGGCCTTCATGTACAGTACATACAAAAGACTCTTTTTTTTTTTAACTGTATAACCATGTTATAATCAACAGTGAGTTCTCACGATGCTCTTACTTGTTGTTGTGTTGAAAACTGTCAATGCAAGCATCAGCATACAGCACTTGGAGAGCTTCAGCAGCCTGTGTGAGTGTCACGGGCAGCACATTAGTCTAGAGTCTTTCTGGCCAGCTTATGACTGCAGCTGAGAGGTTATCTTTACATGCTGAAGCAGAGGAAATTCATTGATCTATATATCTGGGATCACCATGATGCAGATGAAAAGATAATTCTGAGCTAAAGAATAACCTGGCAAGAATCTCTCAAAATTTGGTTTGTTTACTTACTTTTTTTTTTAGTTAAAAAACCCACTTCTTTTCTTTTTTTTTTTTCCTCTCTCTGGAACAAATTGAGAGCAGCTCAATCTTGTAATTGTATTTCCACAACATTTTGCCAAGGCAATCAGAGTTGTCAGGACCAAGCTGTCTTCTAAGAGTTAAATTTTATTAGCAAGCTTGCTTGCAAGTCAGCTACTTGAACTCCAATTTATCCCTTGGACTCACACAGCAGAGCCTCAGCTTGAGCATCCTGGTTGCTCTACATCAAGAACCCTTCCAGCAGGATAATTAGAATAATGTGTGTGAAGATAGCACCAAAATTGAATTTAAAATGACACCTTTTGTTGGAAACAGAATAAGTAGAGCAGCTCCCATTGCAAAATCCAGCTTACTTCACCAGGCCAGAAAGCACAGTTTTACAGAAAAAAAAAAGCCTGTTATGGGGGTTGCGTGACTTGGACAGTTGAGTCTGAAGATATGGTGTCTAGAATCTGGTATACATGGAATGTTTGAAACCAAATTAATTTTCTGACTTTCAAACACTGTCATTGTTTTCCTTCCCATCTCCCCCACAACTCCCCACCTCCTGCCCCGGTTCTTTGTAACTTAAGGAGTAATCTTAATTGACTTCTAGCCATGAAATCTTGGCTGGTAGGGCAGCCAATGCCTTCAGAAGGTCAAAGCTGGTTGGATGCAAACCAGATTCTAGAGCTTTGACCTTGCCGTACTTAGCAATCTCTAAAGAGAGTCCAAGCAAAAGTTAAGATTGAGCATAGTCTTCTCCAAACAGAAATTCCCTCCAGGGTGGGTTTGAGGACAGAAAACTTTCCATTGCTACAGCCTGGGTTGGACCTGTTCAGCAAATATTTAGAACTTCAGGGTGGCTTTCTGACTTCAGTTGGACAGGAGTTTGATCAATACCCCTATCCTGGGTATTTCAGACATTTCTTTCCTAGCATCAAGTCCAAAGAAATTAATAACATTCGCATTTAAAAAGAAATAAAATAAAAGAACATGAACATCTGGAAGTCAGTCCTCACAAATAGCTGTGTATAATCAGGATTAAGCCATTACTGTGTCTTGCTTCTTAAATGATGGAAAATTGAATTGTTCTGAATTACAATTCTCTGGTAAGAACCTGCTACAGACAGAAAAGAAAGTATTGCTTAAACAGCAGCAAAAAGAAGAATTTCAGCTTTTGAAAAACTCAAGTTTCCCCTGCGTAAACCATTCAAACACTGGAATGTAAAGTAGTGATGAAAAATGAAAGCCATGTCAGCCCAGAAAGCGATATATTAAAGCAAAGTGTTTGGGAGTCAAAAGCCCTTAAATAAATCTAAAATACATACTTTATTTTAAGCCCTAAATCTGCTGCTGCTAATCCTCATATTTAAAACCAGAAATCTATTTTCCTGGAAAGCAGCTGAAGCATGATGGAATTTGATGTGACAAGCCTAACACTAAGTTATTGTCTCCAATATTTGTTGTGTCCACAACTACTGGTATTATACCTCTGCTGTATTGTAAAATTACTTTGTTCTTCAGTGAGTAGGATATAACACAACATCCCAGCTCCCCGTCTGCTGCTACAGTAAGTACAGAAGTTGTAGGTGGTATCCTAACCTGCTAACCCGCCTCATTTCCATTACTGACAGCAGTCAGCATTCACACCTTATCTTTTCATCAAACTTTGTATGTTTAATCCTGCACTATTTGTGAGGCTGGCAAGTGTCCTTGTCACCCTTTTACAGTGGAAAGAACTGGAAAGGTGAGGTTCAATCAAGTTGTCAGTGGATGTGATGATATAAAAGTCAGGAACTGGGGTAACGTAGTCCCATGATTATGGCACATGCCACACTGGAAGCCAGGAATTCTGTATTTGGTGCTCACTACAGCAGATAGGTGGATCTTTCCTTTCCCCTGAATACGGGTTTCATTTCATATTGGCACTTGCCTCATGTAGCAGCCCCTGGACAAAAGTAGTCAGCCAAAGAGAACATAGTGCAGGGGGACTTCTCTCCAAGTGCCTCTGGATACTTCCATGTTATGGTTGTAGAAGTGAGAATAGCCAGTTTGAGTTGTTACTCAAAGTTGTTACGAGTTATCATCTTCCTTACTGTGTGAGTAGCATGGAGAAAAAAAAAAAAAAAGATGTATTGCTGTGAGATTCTGGTACATGAATCTAGGGCTTTTCTGCACCCAGCATCAAGAGCGTTAGCCTTGAGCAGAGCTGCAGACACCTTTGGACCCCACGGCCAACCAGGGCAGCAGGAATCTCTCTAGTCATCAGTACAAAATAAAAAACTATCTGCAATACGAACCTCTAAACAGAGCATCTGGTTCACTCCCAGAACAGGGGGATTTCCTAAATTTCTTCAGGTAGAAGCCTTTTGGGGAAGAAAAATCTCAGTCCTTCTGAAGGATGGTGGGGAATCACAGACTGCAAGCACTTCTGCCTAAAGTAATGCCTCCAGCTTCATTCCACACGCTTCAGTCTCACCAGATCCTTCAGTCTCTGTTTCTCCCTTCTTTTAATATAAAATCCTATTGGTTTAGGTTTAAATCAGAAAATCCCAAAAGGCTCAATAGGAAGAGACTAATTAGCCAGCATGGATATAATCTGGTCTACACAAGCAGCAACTAACTCCTAACACACTGTTAATGAAGAAACCTTGCCAATAAATGAAACAAGGCAGTTTTCTCCTGCCAAGTAATACATTTTTCTGCCAAAAATATTTGAAATAAAATAATCCAAATAATTCTGTTGACTTTCAGTCCCAGGTTTTGATTTTCACTGCCTTTAAACTCCTCTGATCTTTGAGAGGGGGAGGTAGAGGGACAAAGGATTTCTCCATTTTCCCACAGATAATGGAAGGAGAGAGAGGAAAAATGGGAGAAAAATGCCAGCTTTCAAGTGTTTCTCCATATCCTCTCATATTTTATTTTCCCCGCTTTTCTAGGTGGAGATTGCAGTAGGAAAAATTGAGGTTCATTCCTTCTGTCCTCTTATTTGATTACTTTCACCCCTTTTTTAAAAGCAGGTAGGAGATTGGATGAAATTATACTGAAAATTCACAAATTCAAGTACCGAAATCTAATTCGATCAAACACTTTTTAGGCAATTAAAAAGTTGAATTTTAATTTGGTAAAAAAATTTATTGGAACCCTTACCAAAAAAAATCTTTAAATAAAGCACATATTACATTGGAAGGAGGCTATAACTGATAAAGGAAGAAGGGAGGAAAAAAAGAGAGAAACAAAAATCAGGAATACCTAAAATGCAGAAGAAAATTATTACAGAGCCTCATTCTGGAGTCTGTGGCATTTTCCACACTATAGATAAATCTAGAAATACCTATCAGTCTAAACCTTCAAAGTACTGAGTTTTCTCAGAATGTTGTCATTTCCACTGGAGTGAAGCAACTTTGGTACCTCACAGTACCTGTCCCTGCCCCTTCACATGTCTGGTGTGAATTTTCCCCAGACTTCCTCCTTATGAGGCTGCAATGCTCTGGTCATGGAAAAGCTGCTCCCTGTATCCTGCCTTCCTGAGTCACTTAGTATAAACATGACTGATGTATGAGAAATTTAGACAAAGCCAGTCAAACTGTGCAAATTACAAACCTTGGAATAAAAGAAACCAACATACAATTGTTGCCATTCTTGCTTTTGTTGTAATCAAGGGAGTCTTCAAAATATGTTTCTAATTACATGTTTCCCAACATCTCACCTCCAGAACTTTATTTCACAGACCTCAGCTATGAATCACAGCCCTCTACACAGGGATGTCGATGGTCTGTTCTGTACTGAGCCTTCATCACTGTATGTCCAAGAATCTCTGTAGAATACACCATGTAAGCAGTGTTTTATGTAGTCAGAGCAACCTGATGTATTTTTTGGCCAGTTAGCCTCATCTCCATCACTGGAAAGATGATGGAACAACTTATCCTGGATGTCTTCTCTAAGCATGTGATTATCTGGAGTGGTCAACATGGGTTCATCAAGGGAAAATCATTCTTTATCAACCTGATAGCCTTCTATGATGACATAACTGGCTGGGAAGATGAGAGGAGAGCAGTGGGTGTTGTCTACCTCAACTCGAGTGAGGATTTTAACACTGTCTCCCATAATAGCCTCATAGGTGAGCTTAGGAATTGTGGGTTAGATGAGTGGACAGTTGACAGTGAGATGGACTTAGAACTGGCTGGATAACAGAGCTCAGAGAGTTACAGTCAGTGGCATGTAGTCTAGTTGGAAGACTGTAGCTAGTGACATTCCCCATGGGCCAGTACTGGGCACAGTCTTATTCACCATATTCATCAATAACCTGGGTGATAGGACAGAATATAAGTTTGCTGATTAGTGCGGCTGGGGCCAACGAACTTCACGAACAAATCAATATGATTTCAGATGAAGTTGTTTATTTAGGGTTAACTCGTTGTTTATATAGGACAAGCAAGCCAAAACCTCAGGCAAACATTGATTGGTCACTTCTGCCCTAGCAACTAGCCCCTCCTGGCAACCACCCATCCCACATCTCTTTATTGCTAGCTCGCAAACTCCTGCCCCCACCTGCAAGTTACTTCATTAACATAACACAACAGAGTCATTTACTACTTTTGTGACTTTCCCAACTCTGCCCTGCCAGGGCACTTAAAGAAACAATTCCCAACAGCTGATGACACAAAGCTGGGAAGAGTTGTTGATAAACCAGAAGACTCTGCTGCCATGAGGCAAGACCTGGGTACGCTGGAGAGTTGGGTGGAGAGGAACCTAATAAAGTTCAACAAAAGCAAATATAGAGTCCTGCACCCAGAGGAGAATAACTCCATGCACTAGACCTGGGATTGACCAGCAGGGAAGGAGCTCTGTGGAGAAGGACCTGGGAGGCCTATTGGACAAGTTAACTGTGATCCAGCAATGTGTCCTCGTGGTCAAGAAGGCCAATGGTATCCCAGGTTGCATTAAGATGAGTACAGCTAGCAGGTCAATGGAGGTTCTCCTCCCTCTCTGCTCTGCCCTAGTAAGGCCACTCCAGGAGTATTGTGTCCAGCTCTGGGCTCCTCCACTCAAGAAAGGCAAAGAACTACTGGAGAGAGTCCACTTGAGAGCCATAACGATGATTAGAGGACTGGAGTATCTTTCTTATGAGGAGAGGCTGAGAGACCTGCGTCTGTTTAACCTGAAAAAGACTAAAAGGGAATCTTATGAGTGCTTATAAATATATAAAGGGCAGGATTTGTTTCAATAATGCCCAGTGACAGGACAAAGGGCAACAGGTACAAAATGAGGCACAGGAAGTTCCATCTTAGCATAAAGTAAAAATTCTTCACTTGATGGTGACAGAGCACTGGAACAGGTTGCCTAGAGAGACTGTGGAATTTCCTTCTCTGAAGATACTCAGAACTCAACTACATGTGTTCCTGTGCAACCTCCTCTAGGCAAACCTGTTTTAGCTTGGAGGATGGACTAGATGATCTGTAGAGGTCCCTTCCCATTCCAACCATTTTGTGACCTTAGTGTGACTGAAGTGACTCTTTTGTGCTTGAACCAACCACTTGATATCATCCATGCTGGGGTGATAAATGACAGCTTAGGTTTTCATTTCCTTTTTTTTTTAAATAAACAGAAGGTATTGTAATCTGAAATTCTTGTGTTATTTATTAAAATAGGAGGAAAGATGAAGAAATGGGTGATTTAGACACTCTTACCAGATAAACACTCTGTCATTTACCATCTCTCTGTCTTGAAACTGGGCTACCCACTCACCATCAATATTGAGAAGCATCTTTTGTTGCTCTCAGGAAGTGTTTGCCTATATTTGGCAAGATATGAGATGTTAAAACATTTCAGATCCCTTCTACTGAGCAGATATTTCTCTAACACTTAACACCTGAGTGTCTCCCCGGGGCAAGAGGAGAGGAGCTAGACTTTCTGCCTTGCTTTCCAGCTTCTCTGCCATGTTCTGGTTTACATCAGGCCAAGCATGCCAGCTTTCTGGCCTCTTTCCTGAGGAGCCTCTCTCTGGTGGATTGGACTGAGCTGTTTCTTTTTTGGGAGGTCTTAGAAGTCAAGCACCACTGGAAGACTTGAAACAAACCAGGGAGATTTCATGGGCTTGGTTTTGAATATTCAGGAATTATCAGCATCTCTGAGAAGCCAGAATTGTGGGGAATCGGGGAAGCTCAGCCCAGCCTAGGGAAGTGACTCAAGTTGTGTGGACTCCATGTGTGTCCGTGTTGCATGAAAAGTGCCACTGAGCAAAGGATGTGCCTTCCTGTGCACTGAGACCAGCAGTAGATGCTGTGTGATGTACATACAAGTTTATTACCTAGGACTGCATGTCTTGCAACCTTACCTATCAGGGTGTCGAGAGACATACCTCCTCCCAAATGTTCCCTATTTCTGCTGATATGCTGTTTTGATCGCTCCAGTGGGAGACAGACCTCTGTAATGCAATTACAGGAAATGTGAAAAAGTGTCCCCCAGTGAACTTTGTACCAAGAAGCCACACTGTCTTCCTCATCCTTGGGCCATACACAGTTTTCATGGCTTTAGTGCCAGCCTCTGTGGAGTAGAAATCACTCTCTGTCCTCTGCTTATGCAGGTGCTTAGCAGCCCCGGATGCCAAGGACTAACAGTTAAACCACAGTAGCACACTTTCCTGCCCAGTTTAGATTCCCTGCAATCCAGTTTCCAAAAGAAACTACTGTCATCTCCACTTGAACTCCTAGCAGCCCGTCTCAGAGAACCACAGGTCTGTGCTGGCTTGTCCTTTGCAAACAGCCTCCCTACATCAGGAGCTTCTGGTGTGACCCTATATAGCAATGCTTGTCCCATTCTGTCTACAACTGATAACAGGGGAGAGGAACCTTCTTGGATTATTTTTATTTCAGCAGTAGAAAGGGGAAAATATACCCTCTTTTTGTTGAATCAGTGGGAGAAAATAGATGAATATATACTACTTTGTCCCCTTTCCAGCCCCTCTGCATTCCCATTCTGAGTCAGGGGCATGAGAGTACTAGTACACAATCTAAAGCCAGTCCCCTCTTTATTTCACTGTTACTTTCTTCTAGATATTTCTGGAGGGAGATGTTGCAAGTGGCCTTTTCAAACATGTTGATTGCTTGTATTATGAAAGACAAACAGAAACAGGCATGATTAGATTTTCAGAAAGGAATCTATTGATAGTCGTCTAGGGGGGCTGGTGTACTTCAGCTGTAAACCTTTCAGCCCTCTAATCAGGATGGAAATAGCAGTATGTGACTCAGATACTACCATCCAGATGAGTAGGAGTTAGTGCAGCTGAGCTCCATGAGGAATATCAAGTGTGCTGGCAGAAAACAGGATAAGCTCACAAAAAAAACCACGCAAAGGGACAGAGAAGAAATGACCACATTTGTATTGGATATCATGCCTCAAACTCTGCTTTCGCATCTATCCTCGTGTTGCAGAAATGCACCTGACTACACCAAACGCAGCCCCAGCTTGGCCCGTAGCCTCACTGAACATTTTGACCAGGTCTACGAGCAGCAGTGTATGTGCTGTAGGCTGTAACACCCTGTGAAACTGTTCAGTATTGGCAAATAAACAGAACATCAAGTCTTTTCCAACTGTAACTCTTGCAAATCTGTGGGAAACTTTTCCTCTCAAATGTATCCACTAGTTTGCTATATTCCTTCTCTCTGGCTGGCTTGTATTTCTGCGTGCAGGCAGTTCCAATGTGGTTGCTTAAGCTACCGTCCATTTTGATATGAAGCCACATATTTTTAACCCTCTAGTATTTGTAATTAATAAAAGCAGAGGTTGTGCATGTATTCATATGTGTTAAATGTCAAGTTGGCACGTGTTCTCTTGGCTCAGCCAGAGCCTGGAGACTTCCCTGCTCTGAGTCCCCTCAGGCTGCAGGGATTGCTTCCATTTCAAATAACAACTTTTCCTTGAAAGCTTCCACAGCACCTGTACTATGTCAACAAGGGAACCTCAGGATCCTGCCAAAGCACATGCAGTGCCTGCACAGTGGGAAGCGAGCACTGGCTTCTGTCCACCTGTCCTGTAAATATGGCCATGCTGAGAGAGTAGAACCATGCGTGTAGCCCATTGGCAAAGCCTCCCAGCACCACGGGCTCCAGTCTACTGTGTGCCAGCTCCCCAGTCCCCATTACCTCCCATCTATAAGGTGTTCTCATTGCCAGCACTGTAATAGTTCTGCCTGTGCTGGGACAGTGCCTGAGCACCCAAGTTAGACAAGAAACTAGCCTTATCTCTTTCTATCTCTCCCTCTCTCTTTCTCAGTCCTGCTCTGGCTTCCCCTGCCAAAGTGCCAGAGCACCTCCCAAACCAAACAGCTGCCTGACAAGCCTTCACCCCAAGGCTACTAAGTCTTGGATGCTTTTGGATCTGCTTCCTCACTCTGTGTTGCTCCTCATACATCATCTCATAGCAATAGATCCTCTGAATTCAGCACTCAGGCAGTAAGTGACAAAAGAGTTGATTGCAAACAGATCTTTCTGGTACATGTACATGTGACTGCATACTTATGTTCAAGACTGGAAATCTTTAAATTATTTTCTTATTTCCTCATATTTTTCCTACTCACTTCATGTTCCATATTTAACTGTTCTTGCAACTTACTTGGAACCTGCCCTCCTAAGTCATATGGATGAATTACCGCTTTGCTTTTTCTGGGAAAATAATACTACAGAACAGTCACTCCAGCATACACAAGTACTGTTGGCAAGGAATATGTAGGTAGTTTAGATTTATGTGGCTGTAACTCAAAGCAGAACTTGGCGATATTGTGCCTGACTGTAACGAAAAGAGATAGTCACTATGGGCTTTTGTATGAACTTGGCTTCTAGAAATTATGGCAATAAAAATAACAATGCCATCGTTTGTTAATTCTAATTGTTTCAGAAGTCAAACATACAAGCCTGTTCTTTAAGGGATGTGCTGAACTGGAAATGTAAAAAGAGAAATAGTAGTTCTCTTCCCAGCATAATAAGGTCAACATTAAGTCCTCCAGGAATTTATATCTTGGACATCCCCACATGGTTTGAATACTACAGGTTATTCTAGGCACAAAAAAAAAAAGTTTATTTTCCATCACCCTTGAGATAAGTTTTTTTTTTTTCATGCTTGCAGTGTTTCTGAAGCAAGCTTCTGTTACTTAGGTGAATTGTATGTAAACAGAAAGAGACATGATGGTGGCTGACCCATGCCTTGGTCATCTGCACACAGAAATGCCATCAGCCAGGCTGTGAACCTGATATCTTGGCAAATGATGATCAGTAGACCACAGTCAACAAGAATCAGAAGGAAGAAAGCAGTTATAAGATTTTTTTTTTAATTGCAGTTTTCTTGTAGAGCCTTGGCAATTTTCTCACCCATTTGATCAGTATCCAAGCCTTATCCATCTCCTGTTCTTATTGTCTTACACACAGTAGTGGCACTGATTGACCCTTTTGTGTCTGTTACTTTCCAGTTTAAAGTATTTCAGATCTAAGCAATTCCAAGCAGGTCATTTTATGCCCTCCTCCCTAGTTACCTCCTCCTTTACAATTTCTGAACCCACTGGCCCCTCCATTCACATTTGATAAAGTTAGAGAGATAATAAAGATAAGAAATGAAAACCAGAGTCTGTGTAGAGGATGGGGAACCCAGTTGGTGTCCTGTGTGAGAGAAGGACTGTGAGGTGAGAGCAGTAATTGTATGTCCTGTTTGAATGTCAGCTGGAAAGGAATAGACCTATCCCAGAGAGAAAGTCATCCTGACATTGCTCAAAACAGGTCATGGCACATGCTGGTTTTCCCTCCCTAGTAGTCAATTAGAAAAGAGATGAGGGTCTGTGAGGTACTTGAGGCAATGCATGGCAAACGTGAGATCATGTGAAATAGATATGTTGATTGATATTATATGGATGAAATATAGAAAACTCATAGAAAACCAGGCTGCATCAATTCGTGTGACTGGGGAAAGAAGTTGCTTTAATATTTGCCTCCTTGTCATTCAGTGCAGAAAATGTGGATTATGCGGAGTGCCTGGCACTGGGAGACAAAAAACACTGAGCTGCAGGATGTCACCAAGGCTGGTGGGGAGTAGTTAGTCCTGTGTACAAACAGGTTTCCAGACACCACAGCAGATACAAGGCAGTTGAGATTAGTTTAACTCCGAACAAATGACTGAACTCATTCAACATTACTTTCCATTCATGGTGGGTAGAGGACATATCCACAGGCTGCTGTCATAGCCGAAGTTTTGTTAGACTGCAGTCAATAAGTTAATATGACTTCACTGTGATTCTGGAAAATACAGATGAGATTAACTAGGACACTAGTTTAGCAAGAAAAACACACCATTAATGACACCACCTTCACATCCTCTCATCTATTTTTGTATAAAATTATCTAATCCCAGCAACGATACATATTTCTTCTGATATACTTAGCTTGCTTTTCCTCTTACATTTCCCCATACAAGGACTAGCAATTGCAATGAAATGAGTAGCAAATCAGGAGAGGAGGGTGAGGCTACCAATATATATACTATGACAGTATTATTTTCATCAAATTAAAAGAAATGTTATATGAAAGCTATTGTACTATCATTGGGAACCTATCATGGAGTCCTTCTGACTGTTCGTTAGTCAAAATTAGAGCTCTTTCCTTGCCTGCCTGTGTTTCTATATGGAGAAGACACACTGGTAATGACCTGTATTGGCTTTGCATGTGACCTTTCTCTAAATGAAATTCTTATTCATCAGTTTCACATAAATTCCATCAAAATCCTCCTTTCTAGCTAATTCCTGTGAGGCATTCTTAGGTCTCCCGGCTGCATGGCTAAAGTGTTGGCCTATACCCTGACCTTAGCATCTGTTTTATTATTAAACTTGAAATAGCAAGCGATTCTTCAGACTGGCAGACCATGCAACAAACCCCGGCTTTAAGAAGCTACATTCTATTTGGTTTCTACTAAGATCATTGGACTTGGCCATCTGCTGGCTCTTGGATTAATGACCAATATCTCCTTCCTTCGTGTGTCCCACTTAGCTTTTCCCTGGGGAAAATGGGCAGCCATCAGACCTGCAGGGATTTGAATCCCAAACTACTTTGGACATTGACCTTTCCAACACTGCATGATTTTTTAAAAACAGTTACTGAAAGTTCAGCTAATGATTTATTTAATTTTTAATTAGTCAGTCCTTAGGAAGAAAAAGGGATAGACTGACATCTCCTTGGTCCCAGAGCTGCTTATCAGCATGTGCAGTAAACAGGGAAAAAAATCATAAATATAACATTCTGCCTCAAGATAAGGGATTCAGAGTGAAGGATTGCTTCCCAATAGCAAACTTAGGGCAATGTCATGGAAATGGGTCACAGGTTCGTGGAATGCAAAGTCCATCTTGGGTATCCCCTGGAGCAAGGGTTTGTCTCTTGCTCCTGCATAGCTTTCCTACAGCTCCCAGGCAGCTGTGCTTTAGCATGGAAAGTTAAGACTGCAGCCTCAAAGTGTCTGCATCAGCATCTGTGTCAGTGATCATTAGAAAAGGAGTGGAACCCCATTTTTTTTTCTCATTTCAGAGAAACATACACTTTCGCAGCTGAAAGAGTGGTGTTCACATCTCCTTCCCATGTAGAGATGAGGTATTTTTGCCTGCTGTGGGAAGAAGAGTATTTTTGCAGGCTGAAGGAACCACATTCGTCATGACCCATGCAGTTTCTGACCCTGCCAAGGGCTCCCTCCAGCACTGGCTGCTTTACAGAGGGAACTCAGCAAGGCCCAGACCAATCCCAGCAAATTCAGTCAAGATGGAGAGAGGAACTACCAAAGTCATAGAATCATAGAACCATAGAAATGTTTGGGTTGGAAGGGACCTTAAAGATCATCTAGTTCCAACCCCCATCTCACCATGGGGGTCCTCTGGGCAGGGGTCCCAAAGATGACAGCAGGAGGTATGTGATGGACCACCTCTGGAAGAGAAACAATGCTCTCTCACCACTGCAGGAAGCTGCTCTGGTTCCTGGCTGTCTTCAGTATTCCCAGTGATGACTTGGCATGTTCATGCTTTCTACATAAATCCTGATAAACTCCTAACCTCAAAAACATCCTGTAACTAGGGGCTCCCATGTCTAGTTGCCATATTGTGTGAAAAAGTGCTTCCCCTTATCACTATTACTTTTGCTCCTGCTGCTGAGTTTCACTGAATCACTGTGCCCTTGTTCTAAAGACAATATAAATATTACTTCTTTCCTTTCTTATCTGTCCCACCCACTCTCTTCATATGTCCCCTCATACTAATCTCCTCTTGACTGTAGCTCCTCCAGTGTTTTTCAATCTCTGTTTAAGGAAGTTTTATTTGTCCACGTAAGTACTGGTGTCAGCTATTACCTACCTGCGATGAATAGTGACTGCCAGCTAAAAGACCAAGGCAGCTCTGTATCACATTATTAGAAAGACCATCCATCATTTCTTTTAATATGGCTACAGGAAAAAGTTAAAGGAAAGTCTTATGACAGTATCTTCTGTCTCTGTTTGCAGAATAATTTTACTTTTATTATGTTCTGTACAGAAGACAATATAGTTTTATTGACAAAAGCATAAATAGCTTTTTAGGCTTCTATTTAAAGAGCTCTTGGCAAACTGTGGAAAGGCTAGAAGAATGGTATTTTTTAAAAAATGCTTTTAATACTTTCCCTAACAAATACTCTGACTTGAATTTTTTACATTCTGAAGGCAACTGGTTTTATGGTTTGTTTTGTGATGCTCTCTGTTAATGGCATCCATCACATTTTTGTGGTATCAACACTGACTGTTTTGAATAAGCGTGCCATCATAATTCAAAACAGCAGCTTTCAAATAACTTTTGCCTCATCCCAAGAGAAATCACATCACAGTTTTATGCACTGTCAGTGAAACTGCATTGACCGAAGTATAATTTGCCTGGCCCTTCCAGTCTTTAATGCTTAATCAAAGTGCCCTGGTATTGTTTAGATACCTATGAATTCTGCTAATTTTCAACCTGACTATTAAGTAACTGTAGTTGCTTTCAAGCAGACTGCATTTCAGCCTCTTAAAAGAAAAAGATACATACCTGGACTACCCTTAAAGATTGCAGAACCACTTCGTTTATCCCACTGCACTTCTCTAAAGTTCCCTCTTTAGGAAGGAGGAATCATTTTTTGTGTTACTACTTTTCTCTCTTCGTTATGAAAGCAAGACTTTTCCCTTCTTCCTCCACATCTTCCAGTTTCTTCTCAGCATAAACTTATCTTCCACTACAGAAACATGACATGGGGCAGAAGACCCTCAATTTGAATGAGAGTTTCGATTGTGATGAGTCAGTGTATTTTAATGATGTAAAGGAAAATTAAATATTTACAGGTTTTTGTAAGATGTCAGCTGTTCTGCAATGAGGAAGACCCCCTGAATATCTTATCTATCCTCTCTAAAGTACCCTTCTTCCCTCTAAAATTATAGTCCTTCTGAACTACTGCTAGGAGTATTTGCATTCCCAGAAACCAGACCATGACTGAAGCTACTAATTGAGAAGTTTCTAGGTAAAGCTATCACCTTGAAATTCATGTTTGTGTCAGAGTCAGTGATGAGACTAAAAGCAGTCCTATGACCTGACTGTGTTGGTCCACGTATGTGGCCCAAGGGAGTTTATTTTTACTGTTTCTTTAAAATGAAAAAGGCACAATTAAAAATAATAATACATGAAAACACAAACAAAGAGGAAATTAACAAGCATTAACCTCAGAACAATGGGATGTGTCACAAATTACTTGCCAGACCAAACAAGATCTGTGGTCTTGGCTCCAGACCTTCAAGGGCTTCTGCATGTGCTTAACCCTGTTTCCTCTGGCCTAAATATGCATGGGTTATGTCATTAGAGCCCAAGGTTCAGTAAGAGCAAGAACAAGTCCTAATGAAACCATCTTGGGCAAGCATGTCTGTAACTTGAGGAGCAGAAGAGTACCTCTGACGTACTACTGGAGCCCTATTGAGGGAGAATTGAGTTTCTCCATGGGCTTGGTGGCAATCTGTGGGGTGGCCTTCCAGAAGTGGTCTGGTAGAGGTGAGAGAATCATGGTTTCTCTGCAAGATTAAGAAAAGCCTGTGTCCCATCAGAGCATCAGGAGACTGCATGAAATAATGATCTTCATGTATTATGGTATCTTTATGTATTATGTGTTTGTTATTATTACTACATGTTGGAGGGGATTGTTGTTTGGTTTTACCCAGTAGCCATGTTACATACAATCTGAAATCTTGTTACAGTTTCAAAAAACATTAGGCCAAATTATGATGAACTCACTGAGGCTGAACTGCACATTGATCCAAAACAGCCCCCCAGAGATTGGAGGAATGTCTGTGGCTGAGATTATACCCAGCTGGGGTTAAGTTATCTCAATCTATTAAATAACCTGACAGTGGCCTCTTAAGCTAAATTCTAGAAGTCCAGCTGCAGAAACCTTCAGCTAACTGAAAATGTGTTACCTTTAGCTGCAGCCTGAGAATCAGAAATATCAGTTATAAAGTAGACAAAAATATAAATACAGGAGTGATATGTTGACCACTATAGGCAAAATCCAGGACCCAAGGGAACAGAAAGAAATGTGAGTCTTTTGTTTGGATGCACAACCAACCTCAGGAAAGCATAGGACAGAGATCTGCTATGGGCTCTCCAATCACTAGGAGGAAGTAGAAAAAGTCTTTACAAGACTTTGTACAAGATATACAAACAATGAGATTTGGTGGTAATGGCAGATTTTAGTTACCCAAAACTGTGTAGAAAAAACAACCAGGTAACTAAAATTCCTCAGGTAGACAAAGTTTTCAACAGAAGTAGAAGAGTGAGCAGATCAATGTGTTACGAACATTAGAGCAAGCTACCCCTACACAGAACACCATGCACAAAGAGGTATGATGCCACCTGCATTAGTAGCTTTCTGAGGACTTTTAAAAGTGGATACTACAGAAAGGAGTAATGCAAGCACATAGCTAAGGATAAGAGAATGAGACAAACAATTGGGTACAGAAGAAAAGCTGCTACAGCACAGAGGGCATTTCAACTAGGAAAGGATGTAAATGGGAACTGGGAAAAGTTCTATAAATACAGTCTAATTAGAGGAAGAAAAACGAAAGTCTTGATCCATTGCTAAACAGGAAAAGACAGCAAATAGCAAATGATACAGGCAAGCCTAGCATGTCTTTTGATCCAGCTCTTATTTTTAAAAAATCCTGTTTGTGACCAGCCAATTAACTAAATTATTTTTAAAATTAGGTAGGACTGCAGGTCAAAACAGGAAAAGACCAAGAATACTTGGATGAGCAAACTGCAAACAAGTCAACAGGGCCTCATAAAGTTCACCTGAATTTATTCAAGGAATAAGATGAAGTAATCTACAAAACGCTAACGATTATTGAAAAGGAGTCACATAAAACAGGATGAGCCCCAGAGCACAGGAGAAGGGTGACTATAGTGCTGATTTTTAAAAGGAATAACGAGACCCCAGGAAGCTATAAAACACTCAGCCTGATTTCCAACAAAAATTTGGAATGAGTTATTAAACAATCACTTTTGAAATACCTAGAAGATGGTATGCTGATATAAAGCAGTTCATTTGAGTTTGTGAAGTTTGATCATGTCAAACTAGTCTAATTATCATTAACAGAATAGCTGGCTTAGTGAATAAAGAAGAGCAAGTGGATGTGATTTGTCTCAGCCACCCAACACAGTCACATTAGCTATGAACTAAATTGTAATCACAACATGACGGGTGCACAACTGGGTGAACTTCACTCCAAAAACACAGTTATCAATTGTTCCTATCAAATAGGAAGTTGTTCAAGTGGGTTTCCTCTGGGATCTTTTCTGGGACTTTTTCCATTCTTTTCACTAATGATGCAGTTGTTGAAATCTGTAGTTACCATTAAACTTGGAGAGGCTACAAGGGAATCAAAGCCAGAGAACTGAAGTACAGAAATGATCTAGAGAAATAGTCTACAGCCAATTGATGAAGTAACTACTAGGGCAAAGTGCTGCTTTTAGGAAGAAGAATTCAGCTTTCCAACTATAAAGCTGGAAGACATTTTTAAGCAGTGGGATTGCGCAAGATGATCAGAGGTATGTAGAAAATGACAGGCTGGATTTGTGTTGTGCAGTGTCCTGGCAAAAAATCTAAATACCTGAGTTGTATACATGGAAGCGTCACACATAAGAGAAAGCTCTGCGCTTTGGTGTGGAGATCTCAGTGAAAGGTTTTATCAAATTTTGGGCATTGTGTTTCATTAAAGATACAGATGTACTGTAGACAATCTAGAGGAGATCAACAAGTATCAGAGATTTGGAAAACACCAGTGAGGTAGAAAGAATTGCATTTGTTTAGTCTAGAGATGATTGATTAGTTTAGATAAAATTAAGGAGAGGCAAGACTGGTCCCTAAATGCACACAAAAGTCAAGCAAAAATGACAGCAAGCAACTGTTCTGGTTGAAAGTAAGGACAAGAAGAGATGAGCTAAACATGCAGGAAAAGCCTAGAGATAGCTTTCCAGCTGTTGGTGCAGTGAAACAGAAGGATGTCTAATCTCCTTCACCAGAGAGGTTTAGATCCAGGTTGGGTAAATGCCTTCTAGGAAGGGAGAAAATAAGCTAGTTTAGGCACCAAGAGACCCTCCTCTCTGGAGATCCTTCCCTGCCTGATGTTCCTGCAGCTTTGAGGCTTAGTAGCTGAGAATGCATGAGTGCAAATGCTGATATGATAATGCAGTAACTCTGTTTGCTTTAATAGCAATAATTTTATATATAGTAATGATCAGCCTAAACAACCCTGCTCTCCCCTGCCAAATATTCCTGGCCTCATCTTCTAAAGAGGAGGTTAAGACGAATTATTGCCCACTGATTTTCTTACATTAGCACAAGGAGGTCTTGGCAGCAGAAAAATCAGTGTTGGTTACTGTATGAGCACTAAGTGTACATCCATTTTTATGGCCACAGGTACATAACCTGTCTGTGTGCCAAAGCCATATTTGGGACAAAGCCCGGATACACTTCTGCCTCCATTTTCCCCAAATCCAATGGGACTGAACGGGCCACATCCCAGCCAGGATCACAATATGTTCTGCTAAGCCACCAGGACAAGAGAGGTACTTGGGTGAAGCACTGGCATGTCAGCACAGGTGAACCCAGGCAGCCAAGTAATCCTTATCCTCAAGGGCTTGTCTAGGCAAGAGCAGGAAGGGAAACAACCTGCAAGAAGGAACAATGTGGTCACATCTGGGTCCAGGGCAGGTCCCTGCACTGCCGCAGCCTCTCATGTTGCCATTGTGCCTTTGATCCTCTGAGAGAAACTGAGACCCCCTGAGAGACTTGGTGGCTGCATTGCTCATCTTCCACTGCTTGGAAAGGGATCTATGTTCCCCAGCTATCTTCTGTACTTTACAGGATGGAAACTGTCATACCCGATTGCACACAGGAGGGTCCAGGAATGAATATCATGGTATAAAGATGGGAAAGGAAAAGCCTTGCCATAATCATCCACCTTCAAGAATCCATAATTCATAAACACAGCCAGGCATAACTTATCCCCAGCACATGTTATTCCACATTGTCAGTGTCTAGAAAACATAGAGTAAATTAAATCAATTAATTGAAACAGTCTATCCCCTCTCTTTTTTAATATGCTTCTAAGTATCTCTTTAACATTCATAACCTAAAATAATTTTTAAAATTATTTTAAAATTTCAGAGCTGGAATTTTGCTGCCAATTTATTTCAGTGCCACCTCTTGTTTTTGTAACTGCTCAGGTTTAGCACATCTGGTGAATAAGCAACATCTTGTGGGGGCTCAGCTATTTCCTGTGAGACCATGATGTGTTTTGTCCTGTCAATGCAGTGGTCTGCAAGAGACACTGAGTTAAGGTACTCAGGCTGTTTTCCTGTCTTGAATGCTCTAAATCAGTGCCAGAAACTAAGGCTGTCAGGAAACTAATGAAGAGAAGAAGTGACAGCAGTCATTAGAACAGATGCCTCCAGGTGATGGCCAAAGATAGCATTGTGGAAATTATGGAAATCTCTGCAAGGGGAATCAAATGGGAGAGTATCATAGGCAGATAATTAAATTTTATAGTTAAATAAGGACTGTTTTAATACAGACGCAATTTTGGATTTCACAGTTAAAAGCACGGTTCCGTTTTGCTCTGAAAACAGGAATTCAGCTTCTTTGTTGTATTTGAAAAACATGATCTCCTCCTCAAATTGGCAGCACTTATCCCTCTGGGTATGAGATGAATGGTCTGGTAATTTGTTAGCTTATGATTTGCAATTAATTAGAAACTTGGTCTTTTAAGAAATCTGTTCCAATTGTTCCTTTGTTTGAAACATCTCAACAATGAAATAATGCAGGCCAGGAAATGTTCCATCTAGTCAAAATTCATTGAAACTTTGCACACAGGCAATAACTGAATAAATTCATTTGCAACTAAAAATTTTACTATTTTTCCTATTACTAATTGTAACTAATTTCAGACAGGGTATACTGTGACTTCAGTCAAAGCTCATCCAATCATCTGATTTCCTCTAGAGTGAATTTGCCCACGCTAATCCCATTGGCTGTAAAGATTTGCATCCATTAAACTAATCGACTTGGAAAGGGCTTGAATGTATCAAGAAGCTATTACTTGGCTGGTTCTTTCAAGTTTTTGCATTTTGATTTTGTGATAAAAGGCTCCCCTTAGCACTACTGATCCAGTGTATATTGAAGAGGTATTGCTGAGGAACCTGAAGAGCTCTTAAGCATATTGAAGTAGTGGGACCTTGTGCCCCTTTCACTGAAATATCACGCTTAGATCCATCACTAACACAGCACACTAAACCACTGCTTTCAACTTGTGTCCTAGAAATCTCTAAGATTTAAGAAACACAATTTCAAAGGGGTTCACAAAATGTAGCTAAGATTTAACCTGTATCAGGAGGCTCAAATTTGCGATATGGGAGTACATTCTTCCTTTAGAAACTGCGTAGTGGTCCACAAACCGAAAAGCAAAAATTAAGTAAACCAGCAGCAGAATTGATTTGCATGTCTTCATTATCTATTTGGTGTAGCTCTGATCATCTACATCAGCTGCAAAATCTTAGCACTGAGCTAGACAAAAAGGGAGAGTAAATGAAGATAGATAATAAAATAACATAGAGGTGTAAGAGGCAAATCAGCAGAAAGCAAAAAACCCAAAAAACCAACAAAAATCCCCCTGAATTAGCCCAGGGGAGAAAATGTAGTGTTCATTTCTCAGGAACTGTAGCTGAAAACATCCTTAGTGAAGGACAGAGGTATCCTTGGACCAGTCCCTGTCAATGCAGCCATGACAACTGTTCCTCTTTCACACATTAAGGAAGGCCTAACGAAATGGATGCTAATGCTAAGAAAGCTGCTGTGATAAAGAGGGGAACAACACTTCACACCAACAGTGGTTTGCAAATCCAAGAATGAAAGGTTCACTAGGATTCTGTTAGGGAACTAGGGAAAAAACTGTATCGAAAAAATCTAAATATGTCAAAAAATATATCAAAAAGCTCTGAATGTAACAAAAAATTGCTTGTTTGGGGAGTTACGTGCAAGCTCTTGAAAAATCTTTCTGTAAGTGATGCCAATTATAAAAGAAAATGTAGTTCAGAAGTGAAAGAGTATTTCTGTTTTGAAAAAGCTGAAAACATTTAAACAGACTCCCTTTTTTCTTGAAAAAAACATTTTTTGAGTTTACCTAAAATTCACAAACAGCTCTGATCACCCCTTACTTGTACAGTGGGATGAGTTCATCTGAAAAAAAAAAAAGGTCCCTAAATCTTAAAATAACTAATATCCAAAAATATCAGTACAGACATTGCCACCCAGAAGAAAACTATATCCAAAGATTTAACAACAATCTAATAC
Organism: Piaya cayana; assembly: GCA_013389865.1. NCBI lineage: Eukaryota > Metazoa > Chordata > Aves > Cuculiformes > Coccyzidae > Piaya > Piaya cayana. The sequence continues at coordinate 482,996 of WAAB01013403.1, read as the reverse complement.
AAGAATGACCCAATGTCTGGGGCAGAATGTGGTTGCCAGAATGGGCAGGATCTCTGCAGATCCCACAGCAGAAACATCCCAGCGGTGAGACACCAAAGCAGCCTGTGTGGCATGGAAATGCTGCTACGATCTCCAGCCAGGAGAGGAAAACCGGAGACATAAAACATGAGGGAAACACAGATTTTCACAATTCCTGTGACAGAAAGAGAAAACCCAGAGCCACTCCTGCTGGCTGGCTGGAGCTGGTGGGTTATGCAGACTGATTTCTTTGCATTATCTGCTAGGAAAACACTGCCTAGCGGAAAGCGTGGGAGGAAACTCTTGCTCCACAACAGGAGGGAGGTGGGTGAAGACACTGCTCCAACACATGGGGTTGGCAGAAGCGAAGTGACCACAGGTCTGTAGGATGTGGCCCTTCAATGCAGTGAGGGAGTGACGGCTGGGACAACGAGCAGAGAAGATGGGCTTGAGATATCCCAGATAAGAGAAAGGTGGCTTTTGCAGACCAGATGTTCAGAAGCAGTTACAGTAAGAGGGGAAACTCTGTGCTGGGAAATGCCACTGCCTGGAGAGCTGGATGGGGTGTCATGCACATGTGCTGGGACACAAGCATAAGTTGGGAACCTCAGGAGCCCTGATTTTCTTCTAGTGCTAGAAATGTTTATCCTGGGGACTAGGACAAACAGGTTTGTTTTTATTCCATGTGTCTGTTAGGAATTCCTCTGAATTTCCAATCCAAAAATAATAAGAGGAGGGAAAAAGAGGTTACAGAGGAAAATACATGAATGCTCTTTCTGCTCTGAGGCCAGGGACAGAGTGGGTTGATCTGAGAGACACTGAGCTGGTGAGATGTGTGTGTTCTCCCAGAGTTTCCTTCCAGCATCTCCTTGGGGACAGAACATGACTCTCCTTCCTCTGAGCAGATATCTCCCAGCTGACATTTGCACTTTGGAGGACAGAGTGGCCAAGGAAGACATTCCTCAGATCATCCTTTGGGAGCATGAATCTTCATCTGAGGGTGGAAGGTGTGGTATAGGCAGTAAGTTCCCATGTGCACAATTCTGGTAGCAACTCCATTCTGCACAGATTTCGAGATTATATTATGGGGCAAGGCACTGTAAAGTCTTGCAAGCAAAACCACTGAAACCCACAAGATTATGAAAAAATGTATTAATATAAAATAATCTCTTGAAAGCAAACCATGAGCTGATGTGACTATCTTTGCGTGTGGCAGCTGGACCAGTGGTGAGGAATCACACTATAAATTAGGTCACAGGTTTTCAAAAGACCTTTTTTCCCTTTTAAGCTTATGATGATTTATGAAAATCAGCTTGAAGCAAGGCCTTCATTCTGATAATAAAACCTCAAAAGTGTACAGAGGAATCTGTCATTATAGTAATGGGCCCCAGATAAGTGCTTCAACAAGACTATACATCATTACTACTTATAATGCACTGAAAAGATGGGGCAAGGGGAGAATGAATGGCATCTGCTACAAAAATAAACTACAACAGAAATGGTGCTCTGTGCTTTTATATTTTATACTTTATAGCATAAAATCCTCCATTTTGGAATTCAGTTAAGCCAGACATGCATTTTTCACCTCCTCTCATCACCTCAGAGTGCTGCTAAAATGGAAAGACCTCAGTGTAACTTGCAAGTCAAGTCTCCCATCAGCAAGGCAGCTGCCCAGCCTCAGATAGTCCCTTGGTTGTCCTTCCTGAGCATGCTGGAGGCACCCAGCAGCCCTGTGTGGAGGTGGAGCACTGCTACCATGTGTATGAGCTGCAGAGAGAAGCAATTTCCTGCCTTGCTTAAAGGTGGCCAGTGCAATGCTGAGGAAAAGCAAACGCAGCCTCACTTGGCACAATCAAAACAAATTTTATTCTCATGCCTCTTTTCTTACCACCTGCCCATGCTTGCAAAAGGACCATACTGCTGTGGAAGTTAGTGTGTAACAAACTGCTGCAGAGCTTTGTTTTGCTCACATTTTTTTGTTAGATTTATGTAAAGGAAAACACTTTTTCTTGAATTGCTGCATATTGGCCTCAATCCTGCTTCCCCCAGGATCTCTCAGCAGGTGAAGAACTGCTCTCAGCTTAACCATTAAAAGCTGTTCAGCCATGTCAGTGGAGGAAAAGCAGAGACTGAACTGTGGGAAGGTTGTGCTGGAAAGGGCAGGCTGCTAGTGAGCCTGGCTGGCAGGTAAGGGGGAACAGTCCTGCTGGGAACTCTGACCAGTCCTACTCCACCAGGACCTATGAAAGCCAGTGACCTCAGCCCTGACTGAGCTGCTCTGCACAGAGAGAGCATTCCCTGCGTGCAAGGTGACAGTGATGTACCCAAATAAAAGACAAACCAAGCATGGGTTCAGGGTCTGAGGAAGGCTCTTTCAGTGCTGCCTTCCAGTGTTTGTACTGGTCTAGCAGCAAGGAAATTGGAAGGCTTGGAGTGACAACCACAGTGAGCCTTTGTTTTGTTCTCTTGCTGGGCTGCACCCTCAGTTGTGTGCGCAACTGCTTCTAGTTTACGACTATTTGAAATGGCTCTTGCAACTGCTCATCTTCACTAGCATCAAATTTTCTTTCATAATATATGCAGTGCTTTTACAACTTTCACCCAAAGTAAAATACATGTGACAGCTGGTGAGTCTGTAGCTGAAGATGATGATAAAAAGAAGAATAAAATATCTCTGAAATGAAATTTCCTTTCCAGCACATGTACTGGCTCCAACAAAAAAGACACAACAGAAAGTTTAATTTAGAGCTAGTTTATTCATGAAATGTTATCAGAATCCCAGTGAAGACAAATAAATCAACATAACATTGGGAAAGAGATCAGCTGGTGAGGATGAAAGCTACCAACATAACAATCTGCAGCCAGGGGAAGAGTTACACAAACTGGACTACATCAGCAAAGCCAGAGTAAAATGTTTCGTCCACAATTTTGGATTCCAAAAGGAAATCATTTGAGGTTAAAATGCTGATGGGTGCAATTATTTATTCTTTTCACAAGAAGAAAATACTAGATTTTTAATAGTGAAACACTGCCTTGACCCCATGCTTCTATTTCCCTCCATTTTGCAAAAGCACCAAGTTACAAGCAAGGAACAGAGAAAAGAGGAGGGATATTCTGAGGACGATGTTGGCTTAGCTTCACTAACTTTAGATTTATATGTTTCACCTTATTAAGGCAAAAAAGAGACATAAATTGTATGGCTTCTTGGTTACTCTAAGTTAGAAGGCTGTGAATATTGAAACAAAAAGGGCTGACAAAAAAGTTTCTTCTGGCTTGAAGTTCGCCCAGATACTGTCTCAAGAGGCAAGACGGGCTTTTGGCTGAGGACCTTGCCAGAGGTCCAGAGGCCACACACAGAGACATTGCCTCTAGTGGTGTGATTTCTCTCAAACCCAGGGAAGCTTGATTTGTATACCCTTGTAAATGAGAAGAACTGGGGAAAAGGTGTCTGAATCCATTGCTGTCTCTTCTCTGCTTGTGACATCCTGTGGAGTCTTATATTTCGTGTGGCCATTTTACACTATATGTTTTGCCCAGTACTTTGTGGGTGTCTCAGTGGAGAAGAGCCAGAGTGCCTAGGAAAATAATTTACTCAGTATTCTCTTCGTCACAAGAGGCATGAAGTGCTGTCCTCTTTGAGGGGACCCTGCTGTCGCAAAGTCTCCAGCCTACATTTGAAAGTAGGTTTTAATTTTGCATGGGGGACAACTGCTTACTGAAGCATCTCACAGCTTGCATTTTGAAGGATGCACTTTGTTATAGCAATGATGACCGCAGAGTTATGAACGACAGTTCCAAGTTTGTTCATGTACAGACACAATTGTATTTAATCAAAGAGTTCACTCCTATGTGAACCAGGGCTCCAGTATGGCTAGTGTTTTCTTTCCTATACTGTAACAAATTATTTATGTTGACTGAACAGAGCATACCAAAGTTTCTTATGCTCTGATTTATGTGAAGTAATTAACACGATAGTTTATTGGTTTGGGGTCACTCAGCTCTTTTTCTTGTAATTTAGCATCCACATTTGTTCCCATTCTGTACCAATTAGCACAGAGGAAGCAGGATCCAGCCGCAAAGAACAGCTTGTCCGCTTCACAGCATCCACTTCATCCAGACTTCTCTTGCACAACTTCTTACCTTTCCAAAAAGGAAATACTAATAATACTACTACTAATAATGATAATATTTTTATTAAAAGAAGAATTTTTTAAAACCCACAATGTTAGTTGCAGAAATGTTAAAACACTGGCAAAACCAAAACAGCAGCAGAGGATAAGACACCAGATCATGTTATAACATAAATAAATGGGTGTTTCTGATCTTTAAATTGTTTCCTTATAGATGGCAGTTCCTTGGGAGGAGGTAATGGTACTTTGAAAGGAATAACAACAGATACAAGGGCTTCTGCTCTCCCCATAGCAGAAGGTAAAACTACAAGAATTTCTGCAGAACACAGCTTCCAGTTAAAGCAGAAGGAATGGTTTGTTTGCACAATTAATTTCCCAGCCCTAGTGAAAGAGAACATAGAAAAAAAGAAAGGGGGTAGGGGGTGGGAGAAGGAAATAAGACCTCACACCTACTCCCTAGAATACCATTTAATCAGTCCTAGTAACTCTCAGGGTCAGTTCCTCAGTTAGTATAATTAGTAGTTCTCTACTACAGCACTGCTGATTAGTGGCAGCTGAAATATTTTTGGAGTTAATTAGGCTCAGGAAGTTGCCATTGGCTTCATACAAGAGGGTGAAATAAGTGGGACATAAATTTGCTAGGGAGAGACTCCTCAAGGTTTTTTGGTGGATAACTTTGTTTTTCTGACAGAACTTTTCTTTGCTAGGTAAGCTGTGTCATGACTACTCTTCAATAGTGAATAGTATTCTAGGCTAAAATTAGTTAAATGGGGTGTTCTTTTCAAGAGCTCCCCACAGCACTGCCCTTTTCCAGACATGAGGCATCCTGTTTGGTGGTCCTTGCTATGTCATAGCAAACCTTGCTTGTGCAGCTAAATTTATGTAGGGATTGCTGTTTATGCAGCAGGGAAAACTAAAAAATGCTGCAGCTGGCATTCTGTTTGCAGCATAGCAAGGTGTTTGTGACAGAGAGATGAGCCTGTCAGCTGCACAGAGTAAGATGTCTACATTTGCTTACCAAATCAGGTTGTGTGACGTTGGCACTATTTCTACCAGGGAGCTGCACTTCTTCAGCCTACATAGAAGTATTTATTGCAACCAGATAAGCAGAGTTTTGTCTAGACCTGAGAGACCTTATTTGGAGCCACAGTAGGGCAGATCTCACTCTAGGAGAGAAATAGAACCCCATTATAACTGAGATCCAGCTCAACAGGAGAAGATAGTGTTCTGCACAGCTCATATACATCCCAAAGAACGGGTGAAAGAAATCTTCTTTCTAAAGATATTTTTTTAAAAAATGCAGTGTTAGTAGCAAAAATAAGCCTGGGAAAAACTGGTTTTTTCTACCCAAACCCAATAGATCTTAAAGCTAAGAGTTGTAATTATCCAAATCTGTGGTTGGAGTTTGGTTTCTTTTATTAAATAAACAGCAGCAATCGCCTTTCACTAGAGTTTCAGCATACCTCCCTACTAGAATACAAAGTCTGCCCAAAGCAGTCTTTTGTCTGCTTCTTTTATAAACATCATTTTGCATCAAAGTGAAAAGAAAAAAATGTGCAAGATAAGCTAATGCCACACCATGCTGCAGGCATTGAGCCTAAGCAGTTGCTGGAAGCTAGCTCACTGAAATAGCAACACTAAATACTTCATTTCAGTGACGTCAACTTCAAAATTTCTCTCCCATTATTAGGACCATCTTTTTTATCAAACCTAAGATTTCTACTTGGTTGCAAATATAGTGAGTGTCTACTTCTGGATCCGATAAATTATGTAATCTGATGGAAAATTTCTCTGATTTCTCTGTTGTTTGGCACAAAAACAGCAAAACTTTTGATGCCGAGGTGAAATAAGCAGGTTTGAACCACAGACATTAAGAATATCATGTTATGACTGCATCTATCCTCACAATCCTTGATTAAATTTCATTCTTACTTCTGCATTAATTTCCACACTTCATTGACTGTCTGATCATTGCTTTCCTAATTCATTACAGTAATGAACTGTGTCAGGGGTGTGGACAGGCTGTTACTCTCTTGTGATGGAAGATGTGATTTAATTACAAACAGTTAAGGAAAGACATTCCCAAAGTGGGGCTGAGGGGCACACAACTCACTTAAAGGCATTCATCTCCCAATTTTCATGTCTTTTAGGACACCATTGCTACAAGGAATGTATCACAGACAGCTTTGCTGGCTGCTTATTCTATGCTGGCTTTTTCCCAGGGAGGAGCAGGTGGCATTTTTGATGTTACAGTAATTCACAGTGAAAAAGACAATCTCTTGCAAATGGACCTGGCAAGGCACAAGTAAAGTGCCTGTTAACAGATTCATGTTCTCCAAGCATCACCTAGGCACATGATAGAGAAATGCAAGATCAGATTGCAAAGCAGTCTCTTATCAGGTGATGTCTCCTACAGATATCGCAAAAGGCCCCAACTAATGAAACTTCAACTAATTTGTCCTTAGTGTTATATTTCTGGTGAAGTTTAAATAGAGCATTCCTGGGGTGAGCTGTTGACACACCTGACACAAGCTGGACACATTGAGGTGGCAGCAGAGCTTTCCATGGCATTTCACCTCATTGCATGTATCATGTTAGAGAACACACACAGGGGCCACAGATCTGCTTAAGTTTCAGAATTTTCCTTTATACTTCATGGCATATACATATCTATTTTTATTTCAAACAAGAAATTAGTCAGAAGAGGATTTCAACTCTAGATGACCCTGGGGCAAAGATCAAACTCTAGCTCACAGTGTCTTAGTCTGGGGTCTTCCTACGGTCCAGATCAAAGTACCCTCAAACTGTAAAGCCATTAAGTTTGGCCCAGGAATCTGATCTTCCACTCTCAGCTAGGACTTCTGCACTGGAATAATTTNTTTTTTTTTTTTTTTGGGAAATGCACATTACAAAGGAGCAAAGTCCTGGTTCTGAATGCTGGGGCTTGGGTAGGTTTTTTCACGTCCCACAATTTTCTCTTAACTTCCTTTAAGACCTCTGTGACCATTCTAAATCAATGGCGAATATACACATATATCTAAGAGCAAGATTTGTCCTTACGAGTTTTATGAGACTGGAATAACAGTGAGCGTCATTTTAAACCCTACAGTTGGACTAAGAAAGAACTGTCCCTATGCAATTGTGATAGCAAATCTGCATACATGCAATCTTGGATGAGGAACCAATGTTCTGTTCTACTTCGCAGACTTTCATGCTACTCTGAAAACCAACAAGATGTCTGCATTGACAGCAAGCTGTGCCCATAGCCTGAATTCTCAGCACTACTTTCTATTTTCTAAAGACTCAAATGGCCATATGCCTTTAATGTTCCGCAGAAGATTGCATGTAGTGCACTGGGATGGTCATTTCTACTGGAAGAGCAAGAAGGTGCGGAGAGGAGTAAATAAAGCTTAATACTATTGCTAATGCAGCCAGTGTTGGAAGGCAACAGGAGCAACTAACTCTATCCTTCAGGAAATGCATCTAGCCATAGAAGGCAGGAAAAAAAGTATTATTCACTGTATCCACCATGGGTTGCTTCACATCCTTCAAGATACCTGGCACTGTCAAGCACTGAGGACCATCTGCAGCAATAAACAGCCCAAAGATCTCTTCCTCTGATGATTCATTGCTGACCCACATCCCAACAGCCAAGCAAGCTTACCCACCCCAGCCTGATGTGAGTGAACTTGGCCTGAAGAAACCAGTGATGTTGGCTCATACAAAAGAAGCAATGGGAAATTGCCACAGAATGTATGAAGATCCCAACTCTGGCAGACAATATCTGCTTAATGTGATCTGCGTGAGCCAGCTGCGGCTCTCCTGCTGTCCTGTACCTGCTCCAGATTCTGCCACTGTGCTATGCTACCTACGTATTGCCCCAGTGAGACAGTTCTCAACATAACCAAGAATTCAAGAAAAAATGGGTAATCTGAAGTTTTGATTTATAGGACTTTTTGCATCCATACATCTTAAAGGGACCCATGTGTTCACTGACTACTTAAAATCAGGTCAGCACAAGGCATCTCAAGGCAAGTATCCAAAATAAATAATCCTTTTGGAGAAGCACAGTTAGTCATGACTCCTTGTGGCATCCTCTCAAACTATGAGCATCATACTGCCTTTCTTACACCCCCTGCAAAAGCCAGGAAGGCACTCTCCTTCCCCTCAAGGTACAGGGTGACCTGATCTTCCCACATTGCCATCATCCATGCTTTCCAGTTTCTATGTGTAGTTAGACTCTGCTTTCATTGCCAGTTCAGCAACCTGTATTTCTGTAGAGCCCAGGTTCCTGCCCTTCAGGTGTATGCATGATACCAGTTTGTCAGTGTCACAGGTATCCCACCACCTACTCCTTTCAGGTTTTCTCCACCTGGCCCTGGTGATTTATTGCACCAGAGGGTCTCAAGAGGCCCCATTACTCCTTTCCCTGATGCTCTCTTAAGGTCATTAAGGGAGAGTATCCCAAAAGACAAAGAGCATAGATTTCCCTTTTGTTGTGAGACAGTGGTAGCACATACACAGCTTGCTGTTACCTCACAGATGATAGATTTAAGGCTATCCCACAAGGAAAGGTACCAAAGTGACAGAAAACTCTTCCTCATCTGCAGTCAGAACCACTTTCAAAGCTTGGTCATCCTGAAAGTGAGGATCAGAAAAGTGACCTCGTGTACGTGCACCATAGAAACACAGCACCAGGCTACTGGTTTCTAACTGGTCTCTTCAAAGTGTCCTTGTAATGTTTTTACTGTTCAGTGCCATTGTTAGCAGAATTGAGTGGGGCCTTTTCCTGCCTGACAATAAAATCTATTCTAATTATAATTCCCTGCACATGTACTCGCTGAAGGGCAGGGAAAAGATTTCATTGCTTGAGGTCAGAACTGAAAAATTAGCTAGTATGCTCTGGGTGGGTGGACTCGAGGAACAGCTGCTGTAGGAGGCTTTTGCCAGAGCAGAAATGGCAGGAAAATTGATTATGACCTTGCAGCACACACGTAGAGGAGGGATTTAAGGGTAAGCCCATGGTCTGGGTTTTGGAGTTTGCAGAACGTGCAGCAAATTCAGCACCACATCTCCATTCAGCCTTGGTAATGTGGAAGGAGGTGGCAGTCCCCTCAGATCAGCTGAGAGAATCATATTAGCAGGATGTACCCCTGTGCAGCTCTACATACCCCAAATCACTGAAGAGCAGGTCCTGATTTACTACCAGGGCTCCTTGTCTGCCTTGAGGCTTTGAGGGGTCCCAAGACAGATGATATAGTGTTTTTCCATTTTATACGCTAAATTAGTTTTTCCTCAGAAATTTTCCTGTTTGTTTTAAAATTCTAATGGGTAATCTGGAGGTTAGCGCTTCATTTTTATAGTCATATTTTTATTTAAAGTGTAAAGAAAAAACCTAGGTTTTTCATTTGATGTCTTTTTTTACCACCTTTCCTTTGGACAAATTTTTGTTTTGGAATGTACAGAGTGGAGAAAAAGGGGGGAAATAAATTTAGAGCCCCTCAATGTTATTAGTTCTATTGCAATTAAAGGTGAAAAAATAAAGGAACTGAAAAATAAATCATTTTTATATGTAAAGACTTTTTAGTCTTTGAAGAAAAAAAAATCTACATCTGGTTCCATGTCAAGATATTGCCAGGAGACTGGAAAAAATATTTGAAAAATTTTCTAAATGTAAAAAAATGGTTAATTTTCTAGTTGCTGTTAGATTACTTATCAGCCTGGCCATATGAATTACTGTTCAAGCAAAGAAAGGAAGGACATACAACATCAGTAGTTCTCACAACAGCCCCAGATGGCATTTTTAGCTGTCAGATCCAGCAGCTTCTGACAATGTTTCAAGACATTTTTGCAGAAAATTTGTGTAAGGATTTACTATTCTAGACAAAGGAAAACAGAAATTCTATATAAACAAGCAGTACGGGGCGGGGTGTGTGTGTGTGTGGAATTAAAACAGAACCAGAAAGATCTACAGTTTTTTTCCTTACATCATTCTTGAATTGGAAGCCAGTTGTGCAGTGGTTTTCTAGTGGTGAAAGCAGGATATTGGGTTTCAGGACTCTTGGGTTAAGTTATCGAATCTGCCATTGATTTGCAGTGTGACCTTGGGCAAGTCATTTAAAGGGAAATGTGTAATTATTAGTTTCAATTGCCTGGGCTCACTTACTGTCTATGGCTTTATTTCATTTCCTACTTTTTATAAGAAGGATTGTGAGAGGAGGGTGTGTCTCTTCTTGTTTTGAAGTGTTTGGGTTTTTTTCTCTCTCATAAAGCATAGAAAACCCCAACAATCCACCAGACAAAACTAATGAACTGAATTCTTCAAAGAGTTTTTCACATACTGCCAGCAATGTTAATCATTAGTCTATTTGAATGGCATGTCTTTAGTTAGTACATAATTACACATGTATGTCCATGTGTGATCAATGCTTAAAAGAAGAGTAGAGGAAAAACAAACGGCAGAAATACATGACAAGATGAAAAAAATTGTATTATTGATTAATTTAAATAGAGATGGTGAAAAAAATCCAGAGATTTGGGTGAGAGTGGTTTTAATTATGAAAGACTTTTAGCAGTTATCCAAAGTGACTAGGGTAATCAGAAATAATCTCCATATTTTTGTAAAAATATACACTTTCCAATAGTTCTAAGTAAAAGTGTTTTATTGATGAAAATTTGGGTTTGAACACTTGGTTACTTTTATTTAACACAGTAGCAGCATTTCAAACATAAGAAATTTCACTTTTTTCACACCTTGCAACAGATTTATTGAAAATGTAAAAAGGTTTGAGAGGGTTTCTCCATCTATTGTAGTGCTTCCTGACTCTTTTTGACTTCTGTAGAATATTTCAAGATGGAAATTCCAGTTCTGAAAAAATACAGGGGAAAGGAGGAATATTTCCATTTTAAATAATATGATTGGAGGAAAATTCAAAGTTAGGGTAGCCTGTAGTTTAAGCTTTGTTGTATCATTTCTGTAGCATGGTGGGATGGTGCAAAATTCAGTATAACACTTATATTCCTGGAGTATTATTTATTTTGAAGCTTAGCTATAGTTTATAAAGTGCTTAGAGAGCCTCTGATGAAAATGCAATAACTATGTCAACATCATCATCATTGTTATTATTGTGAATATCATTATTTTTATTCCCTTGGTAAAATAAGAAATCAGTTTGTAAAGATTACAACAGCTGCAGGGAATGTGTCTCGATAACTTCTCTGTGTTTTGTACCATTGCCAAAAGAAGTTTATAAAAGGCTGCAGGAGTAACCATATTCCTCGCTAACAGGCAAGAATTTGCTTGGGCTGTCAAATGTTCACTTGTCATGACAAGTAATCTAATGGATGCATGGTGCAGCCTTTTTCATTCAAGGGATGTGTAAAGGTCCTTATACACATGTTCTGGGATTCACATTTTCAACCTCAGACAAACATTTGCAATTTGTAGGGGCTTGTGAGGTACAGTTGTTATAGGTAATATGTGACTGTTAAGGGTAATGTCTGGTAAATTACTAATGAAGAGGTGAAAGCACCAGTTCATGGCTTGTTGTGCCATGAAAGCACCAGTTCGTGGCTTGTTACTAATCCTAAACCTGGGCTGTGGAAGCTAGCACAGCAGCTCCAGCTCACCAAGGATTTGAGAAGGTGGTTTTGCCTCACTCGAGGGTAGATGTTGATGTCCTTTGGAGGAGAATGGGTCTTGAATACTCTTGTAAGAATGAAGAGAGCGCAGAATTTCCCAGGAATTTTGCCCATAACCTCTTACAGGTACAAATGTGATATCCTGGGCTTCTCATTCAGAATTAACTGTTACTTGAGTGGATATTTATCTGACAAATTAATCTGCTCTTTCTTATATGGGAGGAAAAGACAGCAATGACTGAGGGTGAGAGAAGGTAAGGTGAAACAGAAATTAGGGCAGTAATCTAATTCTTGAATGCCAACCTCTGCTCTGCTACAGACTTACAATACAACCTTGATCACAATCCTTAATAAACTGATGCACTTATTCTCCAAGTGTTAGCTTGGGTTAAAATTGCTGCCTGACTTCCCTTCTGAGTGAGGATTGATGCAAGACACCTTATGAAGTGTTCAAACAAATTCCTCCTGGATGGTGAGTTTTGTTCACAAGGTATCTGAATTGGGGCAGTTCTGAAAAGGCACCAATGGAATTTGTTCAGGTGAAATAAAATTTACGTGGCAGCAGATGGAAAATTCCCTCTTCTTCTAAATCAGATGTCACAAACAACGGGAAAATTAAATCCACTTCTCGGGATATGTCACTGTACAGGAAGTTCATCAGAGGGGTGTTTTCCTGATAAGAACTTTCCCTGGGAAGAAACTGAGTCTGCCTTTTGTAAGGCGCTCTGAAAAATAACTCCCAAAATCCAGATCCTGTCAGAATTATGTGAGAACACTAGACATTTTACTATCAAAATATTTTGGCTTCAGAAACTAGCAGATCTTTCTGCCTTACTATGAAAAGACACAGGAAAATGAAGTGATTTTTCAGTGTCACAGCAGTTTGTGGCATAGAGAAAATCTTCTCATTTCCCTTCATCGTGAGACCCCACAAGCTCCTGGCACCTTGCCCTGTGCTCCAGACACTGCCTCCTGTTAGAAGACTCGCTGCTCAGCAGGCAGCTGAGAGATGTTTGCTGGAGTATTCTTCTTTTATGGCTTAAATTTCTCCTGCTAAAGTTGCATCCCAGTGGTTGCATGAAAAAAAAAATTACTGGAGACATAATCTATACACTTGAACATCACCTTCTGAGTTCTGTAGCAGTGATGGAACCCAGAGGGAATGCAGCTGATGTGTTGGTGTCTTGCCTAAGTGGGCACATGGTTGATGCCAGTTCCTGCAGCTCTTTTCCTTCTGGGACAGCATTAGCTTGTTCTTGGCTGAATTTAACTGTGATGTGGCCTGCTCAGCTTCGATTCATAAGTAATTGATGCACTTCAGTTTTGTTTTGACGCTTTGATACAGCATTTTACTGGTTTTAAATGGAATATTTCTTAATTTCTTGTTAGAGTAGGACACAACACTTAAAAGTCAGAGCTATAGTTGTTTCAGATCCTACCATTTAGAATAGCATAGCTAGACCATTTCTTTTGAAGTCCTGTTTCAAAAAGTCCCAGTGGGCTTTTCATGACAAAATAGTTTCCAGCATAAGCTTTGCAGAAACCAGGACTGCATCAGCTTGATGGTCCCCTCTGGGGCCACCACCCTTCACCAGATCTGGGGAAGCAACTCAGGCATCAGCTCTGCAGCTGCATCTGATGGGCTTCTGTGCTGCTATCAGTGTTCATATGTAGAAATGGGCTCACTGCAGGGCTAAAGAGTGGGAGACGAGTGAGGCAGCATTTGTACATCCCACAGCAGGACATTTTTTCACCACGGTGACACCAGGGCAGCTGCAAAACCCACAGAAATAAATCCAGGCATTTGCAAATCTTTTAAGTTTCTGTCCCTAGGACCTTGGAAAACCCCAGCTTCAATTCAGCTGTTAATAAAACTGCTGTTTCCAACAGTTAATAAGCAGCTGGAGAGGCTTTCTGAGGCTCCAATCTGCACATTAGCCCAGAGATGCTCACTGAAAGGTGCCAACAGGGTCCTATTGCCCTGGGGAGCTGGGGCGGTGGCTCTCCTCACCCTGCCCCAGGACCGAGATCACCTCTGCTTGTCCCAAATGCACTTAATGCCCTCGCTTCCTTTGGACTGAGCATGAACAACTGTCCTGCTCAGGTCTGCTTCCAATCACTAAGCTCTGCTGAATATAAAGCTGCTTGCATCAGAGTCAGTATGGGTCAGGAGTGGCCAGGGCAGAGTGCATGAGAACTCCACTCTGTCCTGGAAAACACTTTTAATAGAACAAATCTGGCTCCTCACAGCAAGCAGCTAGCCTGTGGAGGAGTGGGGCAGAAGCAGGGGCTTCTCCAGCAGCTGTCAGCCATCCTTTATATAGCAGCAGTTTTTAAAGCTGGCTAGTAGGAACCACCCTTCCACACAGTGCTCTGTGCTCTAATGGCATGTTGGAGCTAAGGCAAGCAAGCCAGGTGGATCATCCAGTAAAACTACACATTGGCATGATAAAGGAAAGAGGTTGCACCACGAAGTGCTGCAGTTTTGCCCTCTGCCAGGCAAGGGCAACACTGCATGGGCACCTTCTGCGAAATTATGTCAGCACTAAAAGCTTAGAGGCTTTATGGGAGGGTGGATTCAAGGCTCAGATTTGCTCTAATCTAAGTTAAACCCCCAGTCCAATATTAAAAGTCGAGTGGTCTTCAAAGCAAATCCTGCCCAGCAGGATGTGAGCAAGCTCCAAGCCAAGTCCCAGAGCTCCAACTCACAAGGTAAATCCTGTGGAGCCAACAACACTTTGGCTCAGGGCTCCCCTGCCTGCTGTCAAAATGCAGCAGGGCAGGGCCAGGGCCAGGCACAGGCAAGGGGCTGCACAAATGGACCATCGCCCACACAGGACAGGAGGCTGATTAAAGGTCACAGCTCCTCTCTGAGAGGTGAAAACTAGACAGAAAATTGTGTCTGATCTTCACAGAAAGCTCGTACTTAATTACTGTCTGTGTCACAGTTTCTGTGATTCACCTTGGGTTTCTTTGATTCACCTTCCCTGGAGGTGTTTAAGGCACTGGTGGACGAGGTGCTGAGGGGCATGGTTTAGTGTTTGATAGGAATGGTTGGACTCGATGATCTGGTGGGTCTCTTCCAACCTGGTTGTTCTATGATTCTGCTTACTTTCTGGAAGGTCAAGCTGTACTGGCTCAGGGACTTAGCCTGGAGGTAGATGTTTTCTTTGTAATCAACAATTGGGTCTTACGTGATGCCTCTCATCCATCAAACACAAGCTGCTGTCTGATGCTTAGGGGCCAGTAGGATTTTCCTGACTCTTCAGAGAGCAGGGAGGTATAACCAAAGGGATTTGGACAGAGTTACCTTCTGGTCTATGGGCTACTAGAGAGGAACACAGATTTTCCATAGTCCAGTCAATTGATGCAGCCCCTAGATCCAATTAAATTTTCAATCTGTTGATAAATATTTATCTGAGATCTCTTGAACTCAGTCAAGGCTGTAGCTGGTGATTTGCTTGGAGCAACCCAAATCAGGCAGCTGAGTCACTCAAAGCTACTTACATTCTATCAGTGTGCAAGTTAAGCTTATGGTCTTGGCCATCTAAAATCAGAGGGCAACAGGTATCTTTCATCCCAGCTCCAGTATCATGCTGGGCATGTTGTATTATCTGGCGATAAAGAGCACCAGCATGTTGAGATATAGTGGGGGCCTAACTTTTAGGTAGCTAAATCTACGTGAGCTCTAGCCAACCCCAAAAGCATTGCTACTGTTATCTAAAAAGACTCTTCTTCATCAGCTAAAGCAGAATGATGAACACCCCATCTCAGCCAGACTCCTGCTGGCCGCCCTGTTTAATCAAGGTCGGGAGAATTTTTCACTCTAGATACACAAATTATTTGTGGCTTTTTATTCATACCAACTGGACTTTATCAGCAGGTCACCACAGAGGGGAGATAATGTGGCTCATTCTCTAGGCACCTTAGTAGGAGTCTCACAATCCCAGGTTGGTTTATGTGGTCACTAAAATCCCTCCGAAGTGGTTTTGACCTCAACACCTTTCCATCATATCTGTGGTTGAGAAGAATCTTGTGTTAACAGAGGAAATGGGGCTTTTGCAACTCTATCACAGATTGAAGTACAGACATACAGATATACCCTTAAAACCACTTTCATTGCTTTTCACATAAATTTGTTAGGTAGGACCTCATAAATGTGCTGTCACTCCTGTGCCCACCCTTCTTGTAGCAACTAGCAGTGCACAGCTGATCTCCAGCAATGTGCTCTCTGTTCCAGCTGAAATGGAAGTTTTAGGTCAGAGAAGTGTTTTAGAAATCTTCAGTGCATTAGACAAATTGCTTCTGTAAAAAGAAAGGAGAAGGGGAAAGGAAGGAGAAAAAGGAAAGAGGGTAATTAAAAAAAGCAAAAAGGAAAAGTGGAAAAGGGGGAAGAGACGGTGAAGAAAAAGGAGGGAAAGAAAAGGAAAAATTGCCCTCCTTGCCCCAACTTCAAGACTTGAAATTTTTCAAATCAAATTGTAAGGAAATTTCATCGTTATTTGAAACCACAGAATTTTTTACAACTGTACTTAGTACAGGTTGTATTTCAAACTCATGTATCAGCTTCTGAAAATGCAAAAAAATGTGTTACATGCCTGGACCTCTTCTAGTGCTGCGCAATTTGAGTCCTCAAAACATCTCAGAGATGTTTCTGCACAGAATTTTTTCCTGGTGAGCTTTAGTGTCTGACTGGGGGTGCGAGATACAATGTCTTCTCTGAGTTTTGGAGGAGGGGCAGTGAGGCTTGTCCTTCACCCGAGGGACCAGTAACTGTACACCCCAATGCAGTCGTGGGGAGGGCTGCAACTGTGCCTGAGGCCATGAACCTGCTCTGTACTACCAGCAGAGGGAAATCAGCCCAAGAGGAAAATCATGGTCCCCATCCCAGTAAAATGAGTATTGCATATCTCATACCTGTTTTAGCAGGAGACCTGCATGCAAGGTTTTTGGCTGTAATAAGATGCAGTTGGGCAAAGATGTCTTCGTAGCTTTCCTCATTTCCTTTCTTTTTTAGTAGCACATCTTCCAAGAGTGAGGTCATTATGCTCAGGAGTTAGACTTAGGGTGTTTAGAAGGAATTTTTGTCTGGTGGCTATAACATTGTGTTTGTACTAAAAAAAAATTGAAACAACTCAAGAGCCTGTGAAGACAAAAGAAAGTTACTCCCCACCTTCCTACTGCCTGAGGGAAATGGAAGGGTAAAGAAACTCCTATCAGATAGGATCCAAAGTAGAAAAATTTGAGGCAGACATTTTGAGGACTTCCAGTTTTCCACCAAAAACTGTACAACTCCAAAGAAATCACGTGCTTTCCCCAAAATGTCAGTGCTGGCAAACAGCAAAACTCCCTTCCTTTTCCCACAGAAGCAGGCAGGGGGTGATAACCCAGCAGTCAGTGTCCAGGCTGAAGGCAGGGTGACTAGGCAGAGCAGAGGCAGTGCTGGGGACAATCTGCCTGGTTTCTGCAGGAGCAGGAGAGCTGCCAGCTTTGACTTGCCACAGACTGTCTGGCTGTGCACATTCAAACAGGCTTTTGCCTTGCTCCTCTTTGTGTCTGTAGGGAAATGGGAGAGCCAGACTGCTGTGGTCCCACTGGGATTGCAAAGGTATGTGGGACAAAGAAGAAAACTGCAGCCTTATTGATATCCCTTCAGCTGGCTAAAACACCATTTTCCTTTTCTGTATATATGTGCAGTCAGTTTTTCCATATTCATATTCCTTTATAGAAAACACCATGACTTGGAAAAGGTCATTTTGACTGCTGTCTATCAAAATATTTCCTTACTTCATTAATAACAGTTATGAGTATGTTTATGTAGCAGCTCACATTTGCAAAATGCTTTATCCATTAATACGTATCCTAATTACTCACAGAAAATTATTTCTTTACCCAAAATTAGCCCATTTTGTTTGCCTAACCCACTTCCAATCAGATCATGATTACAGAAACCTGAATGAATGATTTCCACAGGCACACTTCATCCTGCAGGTGGCTGGTAACTGTGTGATTGCTGTGAGTTTCACTACATATTCTGCATTTGCTTTCCAAAAATTAAAGCATTTTCGTCTGGACAAATAAATCACTGGTATATCTCTGTTATGTTTGGAGGTTTTTTCCCTAATAAAAAGACAGATAAATCTGAACTGAAAATTCTTTCCCTAACTGCTGTGCAATCTTCAGGTACTGTTCAGTTTTTTATCAGCTTTCATGGCTGTAAAACCCAGCTGCCCAATGTGGATCCAAGCACACACACACATATTACATACACTTAGAACAGTCACCAGAAGAAAAAAGTAGAACAAAAATCATAATGTGGTAAAGCCCATATTGATACCACTTCAGTTGCTAAAGTGAAACGCAATGTGTTTAATGCAAACCAGCCCTGAAAATATGCCAACCAAAGGGCATGAGCAGTTGGTGAAGTAGAGCACTGCTGACAGCTTAGGCTGAAAGGTCATGAAGCCAAGATTGAAGTGATGCCTTCAAAGACTCTCAGGGCATCCCACTTGTACTCGCAACCCTATAATCATGACCCTGCTGCTGACTGCACTTGCAAGCAGAGCACCACGTGCCAGCAGGGCAGGTTGTTTGCATCACTCCACAAGCTGTGCTGCAGCCTCATCTGCAGAGAAGGAGCTGCAGAAATGGGGCTTCAGCAAGGGGCACATATCTGTGATTTCCCAAGGAGATGGAGCTTTGAAGACCTGCTTTCCAGAGGTTTTGAATCTCTCTGTAGATTTAAAATGGAGGGATGTGGAGGGGGAAAGAGGGAGAAGTGTGTTTACATTCATTTGGAAATGGGACCTTCAGTGATCACAGATGCTGTATGAAAGCAGCTAATAATCTGAAGTCAAAACCAGGCAAATCAAATACTTCAAGGCCAGTATGTGTGGCAAAAAAGAAAAAAAAGTGTGTGCAGCCCCTCTACATACAAATTTCTGCAGCTGCTGTCTTTCAGCCACAGCAGATTCATCCTGGTCTATGAGGATAGTGCTGTCAGTGACGGGAGGGAGTAGAAGCAATACAGGCACGATCCCTCAAAACCCCTTCAAGGAAGGAAAACAGGCAACAGGTGTGTCATTCTGTACCTGGAGAGGACTCTAGCCTGCCATCTCCTAGATGAAGTTGGATGCAACTAAGCTTGCTTCACTGAGAGAGTAGCTCTGGCAGAAGAGCAGGCATGAGACAAAGCCTATTGTTTAGCTGGGCTTGCACCATCTACTTTTCTATTTTCTATGTACAAACCAGCAGGCACTCCAGGGGATGCTGTCACCCCAAGCCTGGCAGGACCTATGCAGGGTGGTGGTACAGAGCAGTGCCTCGGCTCATCTCCAGGCTGGGAGGGCACAAGGGGACAAGGCAGCCACGGCATGCATGTTTCTTGCGCCTGACCCTCCGGAAGAGGAGGAAACCAGCAGAGACAGGCAGCTAAGGGACAGGAGGGAGACAGGAACAAGGTCAGCACAAACGCAGGAACCCTGGTTTCAGCTGCAGACAAAGGTAATTCGACAAGCAGTTTTAAACTCCCCAGTGAGTAAGGGTTTTATTGGGAGAGCTCCCAGCGGGAAGTAAGCAGAGGCTCCAGGTCTGGCGCTACTCGGGCCATCAAGGCTGAGTATTGTCCATATTTGTAGAGGGAGATCCCAAGCTCAGGCTTTGGGTGGCCAGGTGGAGCCAAGCTTCAGGAACTGGCGACGCCAGCACTAGAACGTCTGGCGTGTCCCAGATTTAGCTGCTTGTCACCAGGAAAAAATAGGCTTGCCTTGAATCGGGCAAATATGTGCCTCCTCTGTACACTCACTCCTAAAACCAGGCAGCTTTTAGAGCAGTAAGGGTTGGATTTACTGTAAAGCTGTGTCCTTCCTGCTCCCTGTAAAGAAAAGCACCCGCAGCCAGACCAGTCCAGCACATGAAAAAAGAGAGCAGCTGTACAGCTGTACAGCCCCCAGGGACTGCACCAGATAGTAGTAGGATTACAGCCCCTGTTCTCCCACCCAGGACTAAGACCGCCATTTATCAGCAATTAATTTAAAGATTACTGGGAGACTGAGAGTCTTTTTAGATAAAATAGATAGATAGCAAACTGCTCTGCTTGGCCCACAAACATAAAGCCATTGGATTCACTGTGTCCTGTGCTGCTTTATAGGGCGGTGAAAAGTGCAAATTACCAAAACTTGACAAGTGCTCCATTTTTCACAGATTTTCCCACCAGAAAACAGTGTAAAGGATTTAAAGGTCTGCTTCTTTGAAAGGCTTAACGTAGGATAGATGCAAAATTGTTGATACTGGAGTTTTACTGAAAATATGGTTTGCAATTAGTAGAAAGTTTTCATGAAAACTGTTTACTTTCTTTGGAAAAGTTTGTCCTTCTGTCAAAAGCAAATAAATTACCAAAATGGAATGGAAAATATTGTTTCTTTGTGTTTTTTTCTTTTCCAGTGGGAAATATCATTTACATGTGCCTCCTGGGTGATGGACCTGAATGTCTTTAAATGAACTGGTGGGAGGTCACAGAGAAGGCCAACAGAATGGTCTTTGGGGTGCCAGAATTACTCTGAGTAACATAAGAAAAAGGAACCAACTGGAATGCAGACTGATAGTGGTTTGGAAGTATTCAAAATTATCTCTGGAAAAGGGGGGTTAAATGGACAAACTATTTATGAAAAATAATAATGAGCCAAACTCTCCTCTCATTTTCTTAAGGGAAGACTAAAAATCTCTGTCACTGGAAAATAATTAGAGTAAGCATGATACTATCTCCTTTCCCTGCTTTGTCCAGACTGTTCACCTGAGGACTTGGAGGGCCAGAGCCAAGTAAGGGATTTACTACCCAGAAACTCAGTGTTCCAACACTTCTACCTCTCCAGACACATTTAATTAGTGATCAATTTATATCCTAGTTTACCAAAAAAAAAAGAAAAGAACAAGGCAATCTGGAAACAGACGTGCTCCAAACACCACAGGAAAGTAAGATCTGGGCTCCATTAAAAGACAAGAGGAGATGTTGCCCTGATTTCAGCACTGTTAGCACTCAGCTCAAAATGAGCGCAGCCTCCACAGTATTTGCAGAGTCACAGGCAAAAGCCAGCCTATTTCTAACTCTTATCCAGGGCTGTAAATGATCAATCTCCTTATTACTATTTACTAAGTGATATCTTCCAGGACCCTATGGAGGAAACAGCTGTAAAATCTAATCCACAGCTTCTCCATGTGAAAGTGATGAGCTTCAGGCCCTGCAAACATCCCATGTCTTACAACAGAAGGCTGGGCAGAAGGGCTGTAAGGATGATCCCCCAGGTAGCTTGAAGCACTGTTAGCGATGCCTGAGCATTGATGTACCCACAGGTTCCACAGTGGGCCAGCTGAGACCTGCAGCCCACCTCTCTTCAGGCAAAACTGCCATGAAGAAAAAGCCTCTTTGGGAAAGTGAGGTGCTTCTGAATTGGTCTCTGAGGGAGAAATTGTCCCAGCACAGAGGGAATACTTCCCATTTGAAACCATGTTCTCCTTAAACTGGGAAAAAGACCCTCTCTGAACTCTAATCTGCCCTTCTCCCTCTCCTTCCCTCCTTGCTTTTTGTTTCTCTTTTTTTGATCACTCATTCCTATTTTCTGAAATGTTTTCCACAGGAAAGCCACACAGCAAACACATAAGCTGAGGTGCTGCTCCTGCAGAGTGGGTACCATGCAGAGAAGTGGTCCTTTCATCTCTTCAGGATGGCTCAGGACCAGGGCAGTGCAGGTTGAATTCCACAGACCCCAGCTGCTGGTGGCTTTGAAGTATCATTCACTCTCCAGCATCCTCCAGCTAGCCTGGTTGTGCAGGAAGCAGCTCCAAGTACTCCCTTTACAACATCAGAGTGGTGCTTCTCAGGTAAATCCCATTACTGATAAACCACTGGAGTTGTGAACTTGACCTGATGAAGTCAGAATCTGGAGATTTCTCTACATGCTGAGTCAACGTGCTCAGCCATGAAGCTAGCAGGGTCAGTGGATGGTGAGAGTCATAGAGGACCAACAGGCTCCTTCCCAAGACACAGGCAGATCTCTTACTGCTTCCAGAAGACAGCATCAGCATTTTGCAAAGCAAGGGCAAACATTAAATATCTTGAACTGACTGAGCAAGACTGTCAGTCTGGAAGCACTTCAAGAGTAGGCTGCACTGAAATTTTGACTACCTCATGAGAGGTAGAACTAATATGCAGAATTCCATAAAATAGATTTAATCCTCTTTTTAAGGCTTGGAGTCCACAAACTGCTTTGCAGACTCATGTTAATTCTGTTGCCTTGCAGAAAAAATACTG
Source organism: Piaya cayana (assembly GCA_013389865.1). Lineage (NCBI taxonomy): Eukaryota > Metazoa > Chordata > Aves > Cuculiformes > Coccyzidae > Piaya > Piaya cayana. The sequence continues at coordinate 460,901 of WAAB01013403.1, read as the reverse complement.
CAAAAGACATTCAGAAAAAAAATTAATTTGTCTTTAAGCACACCATTTGGGAATTTTGGTTCAAAATGGCTTTCTATTTTTTTAAATACCCTTAGGAATTTCATGCCACCATGTTCTTATAACTGAAAAAGTGTGATGTATTGCACCAAGTCACTGCAGAAGCATGCTATTTTAGTCTCCGGTACTTTGTCTTATACTTCTCTATTTTTATGACTCTTTGAGACATCAGTCTGTGCTGCTCCAAACACAAACTGCTTGTTTTAACTGCTGAAATTCACTGTGTTGTCATTTGCACTGTATTCCTCTCAAAATGCTAACAGCACTATTACAGTTGCACTCAGAGATTTTCCCTGAGAGCAAGATCTCATTGCTCTTGGCACCATATTAGCCAAACCTGAGCAGCTGTGGAGTTTGGTGCTAACAGGCAGTCCAGCAAGAAACAGGGCCCGACAGAAAAATAATCTGTTTATTTTATAAAGTAAATTTTGGGGAGCACTGTCCTGATTTTCCCTGGCTGTTCCTTAAAAAGAATTAAAAGAAGGGTGGAGGTAGAGCCAGGGAGGAGAATATATCAGCTACAGAGTAAACAGTTTGGAAGCCAAATATAATTGGCTGGTGAGTGCATATTGTGATTCAAAAAGGGAAGGCTTTTTTTAAACACCAGGAGCCACAGAGCAAGGACAGCCATGCAGTCATCTTCCTGTGCAAAACAAAAGCTCTGAGGCAGCAAGGTGCAGCACCAGCATGCCAGGACAATGGGGACACAGAGCGATGCCTCAAGCCTGCAACACACCACTTGGTAATTGGCCTGATGTTTCCACAGCCAGGTTATTGCTTCCAATAGTAGGATTCAGTGATTCCAGCCCTGTACCCCCTCATCTATGAGTGCTACTGATCATTCCTATTTAGGTAGCGTACCTTATCTGAGTCCATTATTGCCTCTGCCTAATATAAACAGTGCCTTCGTCTATACAAGGCCTGTGCATTGAAAGTTTTCTTTAACCAAGGAAACCTTGAATAAGTACTTCATTGTCTCAAGGATTTTATCACTGTGGTATGAAAGAAAACCAGTGTGTGATTTTGTTTTGCAGCCATAAAGTTCTTTCAGTCTCAGGAAGGATAGTTTTGATTTGTGAATTTATTGCTCTCACAGTTAGAGGTTCACACTTGACTGAAGTAGCTGCTATATTGCAAGACTCTGATCTGGCATGCAGTCTACAAACACAGTCTGTCTGTTTGACATAAAAAGCAAAGAGGAGGACTTTTTCACCCAGTTTTTTACCTTTTTAACTTTAAAATATTTAGAAGTTTAAAATGTTGCCTTTTAAAGCAAAAAAAAAGGAAGATTCAACAACACCAGTATGTTTCACAAGCTTGTCTCCAAACTGCCAAGCAGCTGCTGTCAGGGGAAATTAATTCTGTACTTGCAAAAGTCAAACACTGGTTTTTTGAATGAGAAGTGAGTGTTATGAAATGTTCTTCACTCCTTTTTTTGTTTCCTAAAAAGTCATTTATAATTGACTGAAACTAAATGGAAATCTTTATTTCATTCAAAACTTTAGTCTTTCTTGGTTTACTTTCTGACTTGCAATCTTGGAAGTGATGATATATGCTTGGAGCTGTAGAGGGGGAACTGCCGAATTACCAATGTCTCTGGAGACACATATCATGGTTCTGTATCACAGCTAAGCCCATTGCCTGCTTCTCTGTGCTGCCAAAGGGCAGGATACCAGGTGAGGTGGGTCTCTAGCTTTTCTCTGCCAACCCTATCCTTCCCTTTGTGCACTCCTCTGCCAACTGCTGAGTGAGGGACATGGCAATTTAAGTCTCTACATAAAAGACACAGGCTCTTACCTAACTCCACTGTACTCTGAAATACCCAGGCCAGAAGCTATCCGATCCAGACCAGAAGTCAACCTCTGGAGAAGGGATTCCTAAGCAGCCTGCCCATCAAACCATGCCAGGATACATGCTAGGTATAACTAACATCTTGCATACTTTGTCTTTTGCCATAGCCTTTCTGTCTCCAGCAAGAGCAGTAGCCCCAGATCTGTGCTGGAGGGGCAAAGTGCAAACATCTTAAACTGTGTCTGAGCTGGGGGCAAGTGAGATCCCACCAGAACAGGACAAGCAGGTTATGTCTGTCAGACCTCTGGTTCAACCAGGAATTCCAGCTGGCCAGGTTGGATTTTAGTTGAAAGATGTATCTCAGCAGTGTGGAAAAACATGAATGCTCACTGGAGCAGACGGATGCACCAGGCAGAAAGGCTCGGGAGCACCAGTAGTACTGAGGAGGGATTTGTGACACAAAACAACAAACAGGGTGTCTGGTGAGTCCAGCATAACACCCTAGGCACATGTGAAGGAAGAATCACTCTGAACGCAAGAATAGGACCAGATGAGCTGATTTCAATGGTTTATTGAAAGAAAGCTCCTTAGATTACACAGATTAAAATCTTCATGGATACACTTCTGGAGACTATGTGCTGCTCAGCTTCCTGTACAAGGCACTGCTTGGTCATGAATGTGTGGAATAGCAAACTTAGGAGAGGGAGTTTTATTAGTTTATTTTTATTACAAGACTAGAGAGCTCATGTGTCTCTATAATAGTTTCCTCTTGCATTGAAATAAAGTAAACCTTCACTTCAGAATTACCAACAAGTGAAGAAAAAGTCTAGCAGTAAAGCAAGGGGTAGGGTCTTGGCGTGGGGGTTCCCCCCTGTTCCTGCAAAACATAGCCCAGTGCTCCTAGGCTGGGGAAGAGGAATAGATGGGCTGCAGTTGTTCCTAGCTCTGAGGCTCCACAATAAAACTGAATAACGTGAGTTATTCAGCTGTAGGATCAAGGAAGAAGTGAAGGCTACACATATGAGACTGGTCCTTAGCACAATTCTTTCATGCCAGTGGTTCACCTGATGGCAGACAGTCCCACCACCCTTGCATCACGCTGGCCCTGATTCCTTCTTGCTGAACAAGTGTGGACACAAGAGAACAAAGAGAGCAAGAAATCCAGCCAAGCTCTACAGGCAATTAGGAGAAGCCCTGCAATGTGAGGGTAATTTTCATTAGCAAAGCAGCAATCACATTTCCTTTCTAGTCCATTCCTCCAGAAGAGATGGAACAATGAAAAACCCCAAAGATTTGTACATATGGGCTGACATTGCAGACTTCCAACAAAGCTTAAAAGCTTTTCCTTCACTGCAGATGTCATTCCAGAGACATTACCTGCTAGAAAACAAAAGCACCAGTGAAATATTACATTTTAAAATGCAGAAAATTATGTTACACTTTTGCCAGAGACACAACTACTTTTTGAGTGTTTTCCAGGAGTTGTGTGGCTTAATCAGTCAATGGAAATAGGCAGAAAATTATAACATAATTATGGATAGTGGTTTAGGTTGGGAGAGGGGTGAGCAATTAATTTTTATTGTATTTATCAATATCTTTGGTCACAATGTTATGAAGAAAATGTTTCTTTTGTGATCCAATAAATTGAAAAGCCATTTGTGGCAGCAAGTTTGAGTAACATGAGTAATTATATACTTGTTCATGTTTTATGTTGCTACAATATTGTTATTTCCTAGCATATGGCTTATTCATTCTTGTAATTGTCTTATTAGGCCAGTTGAGTTTCAAATAGCACCTATATTGCAGTGTTTAAAATGTTTGCTTTAGAAAGAATTACAGGACACAAAAACATATGGATTGCTTTATGATGCATAGAAAGCATACACTAAAAAGCTGGCTTTCATTATTCCACTAGTATGGATCTAGATATGCACTCAGTGTTGAGACGTGGTTATTCATATGTTTATGACATTTAGTGTTGCTTTGTGTCCTTGTGGATGTACATTCACTCTGCTGGAAATACAACACATCTCTCCACCAAATTTTTCTTCTTGTAATTATGGAGACCCAGGACAAGTGAAATCAGGACTCATTACTGGTGAAACAGATGTGGTTCCACACAGCTGGTTCCCCCACCATCTCCCCTCACCTCTCTGCTTCACACCTCTCCTCCATCCTGTGTTCTGCACTGTGGCAGTGTTTCACTGTTCTGACTGGATGGCTGAGACCTTCCTAAAACAGTGAGATAAATCCAGCAAGACGGAGACAGCAAGGACAGAAAACCTTTGTAGAAGAACCCAGGTCTTCATTAATGAAAATACTCCAGCACTACAGACACACTTTTATCTGCTAGCTTCTTCTCACATGCAAAGGAAACACAGCACTGTGAGTACATGGGAGGACTAAGCACTTCAGCAGCTCTACATGGGTGATGATTACTGCTCCCATGGATAGGGTTCCTCACAACAATGGAGGACTATTGGAGTCATGCCTGATACGGGAAAGGGATAGTGTGACTTTAAACAAAACCCATAAACTTTGCCATCATTCCCCCTAGTGGTTAAATCCAGAAGAAGCTGAAAAAGTTTCTAAGGATTAACCTTCATCTCTCCCTTCAAACAAAGCAGACTCATGCTTTCAGCACTGTAGGTCATGATCCCAGCTACAGTGATGGTTCAAACAGTATCATTTACAGGATCACACTTCCCTCAGAAATCTTTTTGGTACTTCTAGGTTCCTGATAATATCCAGGAACTGATTATCAAAATTACATTAAAACATCCAGCCTTTATGAAGGCGTAGAAGATCATACTTTCTGCTGGCAAGTGCACCAGCCAAACCCACTGCACCATAAAATACTGTGCTTGAAAGGCTGCAGCTGCCTCAGTTTCTCAGAACTTTTACCTGATAGTAACAACAGCTGGCACTGGTGACTGCTGGCAGGGAGGCATTGCAGCTGGTGACCTCACTGTAAGCAAAGCAGCCTGGACCATATGCTGCTGAGCTCTGAATATCTTCCTGGAGGCACAATGACTACAGTCACGCAAGCTACTGACATTACCATTCCCATAGCTCATTCCTTCACAGCAAATAGGTGTAGTTGCTGTTGAGTCTAACAACAATTGGATATTTCCAAACATGGCTTGTGAACAAGTTTCCACGAATCTGAAGTTCTGAGAATTGTGTATCTTTCCACTATTAGTAACATCTGGGACAAACAAAATTCGTAGGTACTATACACTTAATGGACAGATTTTAATGAGGTTCATTTTAAAAACTATTCATTTGATTTAGTTGTAAATTAGTAGAAAGAACATCCTTTGCCTGTAAGAACAATGCACAGCAAATACAGAGGATATGCTGTGTTTCTCATGTTTATCTAGGAGGCTTAAATCATCATTGCAAAGTAAAACTCTCTCTGTGTGGAGCCCCAGCCAAGATCTCCATGAAAATCGTGTTACAGACAGTACCTAGCAATGGTGAAATGGTCTTTGCTCTACTTACAGCGTGGGTCACAGGCAGTGTCTGTAAACCATGAGCTATTTATGTTATTCCTGACAGAATGTGTGTGATAAAAAACCCACAACTATTTATAGACGCCTAACTAGTTCTGTAGAGCATCCAGTTGCAGAGTAAGGACAATATCACATTGACTGCGTACCCCACCAGCACAAACCAATGGTCCCTCATGGGATCTGTTCCTTGGGTTAGGCCAGGATTCATTTTTACCTCATCGCATTGGATTTGAGAAGGAAGTTTATTATTCTACAACAGATTATTTCTGGTGACAGCATACCTCCTCAGAGTGCTTCCACATGCTGCTCGGCTTCCTCCATTGCACCTGAATGCAAATTTCTTTTTACAGAAATTTTTAAAGCAAGACTAAATGAGCTTTCTGTCGGTGCACCTTCACAGCCTTGGGATATTGCATGGGACTGATTCTCCTGTGTAATTTCTAGCAACACCAGAGGTTGCAACCTCAGAAGAATTGTCGTCTTACTTCTGTGGCATTATTTGAAACAAAATTAGAAGCTTTAACCTCATGAGAATTCAGTGATTTCACACACTTTGGCTCACTCTGATTTATACCTTTGTTAACACAATAAACTTTTTTCCCATTTTGTCTTGGCCTGATTTTCAGCTCCCACTTAGCTGTCCCAGTGTAACCATCAATGATAAATGCTTTGAAAACTGTCCCCAAATTCCCCTCTGTTTCTTGCCTCAAAGGCAGAGTTGTTCTATTCAGTAAAATAAGAAAGACAAAATGTACAATTAGACTTGTACGTCTTTGCTGTGACATTTGAACTTATTCTGAGACCTCTTTGCACACAAAGTCATTGAATAAAGACTTGTAGTTCATTTGCTGTTCCAGTAAATAATTAAGTACATATTTTTAACATGATGTGGATCCACCTGTGAAAAAATATTTTCATTTTATTAGACAAAAATAAAAAATAAAGAAAAATTGCTGGGATTGACCCCAAACCACCTTTTGTTTCATTCCTGATATATATTTTTTAAGTATTTATTTATAAGCAAACTAATATAAACATTGATATAAAACATTTATAATTAAATAACTAATATACTTTGCTCAGAAAATGCCAGAAGGAGATGTTTTCATTTTTTCATGAAGGAAGGCACTTGGGTGAAACAATTTTGTATATCTGAAACCACTTTATATGTTTCAGTCACTCCAAGCCTACAGTTGCCAGTGAAAAAAAAAACCAACTGCCTGCACAGTTCACATGGCTTTATTTACTCATCCATTCTCGTGGCAATTTTACCCCCAGCTCCCCATCTCAGGCTTCTGTTATTCAAAAGATCTTAGCCATGACAGAAGAAACAATGATCCTGAAGTTCACAACAAAGACCCACAGTCTTTACTACTCTGAAATCTCCCACCGTTCATAATTTATCTTACCCTCAAGCCCACTAGTTTGTAAACTGCAAAAACAAAGACTGTACCCAAGAACTGTGCAGAGACATTCCAGCTCTCAGAGCACACAGGAGTTCACAAAGTCCCCTGAGATAGCCTGTGAACTCAGCAGCAGAAGTTTAATGTTGCTCAATAGCTTTAACAACTCACTTTCATGATCTTTTTTCAACGACAATATAATAAATAGTGTCAGTTTGGGATTTTTTTCTTTGTCTTTTTTTTCATTGCAACAAACATACAGAAAAATCCATGATAAGCAGCTGTTGTGGAGAAAAAAATAAGTAAAATACATATACACAGAACACACATCAGTTTCACAAATCATCTTAATGATGGAGTATAAGTATTTTTTTATACTGCCCATAGGCATATTACTTTCGTCTGTGATCAAGTCAGCTGCCATTAACAGAACTGGATCTGCATTTTTAATGGACAGCTAACATAAAAGTAGCTACAAAACAAGAGTTTTTTTTCCTTTAGCACTTATCATAAACTCCACTATATTTCACAAGGGTGTTATATTACAGAAGAGTCACCTGTCTGACAGAGGTATAAAGCAGATGTCTTATTTGCACTGAGGATCCCATGGTATTATCTTAAGAATGTTGCAGTAACATGAGATTCTACCCAAATTGTAACTCAAGATGTTAAATGTTTCTACGCTGCCTCCTGAAAGTCTCTGTTATAGTTTAGATTCTCTGTTATAGGTTAGATACGTATCCTGTATTTCCAATGACTGCATGCCAAATAGATTTATGCAGCTGCTGTTCTCCTCACCAAAAGTGGCTGTATTCCTGCACCTCAGCAAATAACTTTTCACCCATCACGTCTGAGCACTGCTGTGAAGCTTATGCAGGTAAAACTCTATAAGGCAATGAGAAGAAATGTCACAGAGGAGGAATTATCTGCAATAGTCAGAGTTAATTGTGTCATTAAATATTTAGCCACAGATGATATTAAACAGTTGGACAGGCACTAGATAAAGGGGAACTCCAGAAAAGTATAAACATTTTGTTCCAACAACAGTATTTCATCAAAATTTCCAGCTTTCAAGCAAGTCTGAGTTGATCATACTTAATAGCACAAAATGTAGATGTATTACAGGGAGCAGCACTGGAACTGAAAAGGGTTGGGATGTGGAAGAGAATTGAATTGGGGAGAAAAGGGATAAAGACCATGCAGTGAAGTGGCACTGGAAGTGACTGGATACTGCACAGCAAGAAGAACAAGAGACAATAAAGAAAATGAGTTCTTTGAAGAAAATAAAGATATAGAAACAAGAGACAAATACAATCTGCTAAGTGAATGAGTTACCCACTTGATAAGATTGTTTCTGGATTTCAGTTTGGCAAGGAATGTGTGGATTTGCCTGGAGTACAGAGCATGCGCTTTTAATTCCCACTAACCTAAATAGGACTGAGCTTACACTTAAATGTAGGTACCTAATTAATTTATCTGATGAGACAAAGGCACAATGCCTTGCCAATGGCAAACTCTTGCTGTTTGTCATGAATCTGTTAACAGGCAAATAAACCAAGCTGAAGCAAAAATTCGGTATTCAACATTGCAGCAAGTTTTGATGAAGAAAGCCAATGTTTATAGTTTACTAATGAACTTTCAAGGACCTTTACAAAGTACTAGTTGATTAAAATTCCCATGAGACCACTATAGTATAGGTAATTATGTGTTGGTGTGGGGTAGGGAGAGAAAAAAGAAAGTTTGGGCTAACCAATCTCACTCAGTGACCTTAGCTGAAGGCACCTTCTTTGCTGCAGGGCCTGGATTAAACTGACTTCAACAAGGGCCCAAGTTCCTTTTTCCCACACTGAAGGGGAATCTGAAATATGTCAACAATATCCAAGGAATCAGGGCAAAAGAAATGAGAAGAACTGGTGATCTGGAGGGGCTGCCTGCAGGAAAAGGACAGAAAGAACAGAGGGCTGCTGATGTGCCCAGCACATTGCTGAGCCTGGGCTGCTCCATCCCCTTTCAGCTCTTCTCTTTACTGAAGGACACTCAAGAATGATTTCAACAAAATCCAGTGGGTGCCTAAATCCAAAGCAAACTTTAGCTCAGGGTCACTATGGTGGTATCAAAAAGGAAGCACTTGTAAAAGACTGCTAAGTCACAAGGAACACGATTGTGGACAAATTTAGCTTTGCCTGTTGATAAATTACCTGGGAAAAAGTTGTAACTTTTAATAGGGTAACTGTAAATCTAGACAAACTGCCCCCCAGAAGCAGGACATAGTAATGGCGGGTGAGGGATATTTCATCTGGATTCATGTACCATCCCCAGAATTCCCCCCGTATTTCAAAAATGCTGTTGCTGATGGCAGCATGTGAAGCAGAAGAAACTCAGCCCAACTCTGAAACACCAGCCTGACCTGCCAAGGCTGGGAAGAAGTTTTTAGCAGACTTTCAAATCCTTTTGTCCTCTTTGGTGGCAAACTCAAATAAAAAGCTAAGTGCCCACCCTGAGTGTGAGACAGAGGTGGAGAAATGCATTTTTGAGTGTACTAGATAAGTTTATCATACAAATATCCAGGTACAAGCTCTAGTGACATTAAACCTAAGGAAGAGATGAAAGGCAGCAAACAAATTCTCTGTGTTTAAGTAGTGCCTTTTTCAGACGGTAAATCATGTGTTCAGGACAGGGGATCATCTTGTTTTCTTGCACAATCCTCCTGCAAAGCAAAATTCAATACCAGTGGTGCGTGCAGCGGCTGTGGGTGTGTGCAGGCCCAACACAGAGGTGTGAACGCAGCCAGCCGTGAGCTGAGAGCCAGTCCTGTCCCCAGGGCTTTGACTGGCATGGAGACAAGCACACAGGGCTCCCTCACACCCTCAGAGATCTGAATGGGTTGAAAGGCAACAGGAAATCCTGCCCAGTTCCTATACTGTCAGACCCTCAGGGTGAGAGAGGTTGAGGGGGGCGGTGGCCATAATACAGAGGAGAACCATGGCCAGATACCAAGGACCATTCCGGAAAAGGCTGCCCAGCTGTTGGAAGCCATGCAGAAACCAAAGAGCTGGAGGTCCTGGAGGAGTGGAAGATAGCAGATATGCAGTGTTTTTTTGAAAGGTGCTAACAAAACAGCAGGCAGTATTCTGCTGCATAAAATGGAGCATCGTAATGTGGTCACAGCACCATTGGTACCACAAGGATCTGCTGTCACCATGTTCTGAGGGCTGAGAGCCAGAGGTATGGAAAACCAAGCAGAGGCATCAAGGCCCATGTCTTGAGCCTCGTGGCAAACAAGTGTCAGAAAGACTGAGCCTTAGCTGGAATGAAGGCCTAACAGAATTCTGGGCTCCAGGTCAGTCTAGACCTTGTAAAGCTGGCTATTGCTGCTGACAGTGGACCTTAAGTGATTTTCCAGTGGTTTTTTTGCCTCCCCCCTCAAAATGGGAGAGTATCTACCCCAGGCTGAGGGGCAGGAGAAAGTAGACCGCTCCTGGAAGGGCAGAGTCTGCCACATTAGGATGAACAGACTTGTATTTCATTCTCTTTTTTTGCCTCTGTAGGAGCTTTTCTGATCAAGGTAGGTGTGTAAATCCATCTTTTTTTTTGTCCCTGCTGCAGGAATGACCCAGGGGATAAGTCTTGGAGGAGAGCCCAGAGACATCCTGAAATCTCCATCCCTGAAGATATTCGGAACTCACCTGCTTCAGCAGGAGGTTGGACTAGATGATCTCCAGAGAACCCTTCCAGACCAAATTATTCCATGAAGCTAATAATCCCCTTTCTGGTAAGCATAAAATAAGCCTTCTACGTAAGCCAGGCTCAAAGCTTTTGCACAAACTGGAGCACCAAAGTTTCTTCTCTAACTTCAGATACTTGGGGAAAAAAAAGCCCTGAACTCCTGGAAGGGTGGAGGAGCCTAGCTAGAAGCTGTGGCTTGCTGCTGCTCAGCCTTCCCTCCCCTCCCAGGCAGCTGCTAATGACTCACCCAAGAAACACTGCCAAGAGCCATTGGAGCCATGGGGACTGGGGAAGAATTCCTTTCTCTTCTGTGTCCAATAATATTTATTGAATAACAATGCTACCAGCTCTGAATCACTGCTCCTGTCTGTGGTCAGATGGTGCATGAACGTGCTCCTCCACCACTTCTAAACAAAACTCCTTGGCATGATGCTTGTACTACAGGGCTCAATGACTGAACTACATTTGCCAAAGATCCATCCAGAGATTAAATCTAGAGCAGGGTGGCAGTTTAATTTCGGGTACCATGCACATGAGAAACTTGGCTAGGCTGAGGCTTGAACAGAAGCAAAACTATCTGAATGGTGAAGAGGCCATTTGTCAGAAGGCATTTTGATTGGGCCTTAAAGAGTAAAATGTTGCATTTGTGATGGGTTTTATGATAGGTCCACACTAACAGCATAGGAAAACAATCATCAGGCTTTTTTAAATGGCTCCAAGATAAATAACAAGTAGTGTACTACTATTGATTTATTTATATCTCAATGGAATATTTGAGCTATAAATTCAGGTTGAATAAACACAAACTGTGCAGGATTTTGCATTGTTTGAACTTGTCAATGTCAGACCTTTCTTGTGTTTTCATTTTAATGTAAATCAAACTGTGAAATGTATGTATGCAATTTATTTCCAGTTATGTTTATTGGACTTGGGAATGACTTATTAACCAGGGGCTTTACTCAAATTCTCATTTGATTTCCATGGATTTGACTGCCCAGCCTCTGTGGAGCTTTCACGGCTTCAGCACTGCAGACTCTAAACCTGATATAAGAGACAACAGTGTTTTTTCTCACAGTGCCCTTGTGGAGTCCTGGAGTGAGACTCTAATGGAAAGAGTACATCCTGCAGAGCAGAGTGCTCAGAAGAAAGGGCTGGTGTCTGGGTGAAATCCCTGCTTGGCTGCCAAGTCTTCCCTTCATTGCAGCAGGGCCAGGAGTTCAGTTTCTATGTGTAATTTAACTCTGTGGGGAGACTCATCCTCTGCAATATACTGTAGATCCCCCCTAGTGACAAGGAAAAGACTGCAAAGATTCAAGAGAGGATAGTCGTTATGCAATTTTGAGATAAGGGAAACAAACCCTTACAACACTAACCAAATCCAGATCAGTGAAGACAAAAAAAAAAAAAAAAAAAAAAAAAAAAACCAAAAAAAAAAAAAAAAAAAAAAAAAAAAAAAAAAAAAAAAAAAAAAAAAAAAGTCAGTCCCAGGATCTGATGGTCTCTAAAAGCAGTGGAGGTGTTCAATGTTCACAGCCAAAGCAGTCATGCCATGACTGATGAGATCCTATTTCTAAAATGAAACAGACACAGAAGCACAGGTGGAAAAGCAGAAAGGACACAAGCTTTTCAGGCTTCCTTTGATTTCACCAGCTGAAACATCCCGACCTGACATCTTGACAATAGCTGCCCTGATGACTCTTCTCCAGCCTAACGCTCCACTGAGTCCCCTATGGGCCTTGGGGAAGTCCAAGCAAAATCCTGGTATGATGAAACCAGTAAGACGTTCCCTGCCCTACAACAGACTTCCCCTCATGACCCCCAAGGAAGTCTCTCATTGCTGTGTACTTCAGTTTCTCCAGAGAGTGTAATGCTTTCCTGTTTGACAAAGGTGTCAAGAGGAAAAATTTCTGGTGCCTTGGGACCACTAGCTATGATGCTGATAATAGGCACAGGAAAGTCTGTGTGGGTCACTGGACACATTCCATTCTTATGACGCTTCAATCCAAAAGCCATTTAAATCAAAACATCACTGGTTAAACTCAGTCCTTAGTGAACAGCAGCCTGTAAATTTCTTAGCCTAAATTATTAAGAGAACATTGCATTCCTTATAACTGCACATTTGAAAATACTCATGGGGTCAGACTCTCCTTTTAGCCCCAACAACATAAAGTTGGAGTCATTGCCTGACTCCAAGGCAGTTACTCCAAATTTATTTCAGGGTAACTCTAAGCAGGAGCCTGGGTTTGTTTATTACTTTTTTTTTGGTTGTATTTTGTGAAAACTTAATAAAAATCATTTTAAACTGAAAACCCTGGTTCTATAAACCCCACATATGGGATCTTTAAACTCAACTAGTTTATGAACTTAACCCTGAGTTGTCTTCATCCCCTTGGACTTTTCAGCAGCTAGCACTCTTCAGCCATGTCTATATTTACAGAGGTCAGAAAATGCTTAGACAGCCAACCCTTTCCTTTGCCTGAAACAATAACAGGAACATATGACAAAACTGAACCTCAATATCTTGAAATGAGGGGGGAAAAAAAAAGAAATGAGGTCAGACATCTGAAAGAACCTGGTTTAATGCCTACAAAGTGGACAGCCTACCCAAGTTGGCTAGGACATGGCTTTAGATAACACTGGAACCTATTTAGAGGTGCTAGCAAAGGAACTAGGACCTCTCTTCTAAGAGTTTCTATTAATACAGTGGAAAAGTTGCATGTCCTGTCCCAGCTGTCTTCCACTCAAAATTCTGCTTGTGATTGGTTCTATTCATGCTAGTGACAGTTATCCAAAGATTTTAAGGCAAGGGATTTTATAAAAGCCTATTTCAAATTGCTCAAAGCTGACCATGGGTTTTTCCACAGTGATTTCCTCATTAGACCCACCAACATATGGTTGATGAAAGGTACATTTAATGCAATGTATCTAGTTTTGATTCAAACACTCTTAAGGACAGAGAGTTCAAAAGTTACTACCCTGCCTAGCAATCTTCCACAATTTGAAAATCCTCTCCATTAAAATATTTGTGTTTGTGAATATCCCAGTGTAATTCCATTGATTTCAGTGAAATCCCTCCTGTAGCTAGAAAAACTGGTTTAGATTCAAACCTAGGATAAGACCCTCTGATTGAAACTCAATAGAACTCTGCCACTTCTCCTAGGCATCTGCTTCCTTCCTTTGCTCCTGAGAAAAAAAATAAATAAATGCTGCTGCAGGCTGAAATGTCAAAACTGCCTAAGAAAATAATAATTACTTGAGAAACAAGCTAGCAGTTCTCTTCAGAGGCTTTGAAAACCTTCACTTCAGCATTTTCAAAAGATATACAAGAGTGAAGATTGAAAGAAGTAATTAAGGGCCTAATCTACATCTCTGAAAGCCCAGTGGCAACACATGCCGTGGAATTCAACATTAGCTTTGAAAATGAAGAATAAAATAATATTTCAAAGGTTAACTAAAGGTACTAGTTAAATGCATAGATGGCATGTATTAAGGTATTCCACAGTCAGCACTGATGGCAAAGCATTGTTTCCACAGGGAAACCAGCCCCAAAAGCACTGTGAGACACAGGAGTGGAGCTTTCCACTTAAGTAGCAGCAGCTGCTCTCCTTATTGGGTGCTCACAGAGATACCCTGGGCTCACCTCAGTGCTCCTGAGCATCCCTGAGCTCTGCAGCCTCCCAGACCACTACGATCTGTGCTCAAGGCTGGCAACATTTCTGGTGCTGTTTGAGGGTGCTCCAAGTAGTGTGGACTGCCCTGTGAAACAGCTTATTCTTTGACAGCCATAGTCAAAGATCAGACAAATAGCAGCAGTTGTCTTCTCAGTGTTACAGACAGCAGAGTCTGCCAAGGGAACCGACGTCTTGATCCCTGGGAAATGTAGGTAAGAGCTTTCCAAACTCTTGTGTGCTCCTCTGGCTAAATTAACAAATGCCATAGCTCAAGGTACAATCAGAGGAGACATGAGGAAGAAGAGATGATTTTTTTCCCCATATCTGTAATAGTTATATGATCACCACTGTCTCTTTGGATGTTTTTCAGGACATGATCCTGGATGTTTAGGAAGAAAGCAGAAAGAAATCATTGAAATTACTTAAGGGCTGGAGAAAACATTGTCCAGAGCAGGTATTGAGAGATGTAATCAGAAAGGGAAGTCCACAGGCTTCAGCCCTTGACATTTCATCAGCAAGTATTCTCATATAGCAGAGCATCTAAAGAACTCCACATACTCAGCTTGTCAAAAAATAAGAATTAGTGGTGATTCGATTTTGGTGTCTAAATATTGTCACATGGAGAACATTTTAGTCACTAACATACTCTTCTAATCTAGATTAGAAAACTGTAACACAAATCAATAGCTGGTAAATCAAAGCCATACAAATTCCAGCTAGAAATGTAATCATTTTTAAAAATCCATGTCTGTTATTAGATGTCAAAGCAAATGACCTGGGAATTTGGAAGATATCTCAATCTGTTGAAGTACTCGGATCACAGTTGAAGTCCACCTTGAAAGTGATACTTTTGGTTAACACACATTACTGAACTCTGTCTGGAAGTAACTTTGCAAAATGAAGTGGCCTGTGATGTACGAGAAATAAGACTCAAGAATTCCCTTGCAGGTTCAAGAGTGCTGCAGTAATACCAGTGGGCTAAACACAACTGGTTTATTTAGTCTTTGGAATGTAAAAGTGGGCAGTCAGGCATCCCCCTGTTGCCCAGCAGGTGGGGTCAATATTTCCCCAGAAGGATAACTATCCCAATAAGAACCCCAATGCTGTCATAATAATCCCTTTACAAACTTTCTGCAAGGCCATTTTTGAGCTACAGTAGACTGACTTCAAGAAACAAATAATTGCTTCTCCAGCCTATGGTCTATGGTCTGGTATTGAATCAATCGGCACAGTACACAGGTGGTGGAGCGAAGCATTCTAGCCCAAGGCAGGAGGACTCAGCAAGCGTAGCCAAAATAAGCTTTCATGTCCTGGCTGACATCTGTGGGAATGGACAGGTTTTCACTGTGTGGGACATAAACGATTTATACGAAGTGATCCCTGAACACTTTAGTATTCATTATTTTTTAAAGGGTATGGATACTACAAGGGGGAGGGAAAGTGTTTTCATATCTTGAGAGCATTACTCCTTTACATGACACTGATGTTTTAAGAACCCATTTATTTTCTCCTGTATACTTGAACAGAAAAAAGAGGGGGAAGTGTTTATTTACCAGCAAATTCTTATTGCTTTCCTGGACTATCAGGGAATAATATCATTTCATACTCACATTGATTTTGTAAGATACTCCATGCATGTTATTTTTTAAGGAAATAAATTCTTTTTTTCTAAACAGTGGTTCATGAACATCCAGTCTTCAGCTGAATATGTAATGGTCTTACAGTAACTGCTGGGTGATATGGTCCAGTCCTTCAGCCTTATATAACTCAGGCTGCAGTGCTGATTGAATATATATAGTTGCAGTTTATTTTGTATGTACAAATTAGGAATATAATGAAAGCACTTCAAATTAAGAAGCTGGAATACCATTTTTACAGATTTTTTTTCTGCCAGTGGGCAATTTTTTCTCCTCATATAAACATTAGGCAAGTTTAAGCATCTGCTCCTAATTAGTTCCCTTCCACAAGTTACTGATGGATGTAATTCACACTTCCCCATGCTCATTACTGAGATCTCAGATGATTAGTTTGCACACTGCTCCTCAGAATTAGACAAAGCTGAAGACCTGGAATTACAGCTGTTCTCTCTGCACCAGAATTCAAATCCGATTTTATTGGAACAATGAAAACTGGCAATATTGGATGACCCTGGGAAGCTAACGCAAGATAATTTGGCCCCAGCTAACCCTAATGTAACCATATGAAATCAGGGAAAATCTGGCTAATATTTTATTAATTTGTTTACATAACATGTTGCTTGAATGATTTTTCTGTATTGAGGTAGGTCTTCTTACCCAGCAATTTTTATATTTTATTCAGCTACCATGGCTTCCTAACCTGAGTTGGGGGAAAGTCATGGAATATCTTTCAGAGTACACATAGCCCTAACCCTGCTCTGCCATCTAACATCTGAGCTTTGGGCTCAGAGCAAATTAGGTTTTGGTTCTGGCCATAGTATAAAACTATCACATTCAAATGCAGTGGAGAATCAACAGAGCCACACAGCAACTTTTTCTCTATAGCTGATCAGAGCACCTTTCTGGAAACTCTCATTCAAATTCATCTTTAATGACTTTAATGACATCATCAGAGCTCTCTGCATTCCTTAAAACCTTCCAGAAATGTTAGCTCTGGAAAGAATTTTCCTCACGTTTTTCATTCAAACAAAAGAAAAAGAAATTATTGGACTAATTTGGAGATACATAAAACACACAGTCCCAAGCCTCATTACATTTTAGTATCTAAAAGAAATATCTCCTATGCCTTGTACCAATATGGATCCAGGTGACAGAAGTGCAGAGAAGCTCAAAATTCCTTCTCTCTATAAGAAAATACAGCCGCATCCATCCACGGTATACGATTGCATTCATCAGTGACATATTCAAACCTTACTTGCTTAAGAGCTAAGGCAAAATGTTTCCTATGCCTTCTGTGGCACCTTGTGACTTTGTTGATCATAAAGTAGCACAAAAAAAGAGCATTAAGAGAAGTCCAGTCTCTTTCTGATTCATCAAGTTTTAGCATCAATTAAAGTGGCCACTCTTGCATACATTAAAAAAAAGTGCAACCCAAAGATCTTACAGACTAATGCATTTAGCAGCAAGGAACTAGATATTAAAGTACTTCAAATAGCTTTTAATTACACCTATCTCAGGGACTATTTCTTTGTATTAGTCAAACCATTTTCCAAAGTTAAGCTTCACTAACCCCATTTTTAAAACAGGTAATGGATCCCAAGAATGGAAGAATGGAAGATACTTACTTAGTGTCACCCCACATACCATTACTGAATTCCACTAACTCAGAATGTGATTCAGTTCTCTTTTCACAGAAAACAATGCTTCCTTTCCAAGAATGTACAATCACCCATATGCTCAGGGTTTTCTTTTTTCCAGAGAATGATATTTTCTTAATCTTACCCAAATACTTGAATGCAGATAAAGCACCAGAACCAATTAAATGAGTTTTCTTCAGATTTGTGTCTCATGGATGAGTGACTTTGATATCAAAAATTTTATTGCAACTAAGACATCTGTAAGAGTTTTTCCCCATATGGATTCTCTCATTTGTAATAATGTGCATTCTCATTCTTCTCTTTCCCCTACTGTCAGGTCCTTCCCACATAATTTTCTTCCACCTGGCCATCTGCTTTTAGAAACTTACTTATCTTAGACATTTTTACTCTTCTGACAAATCTGGTGGAAGTCATCCAATGAATTCAAAAGGTGTCAGGAACACACACAGACATACACACATCAGGGCTCATTTCCCTTGACTCAACTGAAAAATCTAAAAATATATACACAAATATATTTGCCTTCTACTAATATTAAATCACTACAATTAACTGTAAGTTGTAGTGACTGGTATTTCAGTTTAAAAGACTACAGTATTATCTCACTATTTACTAACATCTAGTCTTGTGTTCATTAACACCACTGCTTAATACTGATGTGAATTCCACTGACATCACAGTAATCAGATATAATACACCAACATAAAATCAGCTCTATTTGCCTTAATTAACAGACAGTAGGACAGTGACTGCAGTATATAGATATTCACAACAGGAAAGAAAATGTACTATTCCTGTTTCTCAATAGACTATAGCAAAGACCACCGGGTTTGTTTTTCAAGGATCTAAATAGCCTTGTACTATTTATTTTCTCAGCAATGAGTTTCACCCTTTGCGTGTGGTCAAGTCTGTCTGGTGTGGACTTATCAAAAGAAGTGGTTCTGATAGAAACATGGTTCTATAGCAGTTCTGTAGATCTTCATTGATTGTGAAAACCAAGGGGCCATGTAGCAGACACCCTCACAAAGTCCAGAATTTTGAAGTTCATATTCATCTTTACAATACGTGGCAAATAAAAGTGTTGGGATGTGATCTGGTCTGTGTCTATTAGAAATGAGAGAAGTTTCTCTTACAAGAGCTCAATTTAAAAACATCAATTAACTGAGAAAAAACACTTTGTATCAAATGCTTCTAGTTTAAAGACTTTTGCCAAGACGTATGTTCCTGATGCATCTGGTGACAGAGATTTCTACAATTGCTCAGTGAGACTGATTCTCTTTCCAATTTCACAGCTAGATTGTCAGCAAAAATAATGGAGGCTGACAGTTTGGTTTCGTTAAGATTTAAACCAACTTTAAAGACACATAAACATTTTGGCAAGCTGGAAACCCAGTTTCTGCTCAGCTCTACTGACCATTTTCACCATGGGCTAGTCAGTCCTCAGAAGCATCAAAGGCAACATCAATGTACCAATTGATGACCACAGAAAATAAAACATCTGCTGAAGCAAGCTGTTATTCCACAGCCAAGAAATCCCTCTGCTTTTTACCTGATTTTGAAGCAGTACTTACTCAGGCAAAGGTCCCATTGACTTTGGTGGGTGACTGGTACACAAATAGGAACTTCAAGATTTGGCCAACATATGTTGTGTAAGTAAACACTAAGGAAAAAGCAATTTGATCTCATTTCAAAGTCTGGCAGAACACAATATAGTATAATCACTAAAAAAATCTAAGGCAGAATTTCATCAAGCAAAAACAAACACTGTTCAGAAACTCAGCAGGAGACAGCCAGTCCTGAGCCTACAGTAATTGCAATGTTGAGAATAAGAGTAAATTCCCTGAAGATGCTCCATACAGTAGCAAACCATCTGTCTAAACACTTGCAGAAAAGGTTCATGTTTGAAAACCCTGGATCTCGCCAAGGCCTTTGCCATTGGCTTGGGAAGTGTATTGACATGGGATATTCACAGATGTTCCTTCTGAATGTCCCCCGCTCCCTGTAAGCAGATGGATCTTGAAGACTGCAAAATGAACTACTAGGAAAGACAGCAAAACCTTTTTCCACCTCCTGTTGCCTTTCTCTACAGCAGGGACTGAAGCTTCAAAAATCAATTATCATTTTTCTGCTGGTGGGCAACAATAAGGGAAATGTTTCCTTCAAAGACTGACCACCACTGAAGCTGAACCCCACGTGGAATTTCATCAAGGTGCCCTTACATATGGCTCTGGTCCACCAACCCTATCCTTCCAAACAAACATCTGTGATTGAAGCAACTCCAGAGAGTTGCCCTAGGTTTCTGCAGAACAAGTACAATTCATTACTAATATATCCAAAACTCCAGCCCTCAGCAGGGTCTTTAGTGACACAAGTTTGTAAAGCAGAAAATAATTCATATTACAGTATAAAAGCAGTGACGTTTAAAGTTAAGGATCAGCTGCCAATTCTCTTGTGAGCTCTCTTTTTCAGGGCTTTAGAATTTGAGTAACTATGTGCAACATCAAGCTGACAATCTAAATGATTTTTCAAACAATGGATTAACTTTCTTAAGCAGATTTCAACGCTTAGAGTAAGGTTTGATGGGAATGTTAGGAGCTGTGAAAAGAAAGCCCACTGCACACAAACTGAAATCTGTTTTTCCCTTTACTCAGCACAGAGTGTACAGCACCAAAGGTGGCTTCCCCTGCTGCTGCACCACTGAGCTTCACCCCAGCAAAGAAAAAGCCAAAAGTAGGTTCATCTCTACAAGTGGTCCTCACAAGCAGAAAGATGAAGATTGACATTACAGGAATTTCATGCTGTGGAAAATCTAAACAGAGTACTTCACTTGCAGTCAGCTTTCTTCTCAGCATTCTGCTGAACTCCTTGTGGTGGGCTTTTTTAGCCTCATCTACCAGCATCTGCCTGCACAGTCTTTCCTTGGTGGCTGGACTACATCACCCATGCTGCATTATGGTCTCTCCCTGTAGCTCAGCAGCCACATGACACTGACTTTCAAGTTGCTCTACTCAACATTTTGCTCCACTGACAAAACAAGCCAGTGACAAATGTAGAGGCTTTGGCTCAGGAAGAAATCCTAATCAGATTTTTGCACTCCATCACAGGCGTGCAAGGAAGGGAAGGAGGAGCTCTGCTGCTGGGCTACCTCCCATTGTCATCTGGCTACTGTCTGGCTAAACCTGCTCTAAAAGACTCACCTCAACCTCTACTTGCTGTGGTACAGTTGTTTATTTTGGAGCTAGACATATGGCACCTATATATCAGTAATAGATGGAGACAAATGTTCCAAGCATCAGCATCTGTATTTCATAAAGAAACATGAGGATCTGATAGAGCCGGCCTGGAGGACCTCCCAGAGAACTGACAAGAACCACCTCCACTCCCCATGGCCTTCTAGGTAACTGCAGCACAGCATTTTCCCCACCTTGACATCAGGAAGCTGTCATAGCTGTTTTATGGCCCTTTTCAAAGTGATATCTCACTGACTCCCAGGTTTTATTGATTGTTTCTTCAAAATACTGCTTTGAGACAAGGTAGTCTTATGCCTCTACCCCACATCAGGACAGCAAGGCCCAAGTCTAAAGCACCAGGAACGCAAAATATGCATCCATACATCTGTCACTTTGTTACCTGAGCTAGCACCAGACTGGGCCCTTCTAGGAAGGAACATCAGCTACATCAGCACATCCTCCGTATAGCGGCCATAGGAACAATGCAGGGTATTTGAAAAATGGTGGGAACCTTGGCCAATACACCATGGCCTCCTCTAAAGGCTGAGCTGTGGCTTCTTCCCAGCTTTACTCAGGAGCTCACTCAAACCTGTTCCCAGATCGTTTGGACACTAGGCAGCTTTGGGTTCAAATGCATGCTCAAACTGATACCTAAAATCTAAGCCAGAGAATCATTTGATCATGCTGCCTTAGAAGGTATATGGCAGATCAAAGACCTGGACCCAGGCTTCTAACCTGTAACTGGTCTTTCTCCCTGTATCTTGCTTTACTCTTAGAGGTCTTCTTCCCCACTCTTTGATTTTCCAGCCACAAATAAAATTAAAAAAAAAAACAAAAACGAAAAATGGAGAAGATCATAAATGGGAGAGGAAACAAGGAAAAGCAAGAAAAACAACAATTTCAAACTACATTATTTCTAGATAATGCTAACAGAAAAAAATTAAAAGATCAAAACCTATAAAATAACGAAAAAAATAACAGTACCCTAATATTTTTATTTCAACAAGCTTTGGGTTAAAAAAAAGTGAGAAAGAAAACCTTTAAAAATTTATCATGATACTGATTACAGCACATTAATGGTGCAGCCATTTAGCATGCAATCAAGCCAACTGGCCCTTTACGTTCCTAACAGTAAAAAAAGAAGTGCTGCTGCACTAGTGTCATACTCCTGATGAGAGTGATGAGATAGGTTTGCTTTCAGTCAGGTCTTTTTCAAATAAATTTTATAAGGTATGCTTGCCCCTTTTACAAACTGCAGTATCTGCTTTCCATCTGCAATGGAAAACATGATTATACAAAGTCTTCTTTACCCTTGTTTTTATTTAACAAAATGCCAGAATCAGTAGCATGGAAAATAAGGACCCAGGTTACATGCCAGGAACCTTAGAACATAAAACCTTGCTGTGGATTGATAATATCTCACTGATTCTTACCAGTCTCCAAGCTCTGTACAAGACTCGTCTGCAAAATAAACTTTATGAAATCAAAACTTGCACCTTTCTCAGAAGTCCAGTCCCTTCCCGTGGCGAACACTGCTTTTGTGATAACCAAAGGAATTCTATATTTAGGGACAGCACTTGTTCTTGACCTTCAGAGGATTGTTTCCATTGACACATGCTGAAAAGAAAAGGGATAAAAATCCCCTTTGGGATTTCAGTTCAGATCTTACAGTTCTAATATGAAATTTAAACTGCCCCAGGCTGCAAGTGTTATAATACTGCCTACTAAGTATAAAGCAGAAAGGGAGAAGTCCAGAAGACAATACTTCATTACATAGAATTTTTTTTAATCCCAAAGTCATATGGGACATTAAAAGCTTTCTCCAAATCCCTCTCAGATCAATGGAATTCAACTGTTGTACATAACTGATATCTGGGAGAAAAAGAAAATTCTGATTTCCTGCATTGCTGGGAGCCAAAGCTTGACTGAGATTCATCTATAACTAAAATAAAAGCTTTTATTTTAGAGCAAGTACAAGAGCCAGGAGACAAAATCTCTTTTAATCGTTTCATCAGCATCTTTCTCAATGAATTATGCTGTGTGCCGCCCTGCCTCCCCCCCACCCCCAGTTCAGTGAGATCAATGTTTCCCAGTCATAAAAGATCCTTTAAGACCTTTTGCAAATCCTACATTTTATGATAGCTCTAGTCTGTGAACATTACTACAATAGCATATTATGGGCAGCCCTGCTCAAAGTCATCTTAAAAGTGTCATGTTTTTTTTCACTTCTGAAGTGCAGTAAATGTGGTGACCCCATCACAAATCTATAATATTCACAACTCACCAGATGTGAAGTACAAATTCCTTCCCAGACATATATAGCACATAGTTCATACACAAATGAATTTGCATTAAGTTGTTAGTCAGTCCATTATGAGAAACTAACAAATACAGATATATTTGTCCTGGAATTTTCATGAGCAGAAAAAGAGTTAATCATTTTCCTACCACCACCTCAATTTCAACAGCCTGTTCAGCTGGTCTGGGAAAAGGATGTGACCCAAAGCTCCCAGATCAATGGCTGTACCAGAAAGGATGTGAGCCTTCTTTAGGACTTTCTTGAAAATCAAATTTGAAAAAATTTCATTTTGCCCCATGCCATCCTCAAAGGCTGGTGGTTTTCTTACATTATAAAAACTGTTTACAATACACTAAACTGGTTTGTTTTCCACACAGACAACAGAAGCCAAGGTTTGGTAAAATACCATAGTAACATGCTAACTTCTCTGGAAATGTAAGTGACCCACATTTTATCACAAAAGGCATTAAAATGGCACGAAATCTTAATGAAAGTTTCAGAGCACCTCTCTAGTAATTCAGGGGCTAGCCCATTGCAATTTTTGCTTCAATTTAGCTGGAACTTAGAGGAATAGCATGCTGTGCTTCTTGGCTTCTTTCCATTCAAGGTTATGAATCAGAGCTGTGTTAATGAACTCAGAGAAATCTCCTTCATGCTGAGCACAGTGGAAGACTAACCAACATTTAATTGTCCTTGCTATTACTCTCCTCTGACTGGCTCAAGGTAGAGGTTTCAAGCCCTGGGTGGCATAGTTATTCCCATGACACATCCCCTGTTGCACAGAACCCATGTTTAGCACAAAGGCAGAGTAGAGCACGACCAATGAGTGTGAAGCAAGATCTCCACTTGCCATCACCTTGACTTTGCAATGTGCTGCAGAGAGATGTTATTCATCCATTCTATTGCACTCTGAGGGTTTGCATACACCTACCATCATTGTACCATCTGGTAATGATTTTCTGCAAACAGCAACATCATATGTTCTTGCTGGGAGTTTGTATGAACTACATGGCTCTTGCTGCTTCCCATTCAGGAAATACTTTCTCTTTGCTTAGATCAGTGGGCCGATCCTTGATGTTGGTGTTCAGCTCTTTTTCATTGTGCAGAGCTCTGACTAGCCATGGTAGACATCTGCCTCAGCCAAGATTAAGTAGAATACAATCACACAATCCCAGAATCACTCAAGTTGCATAATAAATGACTCTTATTTTATGTCAGGCCTCTTTCTAGTAGCTTTTCTTCAAACATGAAAGATGGTATGCAAATAAGTAAACAGGTGAAACATTCCCTGTGTGAAACTGGGAATTTCAGGTGACTACAGAACCATGCTATAGTTTTGTGGTTGTTTCCCAGTGGGGCACAGAGGGATCAGTTTCCCATCACCTCAGGCTGGGCACTGAGTGAACTGGAAGCTTTGTGGTTGTCCAAAGCTTTCATTCTGCTTGGATCACTCCAGTTGTCTTTGATCACAGAATCAGCATTCATGTCGCAATAGCACAGCTGATGTTACAGAAAGTGAGGCTAAGGAGAAACAGGCACACAAAATCCACTTCCATGCCATGGGGGCAGATGGAAATCATGAGGAGGGGTGAGCAGAATGATACATATTTGGGCAATTGGAGGTAATTAACCTTTGGCTAGTCTAACCAAAGGACTTGGTGGATCTTCTGTCTATTGAAGACAACTTACAACATCTCTGTTTTATAAAAAAACGTACTTTGACTCCGCTAAAAATCAGATCTGATAGATGAATCACGGAATAGCCAAGATGTACACTATACAGAGTTCACCCAGATGACTGTAAAAATCCCTATGGCCTGAAACACAATGAATCAGGCCTTGTTTAACCTACAACTGTGTTATTTCCATAGCCAAAGCCAAACCGCTTGCACAACTCCAATACATTTGAATGAAGTTGTGCCTGCTTACATCATGGGCCTGCATCCCATCTACACAGAATATCTGTTGGTTTTTAAACTTTTCTCAAATTTCTGAAAAACCTCTAGGCATCATTCTTCCAACTGAATTAGTAACTAATGAATCCTGGCCAAAATCTCTCCATTAAACACCCGGGTTTCTTGATTACGCTGACCCATTTACACTCAAGAGTTTATTTTAACGCAGGATTTTTTCCTTCCTTCTCCATTTTTTTTTAAACAGAATTTAAAAAAAATACAAGAAAGTCTTTACTGATATTTGGTTACTCACCACATGCTGAGTTGAGTTTCCTGTTTAAAAAAAGAGACTGTGTGCATGTGTGTGTGTACATATGCATGCGTATGTGCTGGGGCCTTTTTATGGGTATCCTAGCCTGATAAACCTTTAGAAGAGTCAATACCCAGGCATGAGATTTTTCTGTGATATCTTGACCCAACTAGAACCAAACACAGCTTGTGCACTGCAAGCAGCATTGGGCAGAGGTCCCAACAAATGCAAAACCATATTTTTAATTTATCTGGGGGATTTCCTGAAGCAAATTTTGGCATGGAAAGAGCAAGATGCAGTACAGTGAGAATGGCAATGTTTGTCTTTGAGGAGGATTTAGTTAGGGGTAGATGGCTTTAGCATAGTGCAACTTTCTTATCAAAATTTTTCCCTGAAGCAGGGGTGCTCAAGGTACAATGAGAGAACTACAGAGCACTGACAGAGACAATTGATAACATATGGAAGGAATAAAGAACTGCTTTCAACAGACCCCCAAAGCTGTATGAAAAGGGATGGGAAAGAAATGCTGCATCAAAAGCTATCTACCCCTTGTAAGAGCTGCAGAGTAAAGAAGGAGGGGAAAGTGCTGTGCCTTGGAAAACAAGATTTCTGAACATACAATATATAGAAAAAGAGTGTTGCACATGGAAGAGAAGGAAAATACTGGAACTAAGGGTTAATAGACATTACTGAAAAAAAAAGCATTTCTTATCCACCCCTCACAATCTGATTGTGGGTATTGCAAAATCTGGTGATTTTTTTACAAGTCCCGGTTGCAAAATCCCAGGATTTACGTGTGAACCTCATCCAGTATTTTCTCTTTGTCTCAAGGAGGCTTCTCACCTCCATGCTTAGAAATGTAATTCACAACGTACCTAAGGGCTCAGAAATCAGCTGCGGGGAACTAGATATTAATGTATGCACTAATGTAAAATGCATTTTACATCAAACTCAAGACTCTGCAAGGTTCATTATTCAGCAGTAGTGGAAAATGGAAGTTGAACTTTGCTCCCTTTTGACAGTTGGGGACTTGCATATCATTCTGGCAAAACAAAACAAGCTTGAAAACAATACGATTAGGTAAAGCTTTTTCTATTAATGTCCTAGCAAGAAATCCTCTACAGCAGAAACAATGTACTAATCTCTGATCTGCCTCTAATTCTATAATACCACTCCAGGCACTATATTAAGCCTTATTGTTCTCTTCAGTAAAAGGCAATTCTGAAACTGCATTTCTGGGGAGCATCACACAATTAGAGACTGAATATCTGTAAGAATTAGTCCTGTGACAAGGCGAATGAGGACTTAGCATGGCCCTTCCTAAAAGAAAGAAGACATGAGGATAAAGGTCAAGTACTTTGAACCAAAGGCTGGGAAAGAAAAACAGCTTCTTGCTACTGTAGGTAATGACACAATCATGTCTGTATTGTAAATCTGCTTAGCTCTTTCATAAATGAGTTCAGAGTGAATGTGGTATCTTCAAAACCATTTTCTTATGAGGTGCCAGTTTGTTTCACTTCTATTATACTTACGATTGTAATTGTAGTTCAGAAAGAGGGTTAAAGAATAACAGACCTTAAAGAGTCTTTCCACATTTTAAAAAGCACATTTGTTGTAAACAGAAGGTGAAAGAGCAATATGAACACAAGAAGGGGGGCTAGCACTCTCAATTCCAGAGCCTTGCAAGTCAGGTATATCATTCCTGTGATGCCTTAGTTTCCACAGAAATAATTGTACCTCTGTGGTACAATTGACTCTAGCTACTGCTTGCAATTTGCTGCATATGTGTGAGGTACAGTTTAGTAAATTGTATTTACTGCCCATAGAAATGGCTATATTTAAAAATATAAACTAATATTCATATATATACAAGACTACTGTAATTTGATCCAGGGTCCTCTGAAGTCACCATGTATCCCATTATGTTGGGAATATAAGTCAAACACCCTTGCCTGCAAGACACCAATCCTTAGCTGGTTCTGACTGGCAATCTGGTCTTGGCTCTGGACATGTCTACCCTGAAGCCTCCTCTAATCTCAACACTACTGGATTTTGAACATGCATTTACAAAGAAAAATAACAAAGAATATCTCCTTCCATTTATTCAAGGTGCACTTGCCTTCGAGGGAGTACACTAGTACAATGGAGAAGCCTCACAGGCTTAAGGCTCATCATTTTCCTAGTAATAGGTTCTAGTCTGGTTCCCATTTGAAGGAATTAAGCATTGGATAAGGAGTTTTTGCAGGTAATGTGAGATTAACAGTTATTTCAGTGAGTAGCAGGAGGTAACTCTTTGGTATGTTTCATGGGAGTGATCAGAAAGGTGGCAAATATCTTCAAAACTTACTGGAATTAACTAGAATCAGGGATCATTGAAAAGCACCTTAAGTTCTTAATTTCCAACACAAATTAGTTCAGTGATGCCCCTTCAGTTGAAGTGATTTCCTATTTCTACTCTAAAGGCATAATCCAGAACTACAACAGAGTAAAAAGTTGCCAGTGTCTCACCCAGTCCCTCATCTGCCTTTTGCTGTAGTTTCATGCAAATCTCCCACACAGTAATTGAAATATCACTATATAATGAAGCTTTTAAAACTTTAATATAGGATTTATACTTTTTCGTGTCCATTATTTCCAAAGTTTGCCTCCAAGGCTTGTCAGTAGGCTTCCCCAAGGGTATAGGTAAGGATCTTGGCTGCATAGGACTTGACTACATCCTAATGAAAATGGTGAATCAATCAGTATCAGATATATCTGAGCATTCTCTAAAAATTGCGTCTGACATTTACGAGGAAAGAAGACTGTAAATTCAGCCTGAGGATATAGTAGTTGCTTGTAAAGCAAGAATTGGCATTGGCAGGCGCGTGTCAATCTAGAAATTTTGGGGAATATAAGAATTCCTTTAGTAGAAAAAAATTCTGTGCCTGCATTGGCAGTAGATTTTAAGCATCCAGTGTTAATCAGAAATGAAATGCAATGTGATTTAATTCTGTCCATTGAGATCTAGCCAAAAATGAAAACTTTCATAAGAAGAGAGAGAGAGAGAGAGACTAACCCATCCTCCCTTATTGTGTAATGCAACCCAGGTCACATATGGTTCTGCTCAGTGCTTATCAGACAACACAGAACCCTTCAATGAGCAGGAAAGGAAGTCCTAAGGACAGATTGGGGCAGTAAAAGGGACATCTGTGACAAGCTGCATCGCCCCTAGGCAACTCTTGGAATTAGAAAGCTGAACACTATCACTTTCCTGGGACAGCTGTTGGGCAGGGAAAATCAGGGTTTTTTATATGGTTTCATAATGCAAAGCCATTTCATCAAAACTGTTTTTCTTCCTAGGAAAGAGTTTTGTTTGGTAAAGTTTCCAGCTTGAATTTTCTTCTCCCTCCAAATTGCTCAAACTTCTATTTTTCAAAGTAGCATTTAATTTCCAAATTTCAGCTAATTGTAGTGTCTGGAAACTCTTTATAAATACCCAGAACTAAAACAAAATATTTGACAAAAATCTAAACAAAGTGCTGCACTTGACCCCCAACCTCATTACTTTTTTGCAGATTTTCAGTTCATCAATATGTTTCAGATTTTGACTTTCTGGCCTCTATCAGGATGAAAAAGATTTCCCCGTACTTTGGAAATCCTCACAAATTGAGAAAATAATTTCCAGCCTCGATCTAATGCAAGTCCCTTGTCCTGCTCTGTATTTATCATTCTCAGTTTTGGTCTAGTGTCAAGGATGCTAAAAAAGAAGAGTTTGGGCATGCAAGATTATTCAAAGACTGTAGCTGCAATGGTGATAGAGAAGAGGAAAGAAGAAGGGAGATGGTGTCAAAGAGACCACATCCTCCTGTGAACCTCAGGCCTGCCTATTTCAATTTTCTCTCCATCCTCTCTAAATCTCTGCTGGAGCCAATTTGATACATCCTCCAGGGCATAGTTTCGTCAGCCCACGCGAGGCTATGGTGGCAGCTCGCTCTGTCTTCTACACTTGATCCCATCTGGATCAGCCATGAAGTTCAGACCTTGGTTAGAGTCAGCCTCACCCACAGACTCATTACTGGCTGTGGGTCAGATCCATAACTTTAGCGCAAATTCTTACTCAGCCAAAAGTCCCAACTGACTCCCAGAAGACCTGACTACACTCATAGCTCTTGCAAAACATCCATGACTTTAGAGAAAAACACTGTGTGCCCTTTTGGATTCAGATAAATCATTTTTCAGAAAAGCATTTTGATCCATTTAACCCTTGCCTTTCCAGTTGCAGCGGGACACAATGACCAGCCTCTCCAGCTATCACAGCCCTGAGTGGGAGCAGGAGAGGATCACTCAGTCACAGAAATGTGAAGAACTTCTCAGGTCAAGTTAGTCTGTGTTCCCTGTTTTTCAGCACTGGCCGGTATAACAGGCTGGAGAGCAATTTTCCAGGTAGACACATAAAAAGCAAGTAAATCGCTCAGAGATTTCTGTTCTGAGCAAACACACACACACAAAATACAGAGAGGTACTGCAGGAGAGCAGAGATTTCATCTCAAAAACATTATCTCTTTGTCCATACCTAGTGATGTTTGGAAGACCATCAGAGTCAGGTCTTTAGGCAAGACCCCAACATCACAATGTAGTGGGGAGAGAAGTGATGTCAAACATGCATATGGTGCACCGGGCCAGGCTCTCTTGGATGCACTCCTTGCCCCTAGGCACACAAGAGAACCCAGCCTAGAAGGGCAAACAAACCAAACTCCAAACCAAGAGCACATCTTGGCACAAAACCAGCCACTTGAAGAGACGAGTGTGGGTTGCGCTTTCTGAAGGCACATGAAGCTTGTGCACACACTGCAAGCTCCACAGCCAAGTGCAGAATATAGCCACGTGGCTTGGGCTGCTGTCAGCAGACCAGAGTGCTTGTGTCTGATCTGTCACTAGAAAGATCTGCCACATCTCCCTGTTAAGCATGACTTCCGCTTACAAACCCAGAGCTGTATGTGTGTGGCAGAACAGGCTATTAGTTCTGACATCTCATGCATTTCATTAAGCCAAAGAAGCAGTAGACACTTGCAGTGGCTTTTGCAGGTCCCTAGTGCCTCCACTTCTCACCCTGATCCTTGTAATGACTGGATATATGTCTTAGGCAGGCTGAATCTAGAAAGACTGATTTTTCCACAGGCATATTAATGGTCTAGGAGATCTCAGGGCAGTGAGTAACTGTGAGAGCTATGAAGTGCCTGTGTGAGGTTTAGAAGGAGAGAGTGCTATGAGACCTAGGTGGAGATGTACTTATTTCTCACAAATTTGACCAATCCTGTCATTCTGAAACCATACAAGAGATCCCCTGAAGAAGGCAGCTTAAAAATCATTGGATTTATCAGCATAACAGTAATGTTTCTGGGATTATTTTTATTTGCCTTCTGGTTTGGGGGTTTTTGGATCACATTTATGGGTTTGGGTTTTTTCCTGCAACCATAAAACCTAAAAACCATGTTGAGATTTTTATTGTTCCCATGAATCCAGGAACTAGAGGTTCACAAAATGTTCATGGGACTTATGGTAAAACTCATGCACTAAGAATGTGTAGGCTTGCATGAGAGAGGTTGTTATTTTGCGCTAAGCAAAACTAGTTTTTATAACAATATGTAAAGGGAAGCATGTGAAGAGGATGTTGTAAGTTAGTAGTATGATTTGTCTGAGGGGGAGATGATGGGTACATAGGGGATTGATGTGCTTTAGGACCATATGTACATCTCTGGCAAGAATGTTTTCTAAAGTGTGCCTGTTTTGTTTTGGTTTTCTTTTTTTGCAAAGTGCAGAAGTGCATGAACATGGTTTGCTAGTGATTTGTGAACTGCATACAGGAGGTGTTACAGAACACACTCAGACAGGTATTTGAGGGCTACATGGACAAGGCTGTGAAGAAGAATAGACACAAAAGGAGTTGGCCTTGGGTTTACTCCAGATATAGAGTAGACTTCACTGCCAGTGAAAACCCACAAAAGGACTGCGCGGGGCCCCTGAATAGAAATCACAGAGAGGATTCAATCTAGTTGAATCACACAATGCTGGCTGGTGATGCATGACCGCTGAAGATAGATGGTAAAATATCAGGCTTAGCTGGTTTTGGCAGTCCTGCATCCTTTTAGTGCTCAATGCAGACAAATCTATGCCTACCTCAAATACACCCATCTGTTAATAGGGACCCAGCAACACAAATTAGAGGCACTTACAGCTTAACTCTGTTGGACTCCAAGATCAGCAGATGCACTAGCCCACTCCGCCTCCCATGCCCTCCTTATTTAAGGAGCTTGCACATGCTATTTACCACACAGGCATATCCGTCACAATAGCACTGTGTTATCTGCAGAAGAAAACCCTGTCACAGCCTCACGGAGCTCCCAGAGTTCCTGTGGCTGGAGCCAGCATTGTGCTGCTCCACAAGGCAGGGGCAGGCAGCCAAGACCACCATGCCAGGCTTCCATGTGAGCCCCAGAGGTATGATGCAGCTGTGGAATGTTGACTATTCCGTGTCCCTGGTGCCCCACTGCACTGCTGCATCAGCAGCGTCACAAAAGAAAACATTCGGCATTCACGACTTATTGCAATCCTCTAAAGACCACTCTATCTTTCAAGTAACATGGCCTGTTCAAGCCCCAGAGCCAGATATCTGGTTACCCTTATCTCAGGGACATAACTACCATGCTATTATCAGCTATTAAATTGTCCAATCATTTTCTAATATGCAGCCAACACAATTAACCTGGTGACCCCTCCCCTGCAGTGAATCCTAGAGGCAAAAACCTCCAGGAGATGCCCAAGAAACCCAGCACTCAGTAAGATACCCCACTCTGGTTTTCTGGGCTGGCTTTACAGTTTATACTGCTCAGTTGTGTTAGAGTATAGCTCTTTGGAAGACCTGTTCTCAGAAATGCCCAGCTCACCTTCCTGTCAAGATACTTGGTCATTTATTATTTCTCTTCTCACAGTTTTCTGTCTGAGGGTCATCAGGTCAATTGGAAGATAATTCCTAATTCTTTTTCAATACCTGTCACTTTACTAGGTGAGCTGAGGTTTCTCTATTAGCTATCTTGGTGATTTTCACTGAAGGCACGCAGAAATGACCACCAGGAACATAAAATACTACAGACTTTCACATTACCCACCCAAGATTCAGTACTATTTTAGGCACATAGTAAAAAGGACTCTGTTGCTAATTAATCACCTGATTGCAGTTCTGGGCTTGCAGATCTCATTTTTAATAGTTAGCAATGCTTTCTTTCACTGCCTGTCAACATAGCTGTACTTGAACACTTGCCCAGTAGAAGCCCAAGTTTCTCTTCATGGACATTGCTTTAGTCATCATCAGTGAAACAGTGGCTTCAGATCCTGCTCTCCTATGTGATTACACAGAGATCTTAGTTTCCACATGACAAAACTGATAACCTAGAAATGCTGTAACAAATACAGTAAAATAAACATTAGAAGAAATAAGATTTGTATATGTACAACATTCTGAGAAATTTCAGCAAGACCTTGTACGGAGCTGGCAGGGCTGAATGGTAAAAAATAACCACAATTTTTTCTATTACTTCTTTTGTGCTAATGTTCACTTCTGACCTTGCATTGGGAGTTGAAGCAGAAATATCAAAAAGCATGAAATTCTGCTTTGGAGGTGAGCATCTTGGTGATGCGGGCAGAAATCAGGAACCAAGGCTTTGCAGAGCTGGAGGAAGAATTTGCTGGTCCAATATAGCTTAGCCCATCAGAGCTGAGTTTTCACTTCTCAAAATGACAGGGGTGGCCTGTGCCAAAGAGAGAGGGAGAGCTGTATGAAGAAGCAATTTTCCGGTGAGTTAATGTTTGAATGATTCAGTGATGTTGCCGGTGAGCATGGGAAGACTCTCAAGTGATTCCCTTAAGCTGATGGTCAGATGTTTTTCAGCATAAAAAAATTTCAATTACAGCAAAATTCCAGGCCTGACCCTTTCCACATGTATTTTAGCTCCTATGTATATCCTT
Organism: Piaya cayana; assembly: GCA_013389865.1. NCBI lineage: Eukaryota > Metazoa > Chordata > Aves > Cuculiformes > Coccyzidae > Piaya > Piaya cayana. The sequence continues at coordinate 427,708 of WAAB01013403.1, read as the reverse complement.
TTGGCAGCATGAAGGGAGGAAAAGGCTCTTTTAAAACTTATTGTTTTTTTAAGTAAATACTTGATAACATCTATTTAACAGAAGCTCTCAGTGAATGCATGTATAAGGGGAAAAAAGTCTGTGTGTAAGAGAGATATAAGACCATAACTAAGGCTGGTTTGCAAATTTCCATCTAAACAGAATTCCATCAGTAAACACCACTTCCTTGAACATTTCATCTGAAGCATCTCACATTTGATCAAGTTCTTCTGAAGCTTAGACAAAGCAAAGTTTTAAGAGACTGACAATGAAATAGCTCTTTATTGTTAAGCAGCACTCCAGATGAATTTAATTTCTCAGAGTTGTTTCCTGAATTTCCAGTACAAAACAGTAAAGAACAAATTGGAAACTGAAAAAAACCTGCACCACAGAAAACTTCCCCAAGAGCCAAAAAAGCTGACTTTTGGTCACACTTACTGACCCTATCTTCAGCTGTGATTTGAGAAGTTCCCATCCTTGTTCTTGGTGCCTTAGAAAGGGGAGATCAGATATTACCAACAGAGACCAATTAAAATAGAAAATATTGCCATTTCTGCCACAACAGTGAAGAAAGCAACTGGAGGAGAAGCAAGAAGAATAAACAATTTCCCAAGTAGTTCTTATTTCTCATGTCTTCAATATCAATGTGCAGAACCAAGACAGACTCTAGTGTACTAAATGGAAATAGCTGCAAGCTCTTTATTTATATTTCTTATTTTTAACCTCTGACAAAGTGGTCAGTGATCCCAAAGACACCAAGGAAAAAGCTGTAGCTAGTTCTTTCTAACAATGACTGGTAATTTAGATGGGCATGCAATTTAAAGCACAACCTAGGTACCAACTTCCAGAAAGTGCTGAGAAATGATGCATCTGCAGTATCCCCACTCAGAAACTCGAACAACAAGGCATTCAAAATCACTACCATATGGGCTGGTTTTAGTCCCAAAAGCACCAGTCCCCAGTTGGGTTCATGAATAAAAATGTGGTCAATTTTGCTGGTTTTAGAAATTGCTTTCAAAATACTAACTCAGTTGATCTCCTAACCAGATACTGGGAAATCACCTCCTTAGTTAACCATCTAAAACACCTATTAAAAATAACTTTGCAAGAATGTTCCTTGATCACTCTGGGAACTTTCAATGCCATTTCATACAAATCAGCCTCGATGCAATCATTGTCATCCCGCATCATATATGTAGATATGTTCATAGGTACATGGTGCTTGAAAGAGTCAATATATGTCAAAGGGTCATTCTTACATTACAAGTCTTGGAGGTATATGAAGTAACTGTGAAACAGGAGAATTTGTCTTTCTTAGCCTATCTCAACACCCATATCTGTACTACTAACATTCGATTTCAAGCACTAACTATGCATGTTTGTGTGCGCATATATGTGTGATTTGGTTTTTTTCTATCTGGGCCGTTAACTGGAGTAAGTCAGCTCATGTGCAAAACATCTGTTTTTCAGTAAAGTTCTGCTTCTCTTTGGCTTAACAGCTGCATTGATTGAGGCATGAAACTGTTGCTGAATTGTTCACAGTGAGTATGACACAGGCAGAGCAGCAACCTAGACTCCTTTCCAACCTTGGTTACTTTATTTCTGGTGCCAACTCAGGAAAAATTAGCATCTTGAATGACTGATAGCATGCAATCAGCTGCTGCCAGGACTATTACCATCTCTAATTCAGTGAGGGAGGGAGGGAGGGAGGAGGTGACCTGGTCTTGTTCATACTACTGAAATCTGGCTGGACGTCTTTGGCTAGGCTGGAAGGCTCAGTCCAGTCCATTTGGGAATTTATATCAGCATTTCACACATTCTGGGAAAATTCACTCACTTTGTAGACAGTACCTCTAGCTCTAGAAGTTAACCTATGTTATAGGGTATCTATGACAACCACATCATTATGCAAAGTGGCTTCCATCCCAGTTCTAGTTAATTGCTAGTGTTTATTTTTCGAGGGCATTACAGGAGTGCTCAGCACATCTTACAGCCATGCACAACATGGAATCTAGAGCTCAAATTCTGTAGTCAGGCCCTCTGCTATGATCTGTAGTGACCATATTTGCTAGGAGGGCTCTGCTAGAACATCAGTGTTTGAGTGTCTGCATCTCACCACAAGAAGGATGTTGAGGCTCCGGAGTGAGTCCAGAGAAGGGCAACGAAGCTGGTGAAGGGGCTGGTGAACAGGCCCTATGAGGAACAGCTGACAGAGCTGGGGTTGTTTAGCCTGGAGAAGAGGAGGCTGAGGAGAGGCCTCATTGCTCTCTATAGCTACCTGAGGGGAGGTTGTAGAGAGGAGGGAGCTGGGCTCTTCTCCCAAGTGACAGGGGACAGGACAAGAAGGAATGGCCTCAAGCTCCACCAGGGGAGATTTAGGCTACACATTAGGAAAAAAATTTTCACAGAAAGGATCATTGGGCACTGAAACAGACTACTCAGGGAGGTGGTTGATTCACCTTCCCCGGAGGTGTTTAAGGCACAGGTGGACGAGGTGCTGAGGGGCATGGTTTAGTGTTCAATAGGAACCATTAGATTTGATGATCCGGTGGGTCTCTTCCAGCCTTGTTGTTCTATGATTCTATGATCTTGAGGCAGGGTCAGCAAGAATACCATGCAAAATACAGATAGGTGTGGAACATGGTAGAGTGATGTCAAGACGTGAAACCCTGGAACGCAAAACACTTTGGTCACAGGTAGTTTCAGGTATTACACTGGTGGTTACTATTAAAAGAAATCTTCACTTGATTCTTTTTTAGTTATACTAATGAAATTCAGAAATTTCCCTTGTTTGTGCCTAGCTCTCACCATAGGTGAAAAAAAAAGACAGAAACAACAAAGTTCATAATTTCAGTTCCTCAGTTAAGCATCTGGTTTTGGGCTGAATGGGTATGGAATGTAGTAGTACAAAGCCTAAGAAAAGGCAGGATTCATTTGAGAAAAATCAGTAAAACTGTAGATGATCCCCGCATAAACAGAAAGCTGGGGCGCACAGACACACAGGGCGTTCCCAGGAACTGTGAGAATGATAGGTAGAAATCTCAGGAGACCAGTATTTAATCTTAACAGCCAGTCAACCCACATCAAGCAAGCTTGGCCACTACAATCGAGGACTTCTTGATCTAGCAACATTATTGCAGAGTTTTTTTGCTCAGATGAACCTGAGTAACCAGCAGCCTTGTGTTTACTGAATTTGGTCCATACTCCTCCTCTCAATTTAAATATGAGCTAGCTACCCCATAATAGCAGTTTCTTTAACCTCTCAGGAAATGTGAGGCAACCGCCATCTGGTCGTCTGTCTTTCAAAATGCACATGTATAGGAGAGGAAGCAGGAAGGCTAGGTGACGTATGACAATATGGAAGCCCTAAAGTATTGGTGACTTCAGTGATTTTAGATCTGATTTTGCCCCACACGTGTTCTGTCTCTCTCCCGTGCTCATGGGGTTAGTGGCCACATGCACTGCCAGGCTGGAGGTCCTGCCCCTCTTCATTTGATGTTAATGAAATTGCAAGCAGATATGGCTCTATGAGTCGTATTTGCCGCCCTGCTTCAGCAATGTTTACAAAGCTGTTACCTTCAGGGTCTCAGTTCAGTGCCAAGTGGAGGAAAATCTTTTGAGGTTGCATTTACTATTTTACCTCCTTGGATAATGTTATGTCTGCTGGCTGGAATCTGGATACCAGTGCAGACAGAACCAATTACCCAAGCCCTTCCACATCTGGCACACAAGTACCTGCATGTTACCATAGCTAAATGGCATTTGACCTGGAAGCCTGGTCTTCCATAGACAGCAACTTTATCAAGTACAGCTCAAGGGAATCTCCCCCGTTAAGCTGTGCTGTGCTAAATTGCCCTCTCCTGACAAATACTAGATTGCTAACTAGGCCTTGGGGCATACACACAAAGCCACTACAATGGATTTTACTGGCATACCAAACCTTCTCTGCTGCTGCTTATTGCCATCTTTCAGCACAGTGTCATGGGATGTTTGTGTAAAAGGCTTAAATATTCATCTCTCTGGAGGTTCATTTGCACTGTAACATCTCAGACATGGGCTCTACCTTTTTTAATACATTCTGTGGGATTTGCAGTGTATAAACCAACACCAAGTGGTTTATGAGAAGTTTCCTCTGGCAGCTTGTGCAGCCAAAGTTTCCTGAAGCATGAGAGTTTGTGTGGAGAGTGTGCTTTGATTCTTGAAGGGTTTTGTTGTTGTTGTTCACAGCCTGCTTAGCCCAGATTTATATGGCATTTTACATGCAAGTGAAATCAAATGCCCAAAATGAAACAAGACAGCTTCTTGGGGAGGGGGTGGGAGAACCCCAGATAAATAGGTTTGATATGATTGGTGAATATGACATAAGCAGAAGGCTCAGGAGCTGCACATCCAAGTCATAATAAAAAAGAATCAAATATGCACAATTCTGCTTACATGTACTAATCAAAGCCTTGTTCACAGTGAAACACCTTTACAGATTACATGACAATAAATGGTATACAAAAAAACCCTATCTACTAAGAGGTGATGCATTCTAATGACTTAGATGACTTCACCGTAGTAGCATATGAAAGTCTATAATGTTATTATTCCTAATCAGTCCTGCTCAGACGACAAGTGCAAGCTGGGACCTAGAGAAAGAAAAGCAGCACACTCAAAACCTGACAGACTGTTCAGGGCAGAAAGTTGTCCTTGGAGGTTTGGAGCACTGTTCTAGCTTCATTTGCAGTAGATTTGCTGTAGCTTTAAGAAGTTTTGCCTGCAGAAGATAAAGGACATGCACTCTATGTACGTGTAGCAGACAATATATTTGCAGCACTACAATAGAGTGCAGAAGATGCACTCTGCTAAAAGGGGGATTCAAGGCTCACAAGCATCTCTATTTTTCTTTCCCAGAAGGACTTTGAAGCTTTCAAGACACCTAGGATCTGATGTGTAAGATGGGATGAGCCTCAGTCTCTACAGAAAAATACTATTGGGAATGGTTTCTGCCTTTAAACCTAAGAGCCCATTCCACAGGTTCTGGGACTATTTGTCCCATCAGGTTTTCAGTGGTTCTTGGAAGCCTAGAAACAAGATACATCTAGACACTACCCTAGACAGAAAGATTTCCTTTCAAGACTACATCTTCCCTTTGAGAGAAAGTTTGCAGTGAGCCCCACAACTCTGTAGAAAACCTCAATCTTTGAGAGAGCTCTTTCAAGTCAATAGCAGCAGGGATGCAGGCAGTGGGAACCTGACCCTGTGTCATGGGAGCATCCTGTTATCCCTGGCAACTTGAGTAGAGAAAGCAAGCTGCCCTGGGTATCCAACAGCCTACAGAGAGAACCCACTTACTTTGTGGGCTGCCTTTCTAAATGGCTTTATTCTCTGAAATCTAGTATCTTTGGTCCTGAGAAGCAGACTCACATTCAGTCTCTGCCCTGTGGGAGAGAGGAGAGATCATCTCTAGACCTCATACCACTGACAGATAGAATAAAGGGAGCTGGATGACTCAACGGGTTTGAATGTACACATAAAACCAATTTTTTAAAAATAAGCAAGCTGAGAAACTCAAATGTTGGATGTGAAAAGAAGCTAAATTCTGTACTACTTAATCCAGATTGCCATGAAACCTCTTGCAGCAAGGAGAGGGACCAGTAATTGGTATCTCCCACATACTTTGTATTCCTCCCAGGAAAAACAAAGAATCATTTGGCTTGTCTAGCTTACACAGCTCCCTACAGTCCCACAGCAGTGAGGTTCTTGGGCTCTAGATAGGATGTAACCCTGCCACAGCACAAGTGAGTATCCTCATCTCCATCTGCTGAATGCAAAACTGGTCTAGTGCACTCAGAGTCAAGGCTGCCTGCTGCACTCATAGACATGAGTGTCATACCCTGACTGTCAATCAAAAAAAGAGAGTTATTTCACTAGGCAGTCTTCCTAGGTTTTTTTCTCCATTGTTTACGCCTTGGCAAAAATTATGGGTAGAAAAGGCCACACTTCCCTTGCAATAAATTACCTTACCAAGATTCCTGTTTCTTGAGCACCATATACATCTCTGTAGATGTTTTCCCTCCAACCAGTAGTACGCTTGTTATCTGTCTGCTCTCCCAAACAACAAAGCAATGAGCTGGCCTCAAAGTAAATGAGCTCTTTATCTTCTAGAAATTTATGTATTTATCAGTGCTTTATAACTGGAGTTGACCAAAGCATTAAATGATTGAGTAGGCTCAGATCTGCTTTCCAAGCTTGATTGAATAGGCATTATTTTAAATGTTAATGACTGAAAAGAATCACCCTGGCTTGATTATTTGTGATTGGGCAGAGACGTCACCTGAGCATTTTACAGTCAGAAGGTTTTTATACTGGTGGATACAAATTCCACATAGCCTATTAGTCATGGACAGCAATATACTCATTTGCAGGTGGCACAAGCCTATGCCAGTGAAAACTGTCCTATTAAAATTCCTTGAAAGCTGAAAGCGCCCAGCTGCTCTCAGACCATCAAGTAGTATTTAGCAAAACAAAAACCCTATGAGGTGATTAGTATAACCAACATCCCTATCCTTACAAATGCCTAGAAGCATCCAGCTTGTAGAAGACACTCACGCTAAGCATGCTCAATACAGTATAAAAAAATTTTCCTGACTCAGAAAGCATGTTTTCAGCAGTGCTCCCAGTCCTCCTCTTGTTGTGCTGTGGCTCTTAAATCTCTGATGAAAAGAGCTGATTCAAGTCTGTTTCTCAATGAAAAATAGATGTTTTGGGATGGAAATCTAACATAGATTGCTCCTCCTTTCTTATTTTTGTATAAAAGAACACCATTCAGGATCACAGTTTTAGGATCTAAAGATTAAAGCACTTACACCCAGGGTGGCTTGTTCGGAGAACAGTAAAAAGTTTGCTTTAAAGTGCCATGCAAAAAAATGAGCTAAATAGCAGGCAAGTTGCATGCAAATGATGGCAAAGAAATCCTCCTCCAAACCACTCTTTCCTTTTTTGGCCAATCTGCCCCAGGGCTGGTCACCCTCACAGCTCTCACGCTCATGTAAAATCTGCCACTGGAGACAGCAGCTCAGTTCCCATAAAAATCAGAAGGGTCTTCTACAGCCCTTCATAACCAACACATGCCCATCACGTGTCCCTCCCCTCCACTGGATGCACCATGCAGAGCACCCCTTGAAGTGAACAGGAGTTTTGCCTAATTCAGATCTCCAGGTTCAAGCCCTACATGCTATAAATAATTAGCCTTAAAAATACTGCACAACAAAATTCCCTGCCTGAGGACTTGTAAATGGGCACGGTAAAAATAATTCTCTTGCTGCCTGTAAAATGTGTTTCTTATTAGAGATCTCTCCTGACCCCACGAGTGCCCACACTGTATTTCTCTCTCTGCCTCTCACACTTACACGCATGCGCACGCTTGCACACATACTTTGTTCATTTCTAAACCCAGCATCTGTAACAGTTGCAGAAATTGTAGACATTTTGAGTATTTATTCATCCCCCATATGTTGGCAAAGTCTTTGGGGTTTCACAATAAGATACTTTGCCCTTCTAGAAAGAATAAATATGTTAAAAAGAATGCTACAAATTTGGCAAGCACCACATCACAATATTAATCCAGACCCTCATCAGAGAGAAGCAAATAACAATGTGCAGATTTTATTAGAAGTACAAGAATGAAAAAAACTGTTTCCCACAACTGAGGAACCTAAAGCCAAAAATAAGCAAGCCTGAACTCCAGATTTGTTTGTGGTAATGAGCTGTTCCTCCCCTGGTAGACTGCAGATGGCTGCTTGTTTCACCCTGCATTGTACTCCTTTCTCAGAGAGTCGTCGGTTAAAAAAATAGATAGGTCTGACCAAAAATCCCCCAATTTTCTTCAGCTGTCAATGAATCCTGATCCCTGCTCTGCCCCACTTCACATATTCTCTAAAGCAAAAATAACATTTTTATGGATGAATGCTTTTCCATGCAAGGTGCCTTCAGTTCAGTTTCCCACTGAAACTGTGTTCTGTTTCCCACCACACAATGGTTGTTCAGATGTAACATCATTTGATCTTAACTTTACTGATTCCTGATCAGAACTGAAGTCAATGTATTGGCACAATGAGGCACGGAACAAGCACATGTAAGTGACCATGTACTGGGTGCAGCGATAGCCACAGACGTCAGCACTACAGCTCAAAGTTCTTTTTTGAGGAGACAGAAAATTATTTTTGCTGTCATTGGGATTGTAATCACTAAGACTGGGCATAAGAGGGAGATATGGTCACATAGCAGGGTAATTCAGAGTTTAATTCCACTCTTTTTCCTCTTAAGTAAGGATAGCATGAGATCAGAGTTTCCCAAATGAAAATACGGAATAGCTATTGATTCCACTGAGGCTTCTCTGATTTATGCTGATGGAAACAAAACACTGTCTGGCCTTAGGGGCTTTAGCTTTTAAAAAGGACCTATTAGAGGGTAGAATGTGACACAGGATATAAAAAAATAATAGAGTCAAGTTCCCATCTCTGGATAGGTTCAACTTAAACAAGAAGTCCTGGAATTGATGCTGACCTCACAGAGTGCACTTTCAGAGCTGTGCTCTGCAGTAAGTCAGATTAGGTGATCACAGTAATTCCTTCTGGCCTTAAAACCTCCAGTATATGAGATGAAAATACAGAAACCAAGATAAACTTTTTATGAAATATTTCTCTGTTTACCTAGTGCCTCTATATTTTTTGCTTTTTTTTATTTGTTCATTTTGCCACTGCTGTAGTTTGTCTCTGAATTAATTGAAATGAAATGTCCTTCAGCTCATGAAAGAAATAACTCTAAGGCAAGACTGATTAATAATTCCCAGAAGACCCCTTCGGTGGATAACGCTTATTTATCAAATTTGACATTGATTTGCATTTTCAACACTTGCAACAATGTGATCTCTGCAGAAACTGGCACCTTTACATTGTCTTTGGAACTGAAGAGTGTTTAGAATCATTCTTCAGACACTGTAAACCAAGATTCTTATCCCACAAGAGGATTTTACACAGAACTTTGACTTCAAGTTTGAATTGGTTATATTAAGCTTGAACATTTTTCAAGCAGTCAGACAAGTTTAAATTCCAGTGGAGCCAAAACATTTTCAGCCAAGTAACAACCAGCTTTTAGTGCTAATAAATGTCATTTTCCTCCTGTCTACAGTATGTCACTAGATCCCCCCAGCATGAAATGAAATTACTCCTAAAGAATGCTAACAGAGAGACACACAATACATTTTACCTATTTGGACTCCTAGAGTTGTACAGCAAGGGTAATTCAGGGGTACATTCCAGTCTCTGGTACTTATAATGTAATTCTTCATTGTCCTCAAGACCACACTTGTCTCTGATGAAGTCGAAGAGATGACTGGCATGGATGGGTTCCTCAGTGCAGATCTCTTTTCACTCATAATGAGGCTGCTAATTCTAGGCACCTTACCAGACTCCTGAAGGCCAAAATCAAAGGGGTTTACAACATAGTAACATCTCTTTTCAGTGGCTTCCTTCTGTTTCCTCTGTGATTCCAAACAGAGTTTCACCAGCTCTGTTTCTACTTGGGCTCACTTCCTACCATTACAGAAGGCTGTCTGCTTGCTCCCTTTCCCCTGCTGATGTGTATGGGGTTCCACACATCAATAGCTCACACTAATCAAAGAGCAAAAGCAGCTAGCAAGATCATGTAGAAAGTTGTAAATCAGGACACCTACTTGGATAAATTTGCAGACCCTTAACTGCATTTACTGCAGATAAACATATCTATGAATAAATTAACATAAAGGAATCTAAATCAGAACATTTCATTGCTCTGCTAAACGTAGCCAAAATTTATTTCCCAATTTATTGTCTGTAGCCTGAGCTAACAAGACCATGTTACTTCACAGTGAATTAATTAGCTTGGCTGAGTTTGAACCCAAGCCTCACAAGACCTCTTCATGAGCTGCGAAGAGCGTTGCCCAGATGTGTTATCCATTGTAACCCTATTAATTGAGAGTAAACTATGATGTGTCAGAACGAGGCTCTAAATGCAGATGAAAAATCTGCTTGTATGCACTAAATGTATGCAAGCAATTTCTAGTGATAAGACTATGTAAGCTTTCAGATGTAAATACCCAGTGAAAAGGTACTACACTTTCTGAAACAATAATTTTAATGATTGCATTCTTCCAGGTCCATTTACTTTTCCAAAATCACTTGAAAGTCAACCAAAATGTTAAGCAGCTTCTACACCACAAGGATGAGTAAAGCCTTCCGCAAACTTATTTTTATTTTCAAAATAGGAGAGGAAAGGAAGGTGTTTTTTTAAATAAAATCTGTATGCAGTAGATGTTTGCAAAAAAAATAATCAAAAGAAAAATTAAAACTCTTCCCTGTAGCAAGTACCCACTCACCATAACCTGGAACTGCACTTGGCTGTCAGGTAAGAACAAGAACCGCAATAAAGTACAATGGAAGTCACAGACAGCTTCAAGGGAAAAGGAAATCCAGCATTTTTGCTCCTGCTTGAATCTTCAAATAAAAGATGGCTCCAAATTGGGAGGTGGCTCTTTTCACTGGTGGCTAGAGGGTTGACTGGGGTCACTGTGGAATTCAAGACCATCCAAAGGTAACATGCAGCATGAACACTCCTGGCACTACAGCTGCATGCAGATACTAATTCATCCCTTGGCAATGTTTTTCCACAAAGGCTACAAGCAACAGGGAAGCAGAGGAAGCAACATAGGGAGAATTATAAAATACTTAAATATTCTACAGAGTTAGCCAGAGGATGTGAGTTATATTGATCTTGATGCCATGAACTTCTAGTTAGGCATTTCACATGTCACAGTGAGAGCTGTGTTCAGGCAGACACATATTCACAGCAAGATTTTATTACACCTCTTACAATTTTGCCTTGAGGGAGGAAAGAACTTGAATGTAACTTCAGAACCACAGTATACACATATATAACATGAATCTGCCTTTGAGTCATCTCCTCAATACTGTTGTATCCCCTTTCTACTGAGGGTGGGAAGCTCCTTTCAGAAACCACAACAGTCACACTAAGATATATGTTAGGGTTAAGATGAACATACGCTAGGGACAATTGTACAGTATAGTCAAAAGTGGTTCTTAAAAGCAGTTTATGGGTCACTTTAGCCTGTGATCAAAAACTTCTACTTAGGGGGAAATCTCAGACCCATTATTTCCTACTGAATTTATGCATAAGATTTCTCCAAGTGCTTTAATCATCTGGTTCCTGTTGGGACTGGAGTAGACAAAGGCTAAAATTCCAGTCAAGATTTATGATATATCAAATATGAGATTTGCAACACTGAGGCACAGAGCAATTGTTAATTCAAGAGTTCTGCATCTCAGTCCACTAAATTAGTCTCGGTTACTTTCTGACAATTCCTTATGTAAGAGAACACTAAACAAGTACAGCATGACAACTGTTACAGTGGTTTATTTCCATCAAACCTTTTTCTTTGGAAATTTGCAATTAAACATTTTCAGAAAATATCTCAACTTTCAGTATTTATTCTCTTTTAATTTAAGCTTAACAAATTTAAAATGTTTGCCAAATGCATTGACTGGAGAAGGTGGTAGAAAGAGGCAGGTTTGAGGGAGAAAGATAATTGGTAGTGTCTGGGAGAAGAGGCCTGCTTTCTGCCAAAAAATATGCAACATTCATAAATAAATGTATTCAGAGTTCTCAGAGTTAGAGGCAGATTTCTGAAAATGAAACAAAAGTTTCTGTGTTGGGAGAGAGATATGCTTTTATTGCTAGCTCTAGATGACTCATCAGCTCAGTTGTATGTTAGAAGAACAAGCAGCCTCAAGACCATCATGCTGTTAATTAGCCAAAGTAATGGCAGAGGTCTGATCTAAATGAAGCACCAACATGTATAATATGAAATGTATTTAGAGAAGGCTGGAGCACTGTACATGAGCAGGGTGTTGTAGCAAAGGGAAAGGTCATTGAGAAGTGATCTTCAAGTTGTCAGAATAATCGTAGAATCATAGAATAACCAGGCTGGAAGAGACCCGCCAGATCATCGAGTCCAACCATTCCTATGAAACACTAAACCACACCCCTCAGCACCTCGTCCACCTGTGCCTTAATAAGGTATTGCAGGGCAGGTTTCATGGCAGTGGATTGGGTAAAGAGATAACTCACATCCAGAAACTTATGCTGCATCCACACAATCCAATAAATCCTGCCAACATTTAGTGCAACCATTAGTTCAGGGGCAGCCCCACAAAGGCACTGGCATCCTGCTTACAGTGCAGAGTTGGACAGACTTCATGAGAAGTGGTATCTCTGAACCTACTGCCTGCTTAAATCACTATAGTCTTCTCTAGAATACTTTCCCATTCTTTGAAAATACTTTTTTTCCTCCGTCTCTTTCCATTTTGCTAAGATGGAAGATCTGTCTTTACATATTCTGATCCCTTGGATAACCAAGCAGGCAACTCAGTATCTGTTTGACTGAAATGACTGCTGTTCACTTTTGAGTCAACCAAATGGAAGAATCTTGGTGAGAAAAGGCATCTTAGGTCTGGCACTGAACTTACCCTAAGAGGACATGGGAATCAGAAAATGAACCTGAATCTCTGAGATCCTATGAACAAAATTCTGTTCTCTAGGAGAAGAGATAATTTCTAAGAAAATTCTGCTTCAGATTTCCTTATCAAGAAATAATGGCTTCCCTGTAGGAAAATTGAAAAAAAATTGGGCAGGGGGGTTGAGGGTAAGAAGACAAAGACTCACTTTATTCCCCATCCTCTGACTGTCTTTGAGCTTATGTCAGTCGAAAACCAGCTTTTTTTAAAAATTTTAACTTCTGCCAGCTGGAACAGAGCAGTGAAACTATGTGCAAGCTTTACTTCTTGAGTAGAAACAACACTTCCACATGGAAATGGAATTATTTTTTTTAAAAACTGCCCAAGAGAAACAAAACCTGCAATTACACTCCATTTCATTCGGATGAAATATCTTCATTTTTGACAAGAAGCTTTTATTTTCATTTAGGTTTTCTAACCAGCTCTGCCTACACAAGATGTTTAAAAATCTGTTTCACAAATCAGCTCAAGCCTTTCTAGGGCTCATCAGTGAGGCATACATTAACTTTGTCCAAAGCTATTACCCCTATCCAAAGCTTTCTGCCTCAGCTCTCAAGCTGATCAGTTTGCAACTGCCTCATTTCATACTTGAATGCCTCATTTACACCAATGAAAACATGTGAGAGCCATTTGTGTTGGCTCACATCATACTTGCTCAGAATAAAAGAATGAAGGGTAATTTCACTATAGGCAAAACAATGGTCACTGTGCCTACAAGACCCACAGCAGATCCAGCCTGCATCATTTACAGCCCCAGACATGCTCCACTGCTGCTCCAGCTGGGATTACCAACCTTACTGTTGGGGCTGTTTTGCTTTGAATATTTTGGTCTCTCCAGCAGGAGACTAGAGACAGATCAAACGCATCCTTTGAACAGAGAAAGGGACAGGAATCACCACCAGGTGACTCTTCTGTTATTATTTGGTTGAGAAAGTAACTCTGGGTATTTTCTCTGCAGTTACAAAAAAAGTCAGAAGCACAAAACATAAAGATATAAATGGAGTGGCTCACATGACAACACCCACTGTTTAGGTTAAACATCAGATTCTCAGTGCAAAAAAAATGTCAGTCTTTATGAGGAGTACCTCCCTCAGTCTAAGACTGAGCTGCTCTCTGTACCTCTGACTGAATGCAGAGATCAAATGTCTTTTTTTCTCTGGTTGTAATGGTTTGGGTCCAACGCCCCCCCAAACCTTACAGCACGCAGCTCTCTCTCCTCCCCCCACCCCCTCCATGAACAAGGGAAAGGGAGAAGGGAAAAAAAGCTACTTAAATGCCGAAATGAGCAGACTGAAGCTGTACTAAAATATACACATGTATTTACACCCATATACAACTAGAATACCATGTACACAGGAGAAGGGACCCCGAACACCTCCCCCTGCCCTGAAGGGAAAACAGAGAGAGAAAATAAAAATCCAAAACAGATATTCACAATAGAAACCCAGGAGTAAGCACTAAAAGCTAACAAAAGAAAATCTTACTACTCTCCTTTAGATAGCAGGACTGCACTAAGCAACTGCTGGCACTCTGCGCTTCTCAAAGTCTACAAGGCCTCACTGGGCCTCACTCCTCCACACGAGCCGAGCTGATAGCAGAGAACCCACTCCCAGGGCCACAGGAAAGGGAAGAGAGAGAAAGGCATCTCCCTCTTCTTATTTATACACTGGTTTACACGGAAAATTGCATGGAATACTGGGAGGTTGAGTACTTTCTCAGCTACAACCTGGTTATCAAGGAGGGTCTAAAAATCAAAACCACTACACTAGTGAAAGAAATAATTCCTCAGCCAAGACAGGGATTGTAAACTTTGTTTAATTTGGGTTCTACATAAGGCCATGCCACCATTTGCTACCTTCCTCTCCTCCCCGCTCTGATATTTGCAAGCCCTCAAGCCTTCCTGTATGACAGGGCTGGAAAGGAAGACACTCCAGTGCAGCTTGAAATAGCTTCACACACCAGCCTTTGTCCTTCTTGGGTTGCCCTTTGGCTCAAGAAGCCACGTTACAATCATCTTCTAATTGGGAGAAATACGCAGGAAACACCTAATGAAAATGCCAAATTTTTTTTTTCTCCTAAGAGGTACAGGTAGGAAAACTGTTAACTAACCTGCCTATTTGCACAGAGTATTTTCTAAAATGTGTCATTTATAGTTCATCTCCTTTCATAAGTGACCTGCCGGCTGACTATATCAGGAATGCAAACTCCTGAATTCCTCTAGAGTCTGTGGTTGTTAACTGTGTTAAGACTTATTTATGAAGGAAACTAAGTGGTAGAAATGGATAGATGTGCCAGAGACCTGATTTCATTTCTGCCCTGTGGTGTAAGTCTCATTACGCAACACATTGTTTCCTCTGGAACTCATTTCCATGGGATCCTCAAGATTGAAAGTCAGAAGCCAATGACACATACATGCAAATAATGGGAACAATCACAGAAAGAGTGACTGGAAAACACTTCAAAATGCAGAAAGAATGTAAGCCTGAATCTACCCTGGGTAATTAGCCAAGCACCTATAACAGAAATCAGAGTAATGTTGCATCCTTTGGTAATCTTTTTCCTTTATTGTTCAATGAGAAGTTTTCTACACTCTCATATGAATTGTTTGTCACAGCATTTCATATTGGTCACTAACAGAAAAGAGGGGCTGGGCTAAACTGTTTGACAGAACTTATGAACAACTTCTGTTTCCTATCTATTTGATCAAAAGCCACCAGCAGCCCCTAAAGAATACAAAGGCACCTTGACAATATTGGTGTGAGCTAAGGCCTGTAATCAGGCTTTAAATTGCTTCAGCCACTATTTTTGCACATAGGTAAGTGCTTTCCTGAAGAAGGGTCTCTGTCTCAGTTTCCCACTTACTTAACAAGCATGATACATTTCGCACTTCACAAAAGCCTTCGGGGAAGATGAATTATGTCAGTTCCCAAAGCATGAGAGGGCCATCTCCTCCTGCCACTTTGCACACCTACGAGGAAGCAGTAGGCATCAGCCAAGAGACCTGTCAGATTTTGGAGAAAGGCAGGTTCATGCTGGTGGTACTAACAAATACTTTCAGCCATCCCACTTTCCCTTGAGTAGCAGCCCTTCTTGTGATTTATAATTCACTACAGCACTCCCATGACAAACAAAATGAGGACCTGATGATTGGCTGAGCACCACTTTAATATTCTATGATAATGACAAATAAACAAAAGATCAATTTTAAGCCATGAATTCAGATGCACAGAGCAATGCCATGAAAAGCCGACTTAAGCTAAGTTCTTCCTACAGCTGCTGTGGGATGAGATATCATCTTTTTGAGACTGCTGATGGAGAACTCAGGAAGCAGAGACAAGCAAGCTCTCTAGTGTTTGAAGGAAGGAAGGAAAAGTTAGAAGAGCAAATGGTGTTTCCATAGAGGGAAGATGAAGCTGTGATGACATCCAGATGAACTAAGTCTTCACATTCACACCCAAGAGCATACTGAATCAACATCCCAGATGCAAATACTACCCAGTTTTGGAGGGCACATACTCTAAGATCTTGTGCCTCACACTCACTCTGAAAAGAGTGAACCAAAAACTGTGTCCGAGTTTCAGTTGTTATGGGATAGCCATATAAAAATGCCAGACTCAAATTCTGAGCTTGATCCTCTTCTGCACCTTAGATTCCTTAGGGAAAATCAGAGGTTCAGCTTGATTTCTTATCCTATCATCTGTACTTTGCACAGTGGTCTAGAAACCACAGCAAGCTTTGCTCCTCCCTGGCACTGCAAGATTTCTGCTACACTTAACACTGGAATGCAACCAGAAATGGCCACAAACCAAAACCACAAAGAGCCTGCTGCAAGTCGCACAAAGCTTGGTTTTGCACCAAGCTAACAGCCACAACATCACTGAAGCTACGCATGATTTGTAGTCTGTAAGTGAGAACAGAAGCCGTCCGCCTGCATAGAGAAGATAAATCCCTTTACTTATTAAAACATATCCTACTGCTGTTGAAAATCCCATTGCCATTGGAAAAAATACATTTGTAACAAATGCATGCTGTACATCAAAGGCCTCTTTTGTAAAGCATTCATTTTTTTCTCTTTTTTCCTAAAAAAAAGATTAGCCCAGAGACTAAATTAATGTTTGATCTGTTAGCTTAGAAACATTTTAGAATGGCAGATTTATCTGCTGTTTACATTTTCCTCCTAATACAGCAATGAATTATTCTTGTTGATAGTGGGAAATTATTTCATACAAGTAGTTAGCAGGTCCTGTTCTGAAGTTAGTGGGAGATGTGGCTGGGCAAATACTAGAACAAACACTAGAGCTGAGTATTTACTTTTGCTCTTGTATAATCTGCCTTGGCTTTAAATTGCACCAACAGAGATGCACAAGGAGATGGGGTGTCTCATTCCCCTCCCTGTCAGTCATACAGAGATCTAGCTAGATCACAGACAGCTCTACTGGCCCCAGAGTAAAGCTCAGACACCTGTGGCCTGGGTGGGCAGAATTCAGCTGCAGAGACTAGAGAGGAGATCCAGTGAGCATTCAAAGACTGCAGAGGGAGGGTCTTTGCCTTACAAACTGCACCAATAATCTGGACTCTTCAAGTAAATCCAGCGGGAAAGGTACCACTTTTACTAGCTACATTTGTGTTACCATGCCCTGGCAGGTAGCAGACAGGCAGACTTTTGTTCCCATGTCCCACCCTGAGTTTACACACTTCCTGCCATCTCTATCCCTGCTGAAAGCAGCGTTTGTGCCTGCCCCATGCGCCACCTGTTCTGCCCCAATGCTACTGACATAACAGAGCGGAGCCACATGCATGGCCCACAGCCCCTGATGCCTCTGTGTGCTGTACACCCCCAACTCTGTCCCTGCAGCCCTGGGCATCAAGCCAGACTAGCACTTTCCCTCCTGCAGCACACCACAGAGACCTGGCCCATGCTGTATTTATGGAATGCTTCATAAGCAAGACTATCTAAATAAGCAATTCGAGCCCAACATCTGCTACCCAAACCTATCCATTGTTTAATGGAAAGCTTCAATCAGCGCACAAACACACATACCCAAATTCAAATTAATGTAAGGGTATTGACTGCACATGTCTGGTTGGACCACATTTTACACTGTAAAACTGCAGGGCTGAAACAACAAACCCTCGAGGTTTTAAAGGAGAAGTATGTTCCTGGAGGACCCATGAGCCTATGACTGTGCATTCTTCCTGGTTTACAGCCCGCTGAGCTCCTCTGCTCACAAGGGAGAGATCCTATCATAGTCCTTTTCCATAGTGTTTGTAGGGACAGTGCTATTCCTACTGCACCCTCCCATCCCGTTGATAGAGCCTCCAGAGCCAACCATCTGCTACTTGGGGACTTCTGGAGTGCCCTGAATTTTGGCTACATGGTCTCAGGACATGTTCTTGATGTGTCCTTTCAGTAAGCTCTGCTGGGAAGATCTCTAACCATCATGGAATGCTTGGCTCTGTCCTGCACTCCATCCCTTTGTGGTGTTGTACTGGCATGAAGAAAAAGGATCCAGGCTGAGGACTCATCTCCTGCTTGAGTTCTGCCTGAGCCTCACCCTACCTCAGCGGGATGAACTTGAAAAAAATACAGTCTATGAAAACAGATGCTATAAAAAGCAATAAGAAAATGATGAATTAGCTCTCCAAACAGTGTATCTCCCATCTAGTTTTCTCAGGCACTGGGGGAGCTTTAGGGTAGGCCACATCAACCACTTGAAAAGCAGTGTCCTATAAGGACCATGTATTAAGATTCTCCAGAGAGTCAGAGGAGGACATAGGTACCTTCTCCTGAGTCTATTCAGATTATTGATTTCTCTGACAGGACCCTTCTGGAGCTGCTGAATTCTCTCTTGTTTATAGAGCCTCAGTGACCGCCTTAGATTTGATACCATTTACAGGACTGAAGCTGGGAAAAAAAAACCCAAAACCAAAAACCAGAAAACCAAATCAAACACATACTGCACTGTAAGCCTCGCTAAGCAAAGCTACTAGCTGTGGTTTGGGAAGGCCTGGGAGGAAACCTTATACCAGGTTTCAAGCACCATGAATGTATCCCTCAAATCAAGCCCAGATTTAAAGATGCCCCACATAAGCCTTTCCACTCCACACTGGTTCTTATAGTTTTTATTTATAAAACTTTGTTACTCCCTGCCTGATCAAATCTGTAGATGAGGAGACCCTCCTGTGTGCCTTTGCCAAGTGTTCATACAATTCCTGTCCCCAAACTTTCAAGTCATTCAGACAACTCTTAATTCAATCTATAATAAATCCCATTTCAGTACTCAGGGCACTGCAAGTACTCTGTGAGCTTTCCTGCTACCCAAGGGACTAAACTGAAATTTAACCCACAATTGGAGGAGAAGAAACAAATACAGAGATTGCTTTTGGCTAGATGAGAAAGCAGGATCTATTTTGGGAGTAACTCAATGAGAAATTTGTTCATGAGACTCTGGGGAGGAACAGAATTTATTTTGTATAAACCAAAATAGGTCCTTTACTCTCTTCTTAGATACTGCGTTCTTGAAGGCTGCCTTAGGGTAGAAACACATATAGTCATTGGAGATAAAGAGCAGGAATGAAAGTAAAAAGAAAAATAAGAGATACCCACCTGACCCCTATAACAATACCCTTCTGAGATACCTAGGATCCTAGGGCAATGGTAAGGAGGTTGTCTAAAAGGACTTTGATCAGGGTAAGAACCTTGGTAGTGCAAATACTGCTGCAGATTGAAATATAGACTTACAACTGAGAGTTTCAACCAGAGGCAGTTGGTGCCTTGTGTTCCAGGCAAATTGTGCAATGATTTATGGTGCAACATACTACAGGGAATACAGTGAGGTCTTCATGAAGATACCAGTGTTTCATGAAGGATGAGTGTTTACCTTCCTCATTGTATTTGTATCTCACAAAGAAACAAGATAGTAATCCAAAATATAGATCTACATGAAGTCTGCCCACATTTACATGCCCTGCTCCATATAACTGATATTACTGAGAGCCAAGTGCTAAGTTCTACATCACATGTCTTCTTCGTATTGTACACTAGATCATGTCATCAAAGGAGATTTACAGCTACAGGTAAAATTATGTCAAACAGGTTGGACATCCCAAAAAAGAGAATAATTTTAAAATTTCTAATGACATTTTTTAAATGAAAGATCTAATTTTTTAAATGCTGAAACATTTTGCATTTACTTCTTTTAATTCTGTTTAGTTCAGAGTCTGTTTTCAAAATGAAAAATCTAATTTTAAATTATCTACACTTCAAAAAAATATATGAAAGAATTTAATGTGAACAAGGTGAGAAAGGAGGGGCAGAGGGATTACCCTCTACATCAAGAAGTGGGTGAATTCTGAAGAACTCTCTGAAGAGCATCCACAAGAAGGCTGAAAACAACCTGGGGAAGAATTAGAGACCAAGGTAACAAAGGGAACCGTGTGGTTGATGGTGACTACCGGCCACCCAATCAAGAAAAACCTTATTGATAAAACATTCTTACTGCAGCTACAGGAGGCTTTGTGCTCGCAGGCTCTCATCCTGCTGAGGAACTTCAACTACACTGACAGACTCTGGAGCGCATTGAGGATAACTTCTTAGAGCCAGATAACAGACAGCCTTACCAGAGGACGTCATACTCAGCATGACAGTTACCAAAGCAAGTAAACTAATCGGTGATGGCAAGACTAGAGGCAGCCTGGGCTGCAGTGATCACACAGTGGTAGAGTTTGCAGTCCTGAGGGATATGGGTCAGTTGAATGGTAAAGTCAGGGCCCTGAACATAGGATAACAAAATTCCAGCTCTGTGAGGAGTTAGTCAATAGAATCTCCCTGCAAAACTGCCCTCAGGTACAAGGGAGAAAATGGAGCTGGCAGATCTTTAAAGATGCTTTGCATACAGTGCAAGATCTCTTGACCCTGAAATGTAAGAAATCAGGAAAAGAAGGCAAGAGATGGTCATGACTGAGTTGAGAGTTGCTGGTCAAATGAATAGGCAGTGGAAGCAGGGACAAGTATCCTGGTAAAGTAAAAGGACACTCCCCAGTGGTGTAAGGAAGGGGTCAGGAAGGTCAACGTGCAGCTGGGAGCTGAACTTGGCAAGGGATGGAAAGAATAATAAGAAGTTTCTACAGGTATCTTAACCAGAAAAGGAAGGTCAAAGAAATTGAAACCCCTCTGATGAACAAAACTGGCAAACTGGTAACAATGGAAGAGAACAAGGCTGAGGTACTCAACAATTTTTTTCCTCAGTCTTCACTGACAACCTCTCCACACCTATTGAGTGGATAGATCACAAAGCAGGGACTACATGCTGTGTCAAGCTAGCTTGAGCACCACAACATCTTTCTCTCTGCCCTGGAGAGATATGGATTCAATAGGTTCAGTGGATGAGGAATTGGATAGATGGTCACATCCAGAGAGTAGTGGTGAATGGACATCCGATGTCCAGAGGTCAGTGACAAGCTGTGTCCTTCAGGGGTCAGCACTGGAACCAGTACTGTTTATACCTTCATGAGTGACACAGACTCTAGGATCAAATGTACACTCAGCAAGTTTGCAGACAACACCAATCTAAGTGGTGCAGTCCTGAGGGACAGGATGCCATCCAGAGGGACCTGGTCAAGTTTGAAAAATGGACCTTCATGAAGTTAAAGAAGGCCCAGGACAAGGTGCTGCATGTGAGTCCAAGCAACCCCTCATACCAATACAGGATGGAGGATGAAGGGATTGAGAGCAGTTCTGCAGAGAAGGATTTGGGGATGCTGGTGGTTAAAAAGCCAGACATGAGCTGGCAATGTGCATTTGTGGCACAGAATGCCAACAGTATCCTGGGATGGATCAAAAGAACCTTGGCCAGCTGGTCAAGGGAGGTGATTCTGTCCCTCTACCTTGCTCTGGTGTGACCCCACCTGGAGTACTGCATCCAGTTCTGGAGCAGGAAAGACATGGAGCTTTCCAGCACAGGAAAGATGTGGAGCTGTTGGAGCAGGTCCAGAGGAGGGCCACAGGAATGATTGGAGGGGTAGAACTCCCCTGTGAAGAGAGGCTGAAAGCTGGGGCTGTTCAGCCTGGAGAAGAGAAGACTCTGGGTAGACCTCATTGCAATCCCCTTTCAGCACTTAAAAGGGACTTAAGAAAGATGGGGACAAATTTTTTGCAGGGCCTGTTGTGACAGGACAAGGGGTAATGGTTTTAAACTAACAAAGGGGAGATATAGACTAGATATAAGGAAAATTTGTTTACAATGAAGGTTGCTGAAACACTGGAACATGTCCAGAATGCTGGTAAAAGCCCTATCACTGGAAACATTCAAGGTCGGATTGGGCAAGACTCTAAGCAACATGACCTAATTGCAGGCATGTTTGAGCTAGACATCTTTAAAGGTCCAGCCATAACCATTCTATGATTCTCTGGTTCTAAGCTAATTTAGGAGAATCTTTGTTCAGTTAGATCTGAATTTTGTGGTTTCCTTTTTTCTCCACTCTATCTGTTTATGACACTCAGAACAATTGCTTATCTCAGTCTCTCCATCAAAAGATCTACGTGCTGCTCTGGTTCTAAGTGACATTCATCCTTCAGCTACCAGTAAGATTGGTTCTTTAATGAAGTCACAAAAACGCTTCACAGAGTGAGGTCACATCAGCCCAGTGCTCTCGTGATATAACATACCCAATCCTCTCTCTTTTCCATCCCTCCCTCTTCTGAGGGTAGCATAGCTATGCTTAAGAAATACACTGAATGCCATGGATTTGCAGAATATTAGGAGGACCCTAATGGAATACAGGAATAGCCCCCAGTCATAATAAAGGTTCATTTCCATTGCTACCATTATAGCTTGTCAATGACTAAGGCTCAGAAAAAGCAGGAGCTGGACAACCTCCAAATCTGCTGAACGGAGCACCAAGATACTGATTACAAGGGAGAAATCTCCTGATGGCCTCTGCTTCAGCACGACAGAGGTATATGTGTGAAGGATCACACAGAAGGGTTTTACAGTCCCAGAACTGGAGGAGTTTGCATTCTGAGGTCCTTTTTCAGGCCCATCAATTACCTTTCATTAGAAGGGTGATGATTCTCTGCAAAATCTGATCTGCCTCTTGGGAAAATCAGAGCTGCAGCAGTTCGCCTCAGAATGCATTCCTACTTTACTGCTACACTTAGCCCTGCAGCACCAAACACATAAAAATTGTGTTAGTGAGTTAGCTGGCCCAAGAGCAGATAACTTGGAGTTTATTCCTGCTCATGCACCAGTATGAGATTTGTCTATTAAGTTGCAATCAGGAATGAGGAAAACCCACCACAAAAAAACAGGACAAGTGAATGTAATTTGTCTATGCTCCTTTTTCCTGGTAAACTCTTTGTGCAAGATGTCAGCCAGTTTGACTCTCAGATTCCATCTGGATTGGCAGGATAGATGGCTGGAAAGGAATCTATTTCCTTCCCAGTAAAAGGAGTGCACAGGACTTGGGCTTTCTGTGCAGCAGTAACCAAGGCACAATTTCACTGCCTGCCTTTTGAAAGCAAAACAGCAATAAACCAGCAGATATTCCAGCTAGGGATCCAGGAACTCAAAGCAGCTCCAATATCCTAATTATAGCCTGCTGCCTCTTCCAGCTGGAATGGCCATGGAAGACCCTGCAGGAACACCAGCCACCCCACACACAGGGAGCTTGTCACTAAGGGCCAACCAGTCCCAGGGCCTGCCACTCCTCATGTCATTCCCCAGCTGCATTGAAGAAGGCAGTCTCTGTCTGTTCCTCTGTGCACGCTCTACACTGGGCTGCTGGCAAGTTACCAGTTGAAGTCATGGTGGGAAAGCCTGAAATTCTTCCTTTCCAACCACGTTTCACCTTTAGTTTCTCATGCTTTCTAGACAGTCACTCCTACAGCTTTCCTTCCCTCTCACCCCGACCCGCTCAGCACCCCAGCAAGGTGGTAGTGATGGTGCTCTGCCAGACACAATGAACCTGAAAGTATCCCCATCTTGCCCAGCAATCACCCAGGGAGGGAGGCAGCATTTATCACAACTCCATTGGCTGCTGCCAGACACTCTCACCATTAAGATGTCAAAACAGGTTTCTCTCTAGAAATGCAACAGCCCTGCAGACCTACCCTTGCCGGCAGCAGCCCCAGTTGGACATCTGTTCCCTTTCAACATCACACGTGCACTTAAAATGCCGGTACTGTCCGCTTCTTTTGGGGATTAGGCTCCTATTAAAGTTGCCTTCCGCATGATTCATTGTTATCTCCTGGTGTTGATCTGATTTATGGATTAGTTTGTGTTAATTAAGGTCATAAAATTGGGAGCGGGAAAAGGCTTCCAGCACTGTGATGCTATTTAACATTGGGTTATTTTCCAGCCCCTACATTATTTTGCAGGGGATGGTAGATGGTGCAGCTGACACTATAGTCAGAAATGAGACTTCACTGAGATGAGCTCTTGCTGCCCTCTCAGCCTCAGGAGAGGAGACAAATCACCAGGAAGAAATCATCCCTGCTTAACACTGATTCACAGGCATCAACAAATTCATAGTCCAAGCTGTTATTATTCAGATTAGTCTCGTGTCTACAGGCCCAGTTGAGACTGGAGCTCCATTGTGATAGGCACCGCAGAAGCATCTTGTAAAGATTATCCCTACCTCATGAAATTTTGCTGTCTGAGCACTCAGAGGAGCAAAATAAGCACATGCCAGCTGCCTCTGCAACTGCAGCTTAACAGAGACAAACCTGAGCCCACTTTGGTCAGCTCAGGAGCAACCAGAGTGTAACCGTGGCTGAACTCCATGCGCTGTGGGTTTCTGCTGTCCTCCCAGGGCACACTGAGCTCTAGCTGCCATGGCAGGTCTCCTACTCCTTCCTAAGCCAAGCTGCTTCAAGCTAGCTTGAGCACCTAAACCAGAACTTAGTGTATGAACCAGGAGGTGTGCTGTCACCAAAGCAGCACTCAGACACGGAGTGACTGGCCAACTTGCCAAAGGTCACACTAGGAGTCCACAGGAAAGCCAGGACCCAAGTGGGTGCAGCCACCATGGTGCTTCAAACATTCGAACACTTCACAAAAATCCAGATGTCAGCTAAGCCACAGTGATGCTAGCCTGTCATTTAAATATACTATATTTTTTCACACCTAGCTTTGTTTTTTTCGTTTGGGATTGAAGTTTTGGGTTTGGGGGGTTTTGATGAAAAAAAGTCTTCAAAGTTGAGAGACTGCCATCAAGATGAAAATTACTGATGAGATTCACCTCTGATACAGTAACAGACCAGTCAATGGCCTCCTGTGCTAGCTATGAAACAGGCAGATAAATACACACAAAACCAGTGATACATACCTCTGTTTGTAATCTGTTACACTTTCTCTCACTAATTTGTTACAATTTGTGATTTCTTACACTTTCCCAACAGTCTCTTCACTTATTTTACAACACATTTGCATCCATCAGTTTGTGAACCTGACTTCCCCAGAACGGGTGAATTTCTTTCTCTGTTCTACTTTTCTCTTCTAGCCAACTTCATGACAAGGTTCTCACAAACTGGCTTACAAAATCACTCATTGTGGCCTTTATTAATCATGAGGGACTTCATAAGCATACTCTTATTGCACTTATATTTTAACATCAAACTTGGCCACTGTAAATCTGCTGTGGCTCCACCATCAGCCACAGCAAAAAAGTTTCCTTGATGCAAGCATAGTGTAGTCATATATATTTCCAGTGCTAGACAAAAATATTTTATGTCCCATAAATAAAAATGAAAAAACAGTGCTAAATATTTTTATTTGTAATCTGTGAATGTTCAAGTTTTTTAGAAAAAACAAAACTGACATATAAACAAACTTAGTTATTAAGGGTCTGTAGAATTTACAAGAGGGATAGCCAAGTTGGAAAAACTGAACATGTTAAATTCTTGATCACCATATCTTAAACCAAAAGAAATGTACAATTTATAGTCTGGTTGAAGGAATTTCTGGGTGAGCTTCTGTGACCTTTGTTATGCATGAGGTCAGATCGATTATCATAATGGTCCCTTCTGGCCATGAGCTATGAATCTGTTAATTTTAGCTCAATATCCTCTTTCTCTGGGGGCTAAGCTAACTGAAATGATATCACATTTTCCACTTTAGGAGTAAAGACACACACACAGTCCCTATGGTTGAGCTGGCGTGCACTGCTGTACTAACACACTTACTTCTGTGTATATCTGAGCCTTTATTCAGCTTGTTGATAAGTCACATTGTCCTCCTTGGATCACGAATTATTACGGATACCCCTAATGATCGAAATCAGACTGAGATATCCCTTCTGCTCCACCCTTCATAAACTAGAACATTTTAAAACAATTAAATATTCATTCTTTGTGACACAAATGTTTAAGTTCCTGTTTTGAAGTTCACTTGCATTCTATTTATATATTATTGTGTATTACTTTCTATGTATTTTAAGAGAACTTGAAATTCTTTCAGTTGCCCTGTTCCCATAGGCAGAGCTTTAAAAAAGAGTAATGGTTATACAGAAATGGCAATATTTGGCAGTGCTGAAAAAAGCACTATGACTGCAGGTTATCGGAAGACAGATGGAACAGCTTTGCAATTAAGCACACCAAAATGGATGGCAGCAAAGCTTCTCCATAGCCAAGCAAAAGCCACAAACCTCATTTCCACATCTAGTTGTTAGCATGATACAATATTAAAAAAGGTTCTTTTTTCAACACAGATAATCCACTGGCACTTAACAGAAACCATTCTGGAATCCCTAAGCTGAAATCAAAATATTTTGCCTTGGCCAGCCAAGCAGAATCATTCTGCTTCAAGTCAGTTTAATGCTCCTTTGTTGTTGCACAAATTGGGCCGCAGCACACCTGAATGCTTTACAGACTGAACCCCTCATCCACTTTGAGATTTTTGATTCCACGTTTTTCCTAACAGTACTTTCTGTGGGAAACCAATGAGTTATTTGGTCTCTTTCTCCTAACTTGGAATGAAAGCTAATAATGACATATGAAGATTTCCCTTGAGAGAAAATATCCCATTTTTGCAAAGCGTCTATCCAAGATGTTGAACTTGGATAGGGGAAAGGTTTGGTGAAAGCAGAGACAAGGGTTTTAGCCCAGCAAAAATTATATAATGTTTAATCCTGGTTAGTTCCCCAGTCCATTCCTCCACAGGGACGTCAGGAGAACTGTGCTGGTACAAAGGAGAGGGATAAGAAAGATGTTTGGGGCAGAAAAGAGTGGCACAAAGCCAGGGCAACTTAATCCAGCTCTCATGAAACTACAGCCTCAGAAAGGGAAGGTCAAAATGGGGTTTACAACAGAAATGCAGACACAACATGATGATGGGGAGACAATCTGCTCTCCATAATATTCTTATTATCCTAAGCAAACAGAAGAAGAGAATGAAAAGTACCACAGGGCTGTTCTGCTGTGTTTGTGTAAGAATGACATTTTAATTCACTTTCACCAGTGCCTTTAAGTCAATACATTTTTAAGAGTTATGTTCTCATGTGAAATATGTGTCCTGGCAATTTGAATCAAGATTGCCCCTGGTCAGACACCTGTAAAGCTGAACTGCAACTGGAAAGAATGGCACTTTTGTATTAATAAGCAAGAGACAATTTAGAGTCATAGTTTTCATGTTGGACCTTCTGGAGAGAGAAAGACTTGTTATGTGATTATAAATGTCTGCATCATTATGCAACTTCTCATGAACCTTTCTCCTTCACTCATCTCCATACTCACGCGTAGAGAGGCAACTCATGCAGGAAGATTCCAGGACAATTGGGCATACAACAGATCAAGGCAAAATCTATCTACAAATACTTTTGTAGATTTAGTTCAATTTTAAAGACCTACACTCTGGGTTCTTTGCTTTTCCCAGACTTTGGTTTCCAAGACTTGTCTAGTGAGATTCCTGTGGCTTAGTCACTAAACTCTTAATCAGGCAGAGGATTGGGAGGAGGAGAGAAGAGTCTAATCATTTGAAGTTTATGCCAATACAGGACCACTGTAGATGTCCTCAACACTAAGTAAAAACTTGGTTTTTATCTCTAAAAAACACAGCCAGTGCTTTGACCTAATGGTTCACAATGCACAACATGTGTTGTGGGTTCCTAACCACCTTCATCCCAACAAACCAACCCGCCCTTAGAGGATTCTGTTATACGTACTGTCAGCCCCTAGATATTTTGACAGCTGAGGCTAAGCATGCAGAAAGTAATCTTAGTGAGATATCTTTATAACCCCCACTATCCCTGATGCGTGTGGTGAGAGATAGGAGACCTTACTCACATGCAGCAGCAGACGAATCACCCACCTTGCCACCACCTCATTCTCTCAGATTGCTGACACTGCAGCATGGGTGGCTTAATTGCCCGTGAAACTGTTCCTGAACTATAATAGTTTACTGCCTGATGTCTTAAAGGATTTTCCAGATGTGCTGGTAACAACTTCCGAAGGAAGGATGAGACAGATAGAAATTTCACTATCCATTCCAGCTGAACCCATGGGTCCCTGTGACTCAACACCCTAAATGTCTTCAGTTTTGCTTGGAGGCCAGGGTCTCCTAGGCAGACAGCTCAGCAGTGTGGAGTTGGAAGAACAGCAAGCACTAGCAGACCAAGCCTTGAGTATTACCACCAGGAAGGGCAACTGATGGCTCAGAGAAGTGCCAGGGACACCCACTATATCCTGTATCTTCCAGCAAACAGCTAATGCCAACACAGTGCAGGAGGAAGCTGCAGGGGAGTGAGATATTCCTGCTCTGCTGCAGCCTGGAGGGTGTATTCTCTTGCAACCATCTGCTAGGATTCTCTAAGTAATTAGGCAATGATTTACAGTACAGCTGCTAATTGCCTGAAAATCCTAAAGAATTATAGATCCTAAGGTATAAAACATCTATCAACCTTAACTGAAATTTAATTGCTGTATGTTATTACATAAGTTGAAGACTACTTATTTTCCGAATGCTAAGTGCCTCTTAATTTAAATCCCTGATTTTCTTTTCCAGGCTCCTCTCCAGCCCACCACCCAAGGATTAGAAATGCATGTAGTAATGTGTTGTTAACATGCAATGATGTGTGGTAGGGATTGCCCACGATTATTTCACCAATTCCCTCTGTGGTCTAGTAGTCTTATTGAAGCAAAAGGGTCTTCCCAGATTTAATTGAAGCCAAAATAGAAGAAATGTTTCCAGGGGCTTCCCTCCACAAATTACAAATCATATATATGACAGTCAATTTTGCAGCCCATAATCACATTAGCAGTGCCACTGATGTGAGCAGAACTTCTTGGGTAAGTAAGAGTTACTTGCATAAAACAGTATTTCAAATTTGAGCACAGTCTAGGCTGGACTCACTCCAGATTGAAAGCTTCATATGCCATAGTCTTGTTCATAATTTTGGGGCAAAGTTCATCCTTCTAAAAAGTGATGCCAACTTCACATCAGATGACTGGGCTTTCTGTTTAAAGAATGAAATACTTCTAACAACCTAATTCCTCTGATGCTTTATGATTACAATCACAAGCACTGTTTTTGCAGCTGGCAAATTATAAATGAAATAAAATGAAAACATCTCTGTAAGTACAAGTCTTTTAAGCTGCACTGGATGGCATGCGTGCACACCTCCATGAGACACAATGAGAGATGCACATGCTAAACAGAACAGGACAGAGCCAGTTCTGGCACCAAATACTATTTAACGTCATTCAAGTCCTAGGAATTCATTATGTTGGGATGTTCAATCTGGACAGAAGGATGTGAACTTTATTTCCAGTGCAACTTTCAGATAGCAGCATATCCTAGGGTTTCAGGTGCAACGTTTCAAGCAAAGGTCATGTGCTACAGGCAGTACAAAGCCTGTAGCATGCTTTGGGTTCACACAGAGGGGTCATTCACACCATCAGAAAATATGCCACAACATTTCTCCTGCTAATGGACATGTTCATCTGCAGTTTGCTGACCCACTGAGCTCATCTCTTGGGCTTTGACAGGCAGTCCAGCAGCCCATGTGGTCTTCTTGTGCCACAATCTTTGTAAAGTCATGCAAGTAGTGGGTCCTTTGGGAGTTAGCATCTAGTTCCCTTGGGACCCTTTTGTTCATAGGCAATGTTGAAATAACATCAGCCATTGTGACCAATATCAAAGACTGTATTGCTCTCCAGAAACACAACCATAAGGTTTCAGACTGACTTAAAGCACAGAGCTAGTCTACACAATGAATATCTGCACCACACTTACACACCACAAGTCAGAACTGAAGGGTCCCCTTTTCACGCAGATGTTTGCATTTTGGTTGTTCTCTTGGGCTTGATCTGGTTGCTCTCTGAGGGTGAAACCTGGCCCTTGCTCACTCTGAAGCTGAAACCAGGCCCCCAGAGAACAATCTCCCTTTCAGCATGAATTACATGTTTTGCTAAACCTCTGGCACCCCTTGGGGCTTTGTCATGCTGACAGTTTATGTAAGGTGCCCAGTCTTTCAAAAGAAAAAGTCTTTCCCCACCAAAGAGGTGGCCAGAATGGCCAGGTGGAGCTTCCAGAAAATCTACTACCAGGAATGTCCTTCCAAAGCCTCAAATGCCCTCCATAATGCTGCAAACAATAAGTAAAAGTTTGCTTCCTATGAAGGATTTTTGAAAGTCCTTTGGGGCTACAGTACAGATCAGGACAATATAAGTCTTAGAGATCACAAGTGCAGGAAACAATGAAACAATGTTCAATTTTTTATTATTTTTTAATGAAATGAATTCCATATTGTATTGCAATACTTCTATGAGACTGTTCCTCAGTCACTTGTGGCCCTTAGCACACCCTCTTCACCTTCCCTGGAGGCATCTGGCATTTTTAACATCAGCAAATTTGAACATGATTTACTCACTTTCTTAAATATAGCACTTACCTAGTTATAAAATAGTGCTTCAATTCTTTTATATACAATAACCATTGTGCTTACAATGACTTACGGCATGCACATTATTTTTTAAAAGAATTATATTTACATGGAATGTTTAAGAAAAGAATTTCACAGATTCCAGAAGAACCTCTTTCAGAACAGGAAGGAAATAATTAATTTTTACCTTAAAACACATCAAGTGTAATAGTTTATTACACAGCAGGAAAACAGTGAGAAAGTTTCTTTTAAGCTTGATGAGGTGAATGTTTATATTAAGAAATTGTTCTGAAACTCTGGTGGCACCAGAAACTGAGTAATGACACTCAGATCACACCTCAAGCTCAAAACATTTGAGAGATGCAGTCAATAATACTTTGGGACAGGGGCCACATGAAGCACAGTGAAAGACATGCACCTGATCGAGACCACCTCAGAGGCCACTTGCAAAGCTGAACATTGAATTTAGGCCTCCAGTCCCTCACTTTTACTGATCTGACCATCATTCTTTTCTCACTTCTAAAGCCTCAGTCATAAAGACTCTTCCTGTAGTGATTAATTCTGCCTTAATGGACTAGACTTTAGGGACACACTCTGTCTTGCTCTGAGGTTTTAGTATACCCTGCCCTTGGATTTGAGCTCAATATTAGGAATTTTGAGGACATTGTCAGTAACTTGTAACCTGACAGCATTTTGGAAATTTCTGTTTAGAAATCAAGAGAAGAGAATGAAAAAGATCTATGGCCCCGCTGCATCAGGACCACTGTGTGTTCACATCTATTCATGTCTCCCAAGTGATTGCATTTCTGGAAACACCTGACATGGATGTACAGGGATTTCAGAAGGGTGATTTAATAGGAAGTGTGTTTTCCCAAATTATTTCTGAATTGCTGTTCTCGCAAAGCTTAATTGTCCCAACTCCAACAAAAATAAAGAGCAAAACTCTATTCCTCATCAGACCTACAGGTTCTAGCCCAACATTAGGAGTCTTGTGCCACTGCAAGTACCTTCTTTTGGCCAGTAAAGTCTTCTTTGTGCTATGGGTGATCTTTTGATATGTATGAGAGTATGCACCAACACTGATATCCTGGCCACATAATGATCAGGGAAGCGTCCTTCCACATTCCTGTTGGTGACTCAGATCCTTTCATACCCTGCTTTGCTCCACAGCCTTGGCAGTAAATAGGCTGCTGTGATGTGTCCCAGAGGTGGGGCTGCATTTCAACAGTAGCAAAAGTAATTCCTGAGGATAATTGTTTGCTTTTATTTCCAGGCTTCAGAGCACTTTGAGATCCCTCAGAAGCTGGGGAGATATTACTCTTTTTGTAGAATATTACTTCTCCTACAGACATGCATGTATCACTAGGACCCGAAGGCAAACACAGGAGGGAACTTGAGTCCTGGAGCTAAACTACAGCTGCATTCATCATCTCATCTGTTATATCATGGACTTTTGCCAATGGGCATTGTCAATGGAAAAAAAAAAAGAACAACTTCCCACTTAGTATTTTAAAGTGGTTAATTTCACCCATTTCCAAGAAAGAAGAAATAAAGACATTTTGAGAATTTGCTCTGTCTTCAGTTGGGCATGAGGGAAGGTATGCTACTGTATGACTGGTCTTCCAGTATGAGCATTGCATTAATCAGTTAGGAGAGCTGGAGCAGAGGGGAGCTGCAGCCCTTTGAACCATATCTTCTCCTTTGGCAAATCCACCCCTTCGAGAGAATACAACAAAAAGATAACTAGAATGGAAAAACATTTTAAGAAGTTCCATGCTGGTAGTCACTCAACCCTATGGGACATTTCATGTGCCTCCACTAACACTCATGCACCTCCAACTAGGGAAATGGACTACACAGTCCCTGAACCTTAATCTCTCAGATATTGTTTTTAGAGAAGTCTCCCCCTGTCTTTAAGAGCAAACCCAAACACTTTCCTGAATGCTTGTATTCCCTGAAACAACACCTTCCCAAACTTTTTGATCTCTCACTTGCTTCCTTAGTCAGTTTGTCATTTTGTAGCAGTGAGTGGACTGCTTTGAATCTGGTGACGGGCATGTGTGCGTGCAGCCACAGGCAAGTGCCTGCTTCCTAAACTAGATGAGATCACAATGGCAGGACAGCCAAATCATGTCCTGACCTTCTGTACTGCAAAAGGCAACAAATTATTCACGTAGGCTATAAGATCCTGGGATCTGACATTCTGGAGCAATACGTTTTATTTTCCTGGTTTCTGTGAAGTAAGATGTAGCTGCTGAGTGTGTAGCTGAATTGGGTATTGGAAGCCATAGACTTGTTCCAATTCCTCCTATGTGGGACTAGCAGTTCTCAGAGCTGGACATCAGCATGCCACAAGCCAGTGGCTGGGGGGCTTAACTAACTTGCACGCGCCTTATTTCTAACATCTGTGATTCAGTGTGCATAAGCTTCACCCTCCATAAGAACACACAGAATTTGCATATTTGCCACTGCTTACTCTTCAGCTTCAAGAAGCAAAGCACCTCCAGCATTTACTCCTCAAAGGACTGGAGTTGCAGATCCTCTTGCAGTGACTCACAGCAACCTCAACCATCTCAGTCTGAAGTTCTGCAAAACATTAGGGACAGACATATCAGCGTGTGACTGGACACCAATTCAGAGTTTATGTCTGACCTCATCGTCGGGACTTGAGAAAAAGGGGGAAAAGAGGAAAAGGAGAACTGGATTGAAGTCAAAAATATCCTTCTACTTGAAGAATGAGTCAAAAAACCAGAGGCAAGTAAGGTCAAATATACATTAAAGCAGTAAGATATAATAGCTACCATGCAAGCTGAAGTTACAGAACAGCATATGCCTTCATTTTCCCCCCTCCAAAATGAAGAATTCTTGTCTAAGCAAAATTAATTTTCTCAGCAGAGACTAATCCGTATTTATGATCCTCTGTGCTAAAGTAGAATGAAGCAAGCTGCCAGATGCCAGGTGGAGGCAGCTGAAAATGAGCTGCTCCAGGCCTTAGAGATATCAGCACTACTGTGCCACAGCGGTGTTAGAACCGCAGAAACTGCTGCTGCAAGTCTGGTCCTCTCTGATCTCCCTGTGATTTGCAGAGCAGAAGAACACCCTTCTCCACTAGCAAGTGAGATGTTTGGGAGCTCTGGACCGCTCTGTTGTACTTCAGAATGGTACTTCAGGAGGTAATATACTTGGTAAATGGAGTTGGCTCAGAATGAGCAACCTTTCTCAAAGTTCTTCCTTATGCCCTGTTACTAAACCAAGTAGCCCCTTCTCACACCACTGTCCAGATCTGATTCATCGTGAAATTATTGGAAAGCCTGTCTACGCTTTCACTGGCAGATCCTTCAGAAATTACTGGGAAATACACTTTCATAAATACCTGCATTTTTCACAAATCTGGTAGGGACGTCTCCATCTAGTGGTCTGGCCAGGGAAAAGGCATTTCCAGGCTTCATACTCCAGCGTGTCCTTCTAGGCTGAGCCAACCCTGCTCTGTTTCAAGTGCTTTGGCTTCTCCAGCTGCACATTGATATAGCAACATTTCCCAAACTTCCAGGGGGTCCTGTTAATGTCAGAAAAAGTCCTGGAGATTCTTGGCTGGACACTCTGCTGTGAGCTACAGCCCAGATTCCACCCACTCAGCTCAGCCAGAGCAAGAAAGGATCAAGTTGTCATCTCAACATCTGTTTTGAATCCAGTAAGAGAGATGCTATAGTGCCACATACACACACTGAAATGCTTACAAATATCAGGCTGTGGTGACATCCAAGTAGTTTCAGAAGGTGAAGGTATGAGTGAGGCAAAAATCTGGCTGTCCGTGAACTCCCAACTACTATTTACTTGGCTTTCCTTAACAGCAAGTATAGCAACTATTAGCAAGCAATATCAACATTAATGCCTTTATCTCTTCCACATCCCTAAGAGGCAGGGAAGCATTGGCAGCCTCACTTTGCAGCTGGAAAACCAAAGTCTAAGAGTAGCCAAACTGACATGCAGGCTAGAGGCAGAATGAGGAGGTGAGTGTAGGTCCTCCACCATTCAGCCTAGCCCACTTGCTGACTCCACGTTTACTGAGTTGCTCTCAGCTTCACAGAGGGTCCAGAGCAAAACTACAGCGCTGTGTAAATGTAGTAATACAGCTTAATTCCCCAGGCTTTGTATAAAGTAGTATCTCAGCCTGGGGACACACTTGGATACCACAACAGGAGAGCTTTGTGTTGTCACCAAGTATGATGATGAATTGCCTACTAGAAGGTAGATTTCATTCTGTATGGCAGATGGGGAACAAGCTATAACGACAGCTCACAAGAGCGTGGAGGGAAGTGAGGCTGAGTGCATTACCTGCCCCAGGAGCTTGGTCCCAAACTATGCATTCTGAGGAGCAGCCAAAAGGGGAGAGTGAAAATGGACAGGGCAGTGC
The DNA here is from genome assembly GCA_013389865.1 of Piaya cayana. NCBI lineage: Eukaryota > Metazoa > Chordata > Aves > Cuculiformes > Coccyzidae > Piaya > Piaya cayana. Next base: position 392,785 of record WAAB01013403.1, on the reverse strand, counting down.
AGAAAATGGCAGAGACTTCAGGCAATGTAAGCAGACATGTTTGGGATGGAAAAAGCAGCTATGATCAAATGGAACTCTGAATTTCCCTCTAGACACGGGGTATTAAAAATAATCCCAGCTGAACTTTATCCACCTCTCTCACAGCACCTCCCAACTGCTTCAAAAATAAACAGCTCTGTCTGGGTGTAGTTGCAGCCACAGATTTTGGGCTACCAACATGGATACAGAGATGGTGAACAGAGTTTCCCTAGCCCAGTTGTCCAGGTGGGAGTCGGCTACATACAGTTTGTGACTGCAAAGCCAAGTGACCTGAGGACAGGACACAGTGAAATGAAGCACTAGGAGAGGGGCTCAGAGGCCATAAGCCTGCTCCCATACTGCTGCCATGAGCTGCTCCTCCCAGACCTGCAGTCGCCCAAGCTCACAGACTCCCTCCCATCCTGCAGTCACTGCATTGCCCTACCCCAGCACAAGCTTCATTCCCACCCCACTGCCAGCTGGCCTCATCCCAGCTCTTGTGAACTCTTCATCTCAGTTTGCTCCCACTTAGAAATCCACCACATGCACATGCAACCCTTGCTCCATTCCCACGCACCAGCCCACCCCATTTTGCACAGCACTTCCAGACAGTCCCCACCCACTTGCCAGCATCCACACATCCCTGCAGTCCTCTACCTTACTCCTCTGCCCTTCCTACTTGCACACGTACCCATGAGCAGTCCCTGTGGCCCCAGTCTCACCCCTCATTTTCTTCAATATCCAACTTATAATGCTTTGCCCCAAAATCACAAACCCCCAGCATACCCCTCCTATCTGAGATGTCTGTCCTTCTCTACTCTTTCAATTCCAGTTGCTATGGGATTCTTTTTCCCACAAACTTTCCAAGCCTGGGACAAAAGTTTCACCAGGAGGGCAGTTTCCTGGTAGATTTAGGGCCAGGATGGGGTGCAGGCTCCTTGGAAGACACAGAGCCTCTCAAAGACCACAGTTAACCACAAACAGTTGTCACAGACTTTGCATCTCTCCTTTGGAGCTGGGCCAGCAGCAAGTCTGGCAGCATGGGAGTTAGGGAACACAAAACCAAGGTTTTATCAGCACCAACGAAGAGGGGACAGTATGGGGAGTGAAACAGTTCCTGACTGACTCTTGGGTTTTAAGTGGCTCATGTTGCACTATCTGCTTCTTTAAATTATCCAAGGTTAGTTAGGTATACAAAATTTCCTGCATCAGGCTCTGATGATCTTCAGACACCATAAAGCTTTCCACTTCTGAACAAATTCTCTCCCAGGGACTGCAAGATCTAACAGTACCTGGCAGATGACAAATGAACCCATCCTGGGTTGGAATGCTGCTCTCTATCATTTGTCTTTCTGTCCCCTGTTCAGTCTAAAGACCAGAATCCCTTCCATCCTTGAACACTGCCAACTCCAGACACTGCACAGAAACACCCAGGGGAAGTGGAAACCTCTGTCTTCAGCAGACTCCAAGTCTCTAGCAAGTTCCGAATTTTTGAAGGTGTTAACCTTATTTAAAAGGGGAAGCAAGAAACAGGCTAGTCTGCAGCAGAAATAATCAGATTGTGTGGGAATTACAGCTCCTTTTGGCAGGGCCACACAATCTGCTCCACAACAAACCCTTTGTTAATCTCCCACCTATTTCCTGCTGCAGCATTAATTGTCGGGCGTTACTCAGAGGGAGGCAGAAGGCAGCAGCAGGCTTTCTTGTCCAACCCAGCAAGGGCCACCACTGCCTCATGGTGAGCACACTTTGCCGCTTTGGAAAGTTCCTTTCTGAGGCACTTGGCCAAAGGACTGTTTCCAATTCTGGCCTCTCTATTTCAGGCAGAGCACGTACACCCACCCCGGGCTCTACACGTCGTTGCATGCTCGCCTTTTTACCTTCCTCAGATTCTGTTCAGGCAAATTTTCATTGACCTCTGTCCTCTGTGTCCTCTGGTATGTCTTTTTCAGAGACAAACTTACTGGTGCTCTCAGTTGTGCCAACGGAATATAGCCTACACTCTGCTCAGACGCAGACAATCTCCAAGGAAGCCACAGTCAGAGATGTAGCCACATGCTCCCACCTTCCCCATCTGCTGTGGGTTCACAGTGGAAGGCTCTCAGCAGAGGAACCCCCGAAAAGTGGTTGCAGACGCTGTTCCCCCCAGGTTGTCCATGGGCTGGGAGAAAAGAAACAAGTCTGGGTACCTTCCTGCTACCAGAAGAGGTTTCCCCAGCAAGGACATGGCAAGAAGTCAGCTGGTGCAGCAAGAGTGACCCAGTAGGGATGTGCATAGAAGTGCCAGGCCTGGCACAGTTCTCCCTTTGATATTTTTAGAAATGCCTTTCTGGCATGAGTGAGGATTTTTTCATGCAGGACAAACAGGGCATGGGAACAAAACAGGCATGCACATGAGAAAGCCCTCAGACAGCACTTGTGAAGGGATTTAGAGAATGCGACAGAGACTGAAAATCTAATGCTGGTGAGCTCAGAAGCAACAGAAATGAAGCAACAGAAAACCATCACTAACAGTCAGCTCTTTTGAATCCAAGGCCTCACAGATCCTCCCAAGCCTGTCACTCCTGCCAGCTGTATTCTAATGTGACAAACACAAATTTTTTAAATACCAGCGTGCTTTCCCCACCTTTCCTATATGGATTGCTCATTGTTCTCTCATTCCTCATGGCAAGTGATTGCTCCTTGCAATGCAGATGTTAAAGAGCCACAGGTTTCCTGAAAACTGTAGCACAGGCTGTGAAACATAACAACACGTGCTGTACAATAAGTCATAAAGCATGTGTGAAAAATAGTTGACACAGAAGTTGTCATGGAAACCAGTGCTACCAGAGAGCACGCAGCCACAGAGCTCCCATTAAAGGCTGCAAAGTTGAACACAAACTCTAATCGCTAAGGCAGAATATATTAAATTTACCCTCATGCCCCATTCAGTCTTCACAGCAAGTTAGCTGAAAACTGCAGCCATTTCCGCTAGCAGCGCTGGATGCTAGTTAGTAGTAATTAAATTACCAGAACTCTTCTTATAGAATATTTTTTTTCATCTTGTGTACTCTAGAAACTGTCTTTATTGACTAGTCACCACTCTTCTCCCAGGGAATAAGTCTGTTTGAAACAGACTACATGCATTTCCCAGGTTTGGGTTATATTCTCCTGGTTGATTGTCTCCCAGCTCCCTTCAGCAACAATACCCTGCAAGCAAGAAATGGCCCAGGCTGGAAAAAGAAGCATGGTGAAATCAGATTAGGCTGCTCAGGCAAGATAAAGAGAGACGGACTGAAAACTACACAATACCCTTCAAGCATTATAGTCTTATCCCATACCATGATCAGACCAGTGGCCCCTAGATATCAGCTGGAAGGAAATAAGTGACCTAAAAATATTTGCATATATATATCTCTATAACTTTTGACATCCCACAGGCAGAAAAGGGGTAGATGAACTTCGCCTTCTGTTGCAGCGAAAAAGCCCAAAAGCCTTTCCTCATTCTCCAGCCAGGAACATTTCTCAGATGGTCTCGCTGGCTGGGCTTTGGACAAGGGTGTTGTATATTCTGGTGTGATGTAAACACTTCAGATCACCAGTATCCATCCCTGGCTGCAACATTTACAGCTGAGAGTAATATTGAGCTGTCTGGTGTGCTCTGGATGGAGGCACAGGATTCTACATTTTCCTTTTGCCACTTTCTTAGAAAGATTTTGATGTATCCAAGGGCCAGAGCTGTGCATTTAGTGTATTTTTTCGTTCTCTGTCTCAGGGCCTGGTTTTTATCTTGGTGACTTCAGAGAGATTCAGGATTGCACTAGTTCAGGCTATGAGGAAAGCCAGCTTTTTCTGCTGACTCTACAAACATATAATAAGGCTTTTACTGACCTATAAAGGAAGCGCCTAGGCCAGACTTGTCAAAAATAGGGCACCAACAAACTTATTTCACCTTATTTCTAATCCACCTAAATACCATAGGTTGGAAAGTTCATCTGGTTCTCAAATGTTTATAGGGATCTTATTTTGCTCAAGAGGCTATAGAAAGAGATATGGTGGAGGAGAAAATAAAATCTTGATGAAGAAAAATTAGGGCTGGTTGAAAAAATTGTCAGAATTCTGGACATAAGTCAGAACCTTAAGTAAGTGAAAATTTTAGAGTATAGGAAAAGTGAGTGGTTTCTGTAGAAAATAGAGGGTTTTTCATAACCTTTTCACTGAAAAGAAAGTAATTCTGCCAGATGCTCCTGGCTATGTCTTTTCGGTTTATAGGTGAAAAGTTGCCTTGTTTCACAGGGAGATGCAAGAGGAAGAGGAAGGGTCGAGTAAAGAGGGGTCCAGTTACAATCCTACAAGAAAAGGTTTTACAAGAAACCAGAGAATGCCCCACTACAAATGTGAAAGGAAGAAGGATCCTGAAAAGGTGCCGAGGCAAGAAAGTATAAAATTGAAACACAGGTTAAGATTTAATGAAGTGCGTAGGAATGACAAAGTCAATGTTCTTTTAATTTAGGAGTCAGAATAAGGTCTTTGGCCAAGACTAGGGCCTTTACTGCACACTCATTGCCTTCTTTAATGGCAAGATCACAACCCAGTTTTTCTATAGTGCTGTTCGCTGCACGTACCTTGTTATTATGCACCAGCATATTGAACTACAATACATACAATTTTTTATGAACCATAAAAGGTGTAATCCTAACTAACACAGATGGCTACATGACAGTCATGATGGGAAAAGGACAATATTTGCCATTAAACTAAGAGCCTTCAGTACATAAATATTGAAGTGTGACACAAGATCAAGCTACAGCTCATCAGACTGGGTGCAGCTTTACCTTAAACTCACTGAAATCCAAAGTTCTGCTGCTGACTCTATGTCAGCCTAGGTTTTATCTTCAAATGAAGGATGCGAGTGCCAAAGAAGGCATTATGTCTTCACTTGCTCTTTCCCCATATGATGAGATAGGGAGTTGGCTGTATTTCTGACATTTCCCATCTAAAATTAAAATATTTCTACTGATGTTGCCAGGACCTATAGAGAGCAAATCATGTTAGCCCTCCTGATGTCAATACACTGGGGTAAATTTATGCCACTGGAACTTGTGACCCAAACTGACTTAGACTTCAGTATTTTTTGCTATGAGATACCCTCATGAAATGCCAGTTTTATCTCCAAAGCTTGACAAAAGCAGTTTAAAGTCTTTCCCATCACACTCAAAGTGAGAGCTGATAAGGCTCAAAATCCAGAAATTGCTTACTTTACAACTCTAAGTCCCTTTCAAACTGACCTTCTGCCCTGAAAGCCAACCTCCCCCCACCCCCAGCAACTATATTTAGGCAAGTAAGGAACTGGAACATCTGGGAATAATAACAGCAGTCTCACTTGGAAATGACATTTATACACCGTTGTCTAGAAAGCATCACCATGCTGCAAAAGTTTTACAAAATCCACTTTGTAGATTTCAGACTGGAAAATTACCCACTAGACAATATGTGTGGTATCAGGGGTGATGAGTGACAATCATGTGTCAGAATAATCTAGTTATTTAAAAAAAAATCTTAAAAGAAGGCTCAGTGATGTTATCTGATTTTTAAAAACTCATCCTCTAAAAACTGAACAAAACTTTCTTCTATCAGAATGTTTTTCACAATCTTTTGAAGCTGTATTTCAACATTGCCCTTCCAGCATTGAAAATGCAAAGCCATCAACAATTGACCGATGCCTGAGAAAGAGGAAATCAAACTGAAGGGTATTTTCACCTCCCAAGCTGGGCAGCATGTGAAAAAACAAACAAGCCACCTTCAGAACCTCACAGCACTCTCTTTTGATTGCTCCCTTTAAAGGGGACTGCAAAGCTAAATGGAGCTCTGGGTCAATATTACCAGTGTTAGTTGTTTGTCCAGCCTGCTCTTCATCACAGTTGGCCTAGGGCCATGTATATTCAGCACTAAGGTACACAAAATAATTAAACTCAGCTAAAAATTTTTGTAGATATCCAGAGTTCTGTTGGATCACCCTTTGATCCCTTGAGAACCCCTAAATGCTGTGATAATGTTGAAAAATGACAACTACCAAGACTTCATACAGCCAGAGGAGCAGAAGAAAATGGGAGGTCTAGCTTGACCTAACACTGGATGCTCAGGACTGTAAGCTAGATGCAGAAATTACTTATTGGACCTCCAGATTTCCCCATTAAAGACCTCTTTGCCAGACTGTCCTGTACCGCTAGTGATAACCTGCTGAAGCTACTGGCTAAGCTTGCAGTGAAGTGCAAAACCAGCCAGTTATGCTTAATGTATTCATTGGCTCTCTAATGCAAGGACATCATTCCTCACATGAGGGCTAACATCTGTATCTTCACAAACAACCGGAATGACCCAAGCAATTTCAATATGATGGACCAAGATTAGCAAAAATCCTCATTCTGTGGCCAAGGGTTGAGATACAGCCAAGAGATGAGATACCGTCAAGAATTCATTTTCACCCAGACACATCAGTACATTGAGTATTTAAAAGCATTTGATTTATCACACTGATACACGCAGATAACCACTACCAGAGTGTGACCTCCATTTGAGGCTAATAGCCTGCTGCCTGTGGCTGATATTCATTCAGATTTATATCTCTGGCTCTGCCTGCTTTTAGTCATAGCAGCTTTAAGTGCTAATTAAGTGCCTGTTACATCGGTACCAATTCCTGGACTAGTAAGAACTTCCTAAATTTTGCAGCACAGCATCAACACAGCTAGCAGACAGTGTAAGACTGTGGGACTTACTAGCATTTGCAAAAGTCAACACACAGGCACCTCTGTACCAGCCTCTACCACAGCTGTAAGTAAAGGCTGGACTGCTAAGTCCAACAGCATGTCTGCATCCATTACTGGGATCAACATCAAGGTCACTGTTAAGTTATGATCTAGTGACCATCCGAGTTGCAAATCCCCTTACTCTTTGTCACCATCATCCAAAGCAGTCAAGAGAATTTTGCTGAATCTCCACATGAAAAGTCAGCACCATCCCAATTGTTCGTCCTCTCCGCTGGGTATTTGGAATTTAGTCAGGAATGCAGGACATCAGCCCAAGAGGATCCCCTGTAACTCTACTTCACTCCCAGTCTCCCTGCATCCTATTTCCTGTTCCACCTCCCCGCAAGAAAAGGTGGCTCACATACTACTTATGTCGTGGATCCAGATCCACCCAGCAATGCTTGCTCCATCTGTGATATCACACTTCATCTTCAGCTCACCTCGGTGACTGTGCAGCATCTACGTGCCTGTTACACGCTTGGCAAGTACTGAGGTCAAACTGAATTCCCACTGCCTCTCTGAGCGCAGCTCTAGGCTCACTTAAAACCCCAAAGCTGTATCATATAGCATGCTTTTTTAAATTCTAAAATTAATTTCTGTAGGGACAAAAGGTGAAACAAAGTAGGGCAGTAGGACATGGAAAGGCAAGGGAAATTGCTTTACTGGAATACATTTTATTAATTTTGGTACTGTCTCTTTTTCAGCTGGCCAAATAATTGTCAAGTCCATTTCAAATCTTGCAGAGGAATTTGTGGAGACTTGAGTGATATGCACTTGTCACAACTCAGCCAGTCAACTTAACATTCCCAAGCATCAGTCTCTGAGCCAAAGGACATTTCTTGACTCCACTAACAAAACCAATAATTAGACTTACAGAGAGTGACAACTATGAAAAATAAACAGTAACAAAGATTAAAGACTCCAAAGTCACCCAACCAATGGGAGAGAAAGTTTATGTACTAACATTTTAAAAGATCTCTTAGAGCACCCCTGTGGCCATTTGGCAATTTGGTTTAATTTATTCTGTCCCTCCAACAAATCATTTTTAAATTAAAAGAAAAGGGGAAAAAAAAAATAAAACAACTCAAACACTGCAATGTGTTTGTCCAGTGTTCAGGCTTGGTTGGTTACAGCTGTCTAGCTTCCAGGAAAACTTGGAAAGCTCTAAAAGCTGATTGACTGTTACTGGATCCATGAGTTCTTCTCTTTTGTAGATGTTCCTCCCTTTACTTAGCCCCCAGTAGGGCTCACCACTTCCAATCACAGTCACCTAGGAGGATGGGAGTCCCCTGTCTCTTTCCGTAGAAACTGACCATAACCATGCAGAAGGAGCATGATCCTGCCTCCAGCACCATTATTGCTTTTAGCATCTGTTACACACAGGTCAATTAACACTGTTTTCTCTGGACCCCTTCTTTGGGCACTTGGGCCTGCCTTCCTCTGACAGGAATCATCTGACAGTTTAAAGGAATTATCTTTTTCTTCTTTTCCTCTAATCACGTATTAAAGAATGAAATTAAGCTCTCCAGACAGGTTCTCAACCTGAAAGCTTACACTAGCTTCTATCAATGCAGGCTGGACTGCATGTGAGTGCTTGGTGCCTGCCAGAGTGCTGAGCTCCTTCAGCACCAAGGGATGTGCTGGTCTGCAGTTACTCACAGGTAAGATACACAAGCTCAATGCCATCTTCTGTCAATATTAAAAACAGCTTTTGAGTTATGGAATTTTCCTCTCAGTTACTTCCTTCAAGACAGATGCTTGTCAAAGACTCATGCCACACTCTCTGAAGTCAGTAGAAAGGTTAACAAGCATAGGGACAGACGCCAGCACTGTAGCACTAGCTAAATTTTCATGGAGCAAATTGCACACTCACTTTTTTCTGCCTCCCAGGTGTATTTTACAAGCAAATACTCATCACTTAGAGCTGAACCAAAATGTTTCATCCATCTGCACTCCTCCACACTCTCTTCCTTTAGCTTTTGAAACATCTATCAGTACAGCATCATCCATCAAATACCAAAAAATCCTGATCTATTTTGACAGCAATGTCAAAGAGTACTTGTTCTATTAGTTTGAGAGAAGGGACATCCAGTGCAATGTACCCAAGAAAGGAAATTTAAGACACAAAAACCCTGAATGATTGATTATGTTCTGAATAGGAACAAATAGAACATTATTATGTTCTAAAAAGAAACAAATAGAACAACAGGGCCAACAGGTTCATATTGCCATCAAAGCAATTTCAGTAGTACAGTGACTGTAGAAGTTTTCTGGGATATTGATTCAAAAAATATCTCTGTAAACCAACACCATTTCCTGAAACACCTGTGCTTGCCTGCTTCCTATCCAAGTTTTGGCATGATTGATTCCTGCTTAGCATGGAGATCTGATGAGATCATAGCCCAAAGCTGTATGTTGAGAATTAAAGGGAGGAGTCAACAAACATTATCAGAAGCACTAAATTCTCATTCAAGTTGACGCTGGTGGGCTGCATGCCCTTTGGAAGTAATTATAGTCATTGGCAAGGAACTTAAGAAATCACCTTTTGTCCTTCTATTAATTTTTATCAGGAAAATAACCAAATGAGGAATGATTTTCAGTTGTTCCAATAGAATGATAAGTGAAACTTATTTTTGCAGTATTTTGAGGGCTGCTTCAGGCAGCAAAAAACAATGCCAACATTTTGAGTCAATATTACAAGAATCAAGTCCCTTGCTACACTAATGATCTTCAAGTAAGTATCACTTTACATCCTCCTTCATATATGATCTCCCTTGCACCTAATCAATCCCACTGTGATCTCAATGTAATTTGTAGAATCCCTTATTATTTGTCAGTGGGAGGGAAGGGCCATAGTCTTTGGGGGCTGCTCCATAAGCCATGAGAATACACATCACTTAGTAACATGTAGGGACTTCTGCAATTATTCTTTACAAATTCCACTCTAATTGCAAGGCTGCCATTTACCATGTTGCATGACAACAGTTCCTGGTAAGAGGCTTCTTCACATAAGGAGTGAAAGAGATCTGGCAGTAAGTGGTAGGTAGTGTCAGTGGCTTTCCTGAGTAATTTCCTGAGTTCCTACAGAAAATGAACCTGTGAGACAGCTGCCTTAAAGTTCAAGAGGCATAATCAGATACAGATGTGAAACAAGGGCAGCTCTTCAGGTTCAGTGAGAGGAATACATCATTTTGAACACACTCCTCCATTGGTGGCTAATTAGTTCCAATAAAATTGGGTGTGCGCTGTTTGTCAGGGCTCTGAAAAGTCATTCATTCCCAGATCATAGATAGCAAAACACTCAGCTTGACCCACCTGTGCTGTCATCGAGGTGAGACTGTTCATGCTGAGATCGTATTTTTTTAAAGATGTCTTATGAAAACAACTATTTCATACTCATCAGAAGTATTTCTACCAGCCTTTCTAACTATATCTGTCCCTCTCTGGCAACAAGGCACACCCCTTTTCTGCTCCTGCAACCTGTCTGGATTTGCAAAGGTCAGTTGTAGCTGAGATATGCAAGTGTGAGTCCAGGTTTTCTGAAAAGCTATCTCCATCTTTTCCAGTGATGGAAAATATCAAAATTAAGTCAAAAAGCCTTGGAAGCTGGAGCATCCACTAGTAGTCACCACTGAAAACCGGGCAATAGTAACCTTCATGCAGGTTGACTGTTCTCCAGTGAAAGCCACCTTGAAAAGTCTCAGACAGACAGAATATACAGCATCATATTTAGAAGACCGCTGTTCTTGGGAAAACCGCTTGTGACCTCAGATGGAGCAAGCAATTTAACTGGCTGAGGCAAGTAAACCACAGCATTGTGGTTTTGTACCAAGACGACTGATTGTTTCCATTGGGGTGTTTCTTATTTTGCCTATTTGGGGTTTTTTGCCTACCCTTAATTAAAAGAAGCTAAGATTTTGTCTAATGCTTGTTAAATCAAGAGGGAGAATCCTATTGACCACAAAGAATGATGCATTGGTCTGTTGGTAAAGACACATTGTTGCTTTGACATAATCCAACAAAAGTGGCTCTTCTTTACTAGAGGAACCATATCCTTGAATTAGTATAGTGAATTTCTATTTGGAGAAGAGGCAGATCTTACGTGTGTCATTCAACAATCACTTTTTTTCTGCTGCATTCCTCCTCCTCCCCTGTACAAGGAGGCCTGTAAGTCCAGAGTGGTATTTTTATACTGGGTTCTCTATTCACCAAGCCAAGACCCTGTTCAAGCCTAGCACCTTGACAGTCTGATATTTTCAGTGTAGAGATAAACAAGAAGAGAAGCTGCTGGCCTTCTCTTTAATCAATACTGCACTCCCTGAGGAGGCTAGAAGCCAGCCAGGATCAGAAGAGAAAAGCAGTGGTCACTGCAGGTCATGGTTATATTTGCTTTCTGGCTTCCTTCCAAAGTAATACCTTTTCTTGGATCAGAGTTTATTTTCATTCTGAAAATATTCTCAGTAACACCATTTCCTTTTTCAAGTTATTTTTTGCATAACCCTTTGGGGAACACTGTAGCATGTTGGCCAGCGTGTGTGCGTGAGCATGTGCAAGTGAGCATGTGCATTCCTGGGTCCCACACCACCACACAGGACAACCTCAGAGTTTTCCCAACTACTTCTGACCTCTGCAACCTCTATTAAGTCTTGAGGGGTTGCTCAGTGCCAAGGCAACTGCAAGCATAACTAGCAGCAGTAGAAATGACTGCTGGTTCAGTAGACCTACGCTTAAACTGTGCCTTGCCCTCTGACTCAAAACCATATCTTTTGTTCAAACATCATATATAGCTTGGCCATGTCAACATCACAATTATACCATCCAGGATACCCGTCCTGGTGATTGAAAGAAGCAACCACACCACCAACAGCCTGCTGACATTTAGGCCAGATCTGTTCGGTATTGTTCTACAGTAACAGAGTCCACTGGAGGTCAAACTGTAGATACCATGAAAAAAGTCACAGAAAATAGCTACATTCCCATCCAGCATGCTCTGATCTAGGATCTCCAATTCAGTTTTCACAAGTCCACTTATGCTTAAGCCAAAGAAGATCCAGTTTGCATTGCCTCCCTTTCATTTCCAGTTCAGACACTAGATATAGTAAACAATCTCAAATCTTCCAGATGACAATAACATTGGCTTACAGCTGACCCCTTCTCCATTTAGGAAATGGAAGATTAAACAACACTGTGGTTCACCCAGCAATAGAAACATGGGGCATTTCCTTCAGCTTCATGCTTTAGTTTCTCAGAGGATGTTTACCCACACTGTGCCAGAGCTTATGATGTACTGCAGGCTGGGGACTTGTGAACCAAGGAGAAGTAGATTGCAACTGCGTGGTATTTCTGAAGTTGAAGAATGGCTCAGTGAGTAGGAGGAAGGGGCATTGATTAATCTTACTTAAAAATTACACAGCTTACTTCTCCCTACATGGTTTTCTATTGTACCAGAAAACAGCAGTTTAAAACATATGAGACAACACATTCTGTATTTAAAAATGCCTCTTTATTTCTCTCTCAGTCACCATGGGGCTAGATCAGGCAATGCTTTCTATGAGTGCTGGGTTGAGTGCAAAAAGTTGGGCTGGTGACTTAGTTACTGCCTCCTGAAAAAAGGCCTGTTGCCCTTTCAAAAAACAAAAAGAAAAGCTGGGACTTTCACAGTGATCCAATCCTGACTCTGGATTTTGGGTCAAGTAGCAGGGTCAGCAGGGCCACTGTAGTACCTAAACAGTATTCCACTGTTATAAAATTGAGTTATCTTGAACTTCAGTTTTCCTCTTGGAAAAAAAAGATTTCAGTAGAATTGACCCTGGGGAGTGGAGGGAAGCATGGAGGGAGTCAAGATGAAACATCTAACTTCAAAAAACTCCTTGTATCTACCCAATTCCTCATATTCCTGTTTCTTCAAATGGACCATGCTAATCACCCGGCTGTCTCTTAATTTGCTGTAATCAGAGAAGCATGAGCTATACCTTCCCTTGTTCTTCCCTATATAAGTTTGACTTCTGTAATGCAAAGCTTGGAGGCGTGATTGAATTTTACTTTACACTTCCTCGGTGGTTTATGTACATAGCACTAGTCTGGGTTAATGTACTGAAGAAGTAGAGCACAGCCTCCCCCATCAGTTCAAGTCACTGTGTGGTCTCTCTGCCTATGTCAGAGACGTCAGTATCGGAGACCTTTCCTTGGACATAACTCTTCCCAGTCCACTCTCAAATGCTGTTTGCTTGTGTTTTCCTTCTGTTCTTGACCTTACCTTAAATATGAACTCACATGCAAAATTATTCTAAACAACTGTGAAGTGCAACTGCAGCAAAGGCTACCAAATGAATGAGCTTGGTTTTTTATCTGCTCCGGGTGCCTGAGCCAGGCTAGACCAAAGGAAAAAAGAGCAACAATTTCATTAAATGAACACAGATTTATCATACCTCTTTGAGCAAGGTCTTCCATATCAGAATAGAGAACTCCCACTAACATATTTAATTTCCTACGCCCATGGGCAGCTTCTCAACAATATTAGAAACCTTTCAGTTTTCTTCCCGAAGAGTGGGTGGCTGAAGTGGGGAAAATATAATTTCAGGAAACAAAGATTCTGGACCCTGCAGAATCTGTGATCCATTAAGCCTTCTGAAATGAATCCCTTCCACAGCATATATAATTCAGTTGCTGTTACACACACACACACTGCAAAATGTCTTCCCCACCTTGGAAATTTCCCACGGAGAAATGCTGTGTCTCCTTCACTTTGCACCATCCCTGCCTCTGCATCTGCATTGTCCTGCACAGGGAGCAGGGGAATGGCCCGCTGTGTGAAAGCATCACTTGTGGCCTTGCCTGAAGCAGCTGGGATTTCTCAGGATCAGAGTAACAGTTAATTCCTTCTACTTGATACCTATTTTTTGAGCCACTGATTTACCCAAGTGTAAAGTAGAAGGTGGCCTTACTGTTGTGCCTTGCTTAACGGAGTCCTGACTAACAAGAAGCTTATGTAGACAGGTAAACAACAGACTATGTAAACAAACTTGGCAGAGATAACATTCCCTGGAAAGTGCTCTTATATACACCCTGTTCTCATTCATTATGGCCCTCAAATGACAGCAATCAGCTTCTAGTAGCATCTAAGATGCAAAGGAAGATAATAGACCTGGAAACTAAGGTAAAATTGATAAAGCAACATAAGGAAGGAAAAATGTTATTAAAATTGACTGTGATCTAGTTTTGATGCATTCAATAAGAAAAGACATTTTGCAATGTAATGCAGTACAGTAGTTTATTAAATTTATATAAATTATTTTGAAGGCATCCTCTATAGCGAAGTCACTTAGTTGTGTTAAACAAGCCCTCTGCCTCATTTCACAAGACAAGAGAAGATAGAAACCTTAATGCAGTTAAGTACAGTACACTACAATATTATTATTACAGTATTGTTATTAATGCATTACTACTGTATTTCAATAATTATTATTAATTTATGTGAAGTATGTATTATGGTAATGTTAGATTAAGTTAGCTTAGCTTAGGGTAGAGTAGGTTATGTCGGGTTAGGTGTATGCATCAATTCACTCAACAACAAAATCAACTAACAATGCTCTGGTTGGAACCATGTACTATTATTAAGGGAAGCAGCTCTGTACTGTAAAAGTTGATTTGTCACAGCATTCCTAAAGTTCCTCTGCCTAGATTTATGTTCCTTCTGTTAAATAAATATAACAGCCTGCACCTCTAATGGTAACTAAGACACCGTTGTTTCGTGGTTCAGTAAAGTTTTTAGCTCTTCAAAAAATGGAGATGGTCAGATAGTTGATGTGTATTAGAGAGTAATACAAAGTTAAAGGGCTTAATGAGCTGGAAGAAAGAAAACTGTGCTTAACCACTGGTTTTGAAGGCTTGCTAATATCTAGAATTCATCCAAATAATTGGCAGATAGATGATCTATAGCAGCCAAGTAATTCTGGCCATTCCCACACAGACAGTAAAAAATCTTGATGATTAAACAAAATTCCTGAATCTGTTGGTGGCCATAAATCCTTGTGTGTTGACACAGGATCTGAGTTAGCAGAGTCCATGGAGACAAGGGACAATCTATGCTGGCTATATCCCACCAGGGCAAACCTTGGTGCTGGTCAGAAAAATAGCTACAACATTGCCCTCAGTTAAGTGAAAGTGGCAGAAAATAAAGTGTCAGTCTTAAAGCACCTGCTGTTATTGCTTTTATACAGCATTCTGGAAGGTATAGTAGTGTTGCCTCCTTGGCCTGACTGTGTCAGCCATCATGTGAAGTTCAGTCAAGATTGATGTTTATGGAAAAACAGATGTGCCCTTACACCTCACAAGTATCTTCCCATAAAATAAGATTTTAGATACCATTGAATAAGAAATGAGAAAGAAGTATGGCAAAGAAAAAAAAACACGCTGATTTTAGTGAAGCTCCTTTCTTACGGCTACCACCCAATCAGTTTCAGAGAAATAAATGCTGCAAAGTGGTCACAGAACCTCCACTACCCAGACACTGATGGGGTGCTCTGGGATATGTTAAAATTTCTGACAAAGAACACCACCACCAGTTAACATGCAAGGTAACAGCACAGGGCTAAGTGCTGGTCATATGTACTGCTAAGACAACTAGGGCAGAGGTTCCCTTTCTGGCACCGATCCACTATTTAGAAAAATGCTGCTCTTAGATACAACTCCAAGTCCGCTGTCAACACCATCTAGCTTCTGGGCCTACACACAGTTACTAACATCTTTCTTTGAACGGATTATCTGACCAACTTTGTGCCTCAGACCAATCCACTGCTACAGTTAACAGAGCTACTAATCTGAAGATTGTGCTAAGAACATGGTTTGCTGTTAGCAAGACTCTATGCTTTAGTTCCTTCAGGACAGGTGATTGATGCTGTCTAACATGTAAATCACAAAGCAAACAAGACCTGACACTGTAGAGAATTTCCTTTCTTCCCTTCAGTAAATGTATTCTTGGTCATTACTTCTAGGATATCACCAGGGAGTCAGGTGGATGTGAACCTTCGGGACATCAAAACAAGTAGACCAGCATCTTGAGAAAACAGCAAGAGAAAGAACAGGTTTTCATTGCTATCTATTAATTTTGCACACAGATGGAAACTAAGGTATAAATCTATGTGCGTTCTCTGAATTTATCAGTAAACATAGACTGTAAGAACAAGAAACAAAGCCTTGCAAAACCCAAGTTAATTTTGATAAGAATTTTCACAATTGACCATTGAGTTTTTTAAAAAAACAACAATTTGTACTTATCTGGCAACCTCAAAACAGCCACTGGAGACCCTCCCAGAGTTACAATTGTAGTCCAACCATCTTCATTTGCTCCCATACATGCTGTTCAAAGTAAGGCTTTTCCCTGTTCTCAGCAGCATGTAATGGTGCTTTCACAGTGGAAGGACAAAGCACTATGGACTTGATGTGCACTCTCAACATGTTATTATTTGTTTTGAATTAAAATGTGCACAAGAAACCTCACACACTTCTTCAACAGATTGCAACTCTGTTCTCTCTGCATCTGGTTTACACTTGCTTTCATTCCAACTTATTTCAAGTTAAGCCTCCTGGTTATTAACTGGAACAAATTGCTCTCATGTTCCCTTCAGCTCAGTAATCAGGGGAAGATTTCATACCCATAAAAACACATTAGGTTGGTGTGATAACACTTTTGGGGGAAGGGGAGTTAATAAGAAACTTCTGCCAGCTTGAACACATTGGATTCTTTCTCACAAGCTAACATAGGAGGATGTGCTCCGCACCTCCAGTAGAGTCACTCAAGCTAACACTGCCCACATAAACCACCAACAAAGCATAAGGAAACGTCCTGTCGTACTTCCTAGCTTTGCATTAAACAGGTCCTTCTGACGAGGAAGAGTAAAGAAAGGAAGTTGTAGTTCACATGCCCTTGATTGTAAGTAAATCAAGAGACAGCTGGGAAGTCAATCTCACATGTAGCACTTCCAGAGCATTGTCTTTGATGCAACTCATCTCTCCCTTGTGATATACTGCCTTCCTGTAAGCAGCTGTGAGTCCTTTAAAATACTGCTTTCCTAAGGGTGACGTATGCAGACAACAGGTAGCTATTCAAAGCACATATTGGCACATTTAACACAAAACCTACGCCTGGGCTGTTCCATATAAACATGTGCAAAACTGGTGCTTAAGAAACTACTCTGCAGAATCCACAGCAGGTGAAATTTTGCTGTCTATGTCAATGCAAGCAAGAACAGGTTCCTGAAGGCTCTGACTGTGATTCCCTCAGCAAATTAAACTGATGTCTGGGCTCACTGCTGCTGAGAGTGGAAGTGTCTTGCTGACCCTCTCCATCAACAATTTTCACCTACATTAGCGAACTCAATCAGGTCACAGATGGACCCAACAAACAGCAGAGCTGGTAGAAGAAAGAATGTGAGATGAAACAGCCAGAAGTAAGACCAGGAGATACAAACACACTACCTGTCAACAAAAGTGTGCTAGCCAAAATACCACCAGAGAGGACTTCATGAAATGAGGTAAAACTGAGGAGCAGTTGCATAGTAAGCCAGTGTAAGCCAGTGCTGATGGAAAAAAAAAAACCAACAGGAAAGCACAGTAGCAAAATACTCCTGTATTCCTTAGGCCAGACAACCAAGTAGCTGTGGGAAGACTGGAAGAGCTTGCTAATCTACATAGTCTACATTTATCTGACCCACCTCATCTGATGGCCACAGCACCAGCAGTGCTCACAGAGAGGATGCAAACACCCAATCAGGAGAACATAGCTGCACAACAGCACCCTGTTCATCCACAGCACAGCTGTCAATTAGCTCAAATCAGCTGTGAACCTCCATCTCCAATACAAGCATCCCAAGTGCCAGGAAGGAGCTATTCTGTTCTGATTTACCTACCACCTGGCTGTATTAGTTTGTCACAATCTGGTTATTCAAGTCTTCAGGGAGTTTAAGAGCATGCTATGTTCCTAGCTGATAGTACTTTTGAGAACATGCTCTGTTCCTATTTGGTACTAGGGCATCATTGTGTAATTTAAGAGTCATAAGTTGTCAGGCCGCCAACAGCACACTGTACATGGGGGACGACAACTTTGCTGTTTAACCATTGTTTAAATAAAAGTCTTAATTGCAAATGGAAAAAAGTCTGCCTAGTCAATCAGGCCATGTCTGCTCTGAAGAGAGTTTCCAAAGCCTATTCTGAGTTTCATAATTAGGTAGTTCAACCCAGTCCAGAAAAAAATTACTGGAGTTAACAACAACAGGAAAGGACTTGCTTCGAACTGGTACCAAACGCCCGCTGAGCCAGAAAATCAGCTGGAGAGCACCATCTATTGGCCACGAAAAATGCTGTATTGCCATCTGTTTGCCTTCTATGGATTTCAAAGCCACACGCACCTCCAGCACTGCCGAAAGCTGTATCTCCGGCCAGCAGTTCTGCACAGGTGGGATATGTCCAGCTGTGATAGAGACCTGCGGGGACTGGAAAAGCACTCAAACACATCGCACATCTATAGATCCTGCACAGGGGTAGAGCTTTTATACTCAGGGCAGAGATTTTGTCTTGAACGTATGTGACTCAAGGGCCAGCTCCTTAGGGCAGGATAGTCCAGGGAGTCCCAGTAGTTCATTTCAATGTAATTTTCCTTCCTGATAGTGACCTCTAGGTTCGGTGACTTCATGGCACAACCAAGCTACTGGTGTTTTCTGCCTTAAGGCAACCACTGATCACTCACCCGGAGGTCTATCCCACAGAATGTCATCATCACACATCAGCAAAACTAATATCAAACTGATACGTGCCCATTGTCTCTGTACCTACTGAGAAAATTCATCAGCCCCTGCACCTCCTTCTCCTCCCTGCATACAACAGCATTTTCCGTTGTGTCTCAACACAGAAGGGGCAGGAGAGGACTACCCTCCATCAGTGCTTGTATTTTCGTGACACACTCTCAGCAGCCCCATAGATAGCTGGCTTTTCCAGAAAGCGTATTTTTGGCCACCAAATTCTGTTTCTGAGGATTCCTACTCCAAGCTGCCCTTATCTTTAGGCTATTGCTATTCAGATGTCTAAGTTTAGATTTCAAGGGCTGGCCTCTGAATCCTACTTTTACCTGCAAAACATGACTCCCTGGGGAACACTTATTATTGCTGGGGAATACTTTTGCCCAGAGAAGCAGGAAAGAAATCCTAAGTAGCTTTTCACTGCTTTTTGCCTAGATGCAATTTGCATTTATTAGAAACAGCATGAAGGCATAAAAATGAAGTTCATGCCGTCCTTGCACCCTAGGAGGCTGACCCAGTCTAGGTCCAACAATGCAAGTCATCAACATACTTTGCAACAACAGTGCTGTCTGGGAAGAGATCCTTAGAAGTCAAATAGTTCAAAAAGTTTCGCTCAGTGTCCACTTCCAGCAAGGTCAGAGGGACCTGGCTGTGCTACAAACATAAAAGAAGAGCAGAGCTCTACAGTAAAGGCACTGCTGCAAGTGACACCCCTGTTAAGTTTCCCAAAGCAACACCAGGAGTTCAGATCCTGACTGGCCTTGAGGAAGGGTCTGAATAGGCTGAGCAGTGAGCCACAGAGGGACTATCTCCGTTCACTTGTACACCTCTGGAGCATTTCCAGCTCCAGTAGTTTTCCAGAGCTTTTTTTTGTGGAAGCTGTACAGAGCAAAGTTGGATAAATAAAAGTTATCAGTGATGACTGTGACCTAAACTACCAGTATAATTGAATTAAGTACCTAGGCCAGTCTGTGTTTTGATTTGAACCAAAATAAAATTTTCTTGAGAAACAGAAAATTTCATCTGGTCAAATGTGAATATCTCATACATATTTCTAGAAAGAAATTGGTTAATGGGGGGGGTGGACGGGGACGATAGTTCATAACTAAATTCTGGGTGGATGAAAACATCAGGTTACCAGAAGAACTGAAACCCAGACTCCACTCAGAACACCTCAGCTCAAATCAAACACTGGCTGAAAAAGTAAACTTAACAATGGTATCCCGCAACATCTCTGGAATGATCTGCCCATCATTGCAAATTTCCTGATCTAAAAACACAGGATGAGGCAATATAAATCTAGCAGGATTTCATGGGAGAAAGAAGGTACTCTTTTGCCACAGGTCTTCCTCTGGAACTCCATCCAAACAGGCCCAGGACACAATAATTGATGTGGCAGCATAGAAATGGAAAGGAGGGCCACGGTAAATTGTGACAAAAGCTCAGATAAATCAGCACCAAAAAGCTAAGCTCTATGCCAAATTTCTGCTTCAGAGAGGAGAGAGGTAAATCAGAAGCAAAAATTATGGCTGATAAATATATTGATACAATTAGGAGAAAAATAAATCAGCCTGTTAGTTATTCTAGAAGAGGCAGGTGAGGGAATCTCCAGCAGACAGCATCCTGTCTGAGCTGCTTAAGTGGAATTCCCCTTGAAGGCCGGCAAGTCTGAGGTCTCAGAGCCTGGAGCACAAATTGGAAAATAATGAAGCTGGTCTGCTGCAATTGCTAGAGAGGTGACAGCACTGCAAAACAAAGGGATTCTGAAGCCTGAATAAGGGCAGCGGGAGAGATCAGCTTGCACATACGGCAAGGGGTTGGGTTACATGTAATTGCTCCTGTGAAGAGTGGGTGGTTTGCAAGTGTTATGACAGCTGCAGAACAGAGGATGTCTCTGCTATGAGACAATTCAAAGCTGGACCAGAAAACAAGGAGGCACAAGTCATCAAACTCTCCAACACAGGGTAAGTACTTTGTCCCAAGGCACTTGCGCTATGCTAGGACTCCAGAAATGAATAAGTTTATCAGTGCTTAAGCTCGATGCCCTCCCTGCATCCATTCTTTCTATGTAGACAAAGAAAGAAACTGTAGGGTAGGTAACAGGCCCACTCATTGCACAAATCCATGCATAGGAGTGGGATCTTATCTTCTTACAAGGCAGGGCTGGGAGACAGTGATTTTTTAGTCTAGGTCTATCATCTTTATTGGGTTTTCATCTTCATCATTTGAAGGCAAAAAAAGCTTGAATTGCATGTTCTTAACATGACATGTTTTCTTGACAAAATAATCTGCATTCATAAGTTCCTGGAACTGCAAAGCTAACTACAGCATGAATGTAACCTTTAAATGACTGATGCACAACTTCACCTTTAACTCCATCTTCTCATCTTTTATCTAGCAATGCATTTGGCAAGCAGTCCCTCTCATCTGCACTTTCTATTTAAGATACTTAATATGAATGAGCCAGCAGCAGGACAGATAGCACATTCCTGCACTAACAGCTCCCACGCATACAAGAGCTAGCCTTAAGACTTACTGCTTTTAAAAAGCTCTGTATCTGCAGGCTGGTTTGGGTACAGTGCTCATAATGCTTACCCTCTCATCCCAGTAAATAGAGCATTGGTGCCTTGCAAATATTTGCTTGAGAAGCTGGCAAACAGCCTGCAGCTGAAGCATGAGTAGGTCCCCAAGCTTCAGCAGGCCAGGGCTGCTCAGCCTGCTGGCACTGCCACTACCACCTGCTCATCAATTCCACTGTGCTTTACCCCTGCTCCCTGCCTAGTAGGACCCTGTGGGTGCTGGTTTCTTCACTACTGGCATCGGCATCAAAAACCCTTTGCAAATAAATGAGTTTGTGGTGAAAGCAGGTCCAGCCCTGTTCAATGTCTTCATCAATGACCTGGATGAAGGCATTGAGTGCACCCTTAGCAAGTTTGCAGACAACACTAAGCTGGGTGAAAGCGTGGATCTGCTGGAGGGTAGGGAGGCTCTGCAAAGGGATCTGAACAGGCTGGACCACTGGGCTGAGTCCAATGGCATGAGGTTTAACAAGGCCAAATGCCAGGTCCTGCACTTGGGGTACAACAACCCTATGCAGAGCTACAGACTAGGAGAAGTCTGTCTAGAAAGCTGCCTGGAGGAGAGGGACCTGGG
>WAAB01013403.1:331190-370995 GCA_013389865.1 Piaya cayana | reverse complement strand
TCTATGACTACCTGAAAGGAGGTTATAGAGAGGAGGGAGCTGGCCTCTTCTCCCAAGCGACAGGGGACAGGACAAGAGGGAATGGCCTCAAGCTCCACCAGGGGAGATTTAGGCTAGACATTAGGAGGAAGTTTTTCACACAAAGGGTCATTGGGCATTGGAACAGGCTGCCCAGGGAGTTGGTTGAATCACCTTCCCTGGAGGTGTTTAAGGCACGGGTGGACGAGGTGCTGAGGGGCATGGTTAAAGATTGGTGGGAATTGTTGGACTCGATGATCCAGCGGGTCTCTTCCAACCTGGTTGTTCAATGATTCTGTATTTTCCCCTTCTGATTTTATTCCACTGAGTCCTGTTTTGCCTGTACACTGGTTGGTCTCCTAAACTCTATTAGGCTACCACTTGGCTTTCCTGTTTTAGGGAAAACAGCAAGTGAAAAATGGACTTGAACAAAAGTGGGTGAAAGTTGTCCTGAGGAGTAGAACATTTGGTAGCCTTCCCTCTGCCAGAAAGGAGCAGGCCAAGATTTTCAATGTAGAGAGCAAGATGAAACTCCAGATTAACAGCTCAGTTCTGATACTACAGCAACATCTGTTCTTCCACAGTGCTTTCCATAAGAAGTCTTTCCATGAAAATGAAATAAGGACCTCTGTCCACCCATCTTGCAAAGGGAGACAAAGCAACGCACACCAAGCCATCACTGTTCAATGTGCAAGAGAAGAGGCACTTCTGCTTTAGGTCAGCTCTGCACATACTGTGTGAAAAGGGAGGTGCACAGAGAACCTGCAGCCTGGAGGCACAGCTGTACACTCTTGTGGCCATTTCTGTCCCTCCTCTTCCCTCATTATTTAGTCACACTGTGGTGGCTCACAAAAGCATAGGAAAAGTCTATTTCACCTCACTGAGGAAAAATGCCCTTGCCTCTTTTTTAACAGATGTAGCATTTTCAGCAGACAGAATCAGGGGGTTTGACCAGTTGTCACTCCCACTTAGCTCAATGACAATAAAGACTGAGAAATTCAGCCCTTCCACTGTAGCCCAGGATGTACAAACCATGAGCAGGACCCAGACTAAGAGCCACAGGAGCATTATTACTGAATTTGCTTGG
Organism: Piaya cayana; assembly: GCA_013389865.1. Taxonomy (NCBI): domain Eukaryota; kingdom Metazoa; phylum Chordata; class Aves; order Cuculiformes; family Coccyzidae; genus Piaya; species Piaya cayana. The sequence goes on along the minus strand of WAAB01013403.1, from coordinate 369,890 downwards.
GCCATGATTCCACACTTCATGTTTTATTGAGAGAGGAGAAAGAAGCCACCCCTCCTTCTTTCCCTTCCCCCATTCTCTCTCTGTGCTTGCACATTCAACAAATCTACAGCACATTTTGCACAGAAGATTTTTTCTTATTTTTCCTTTCCTGTAGTAGCACAAATTCAACATGCAACAACCTTAGTTTTTTTGATGTCAGATATGACTCATGAGATAGACACTGGCTTTACTGATTAATCTTACTTATGCACATGTCTTATTTCTCCCTTATGACTTGCCAAGAGTATTTATTTCTGCTACACTAGGAACAAAATCTCAGCTATGTCTCCGGAGCATTACATATTGCAGACTCTGTCTCTTTGGCCCTCTGCATTAATTTTCTTCAAATGACACCAAGGGGCCAATATGTTAAATTTGCACTATTGGTTTGACAAAATTTTGGCTTCTATTTATAATCATTTGTGTATAAAGCATCAGTCTGGGTTAGCTTAGACCTATTGTGAAGGGAATTGCTCTAGCCCAGATCATACCAAAATTGCTTTCACTTTCCGTACTTGCTGAGGTTTGTGGTTTTGATGCAGTGTTAATTGTATCAGGGATACTGACAACTCTCTGATGTGCGATGGGATGTGTATGCTGGAAGGCTCTTTTAATCCTAACTTTAGTCTCCTGTACTTTTTTAAAGGATTTCTTTATAAAATTAGATAATGATTCTACCCTAGTTATTGGAGTTGATTCACAGCTGCATGACTCCATGGCCTGCTGGCGTGGACAGTATAAAATCAGATGAATACTACCAGCAACAATACACAAGATGCAACAAGGGCAATTCCAGTTCTATACTAGGGATGTAGATTTCTGACATCTCTGTACCCCTGCTACGGTGTATTATTTTCTTTAATGTTCTTTACCTTCATCATCTAGACACAAGAATCTAAGACTACTGCTTACACAGTATTCTCCCAGTTTTGGGTATATCATAGTTGTATGTCACCCACGCTATAGGGCTTCTGATGTTTCTTTAGACTGATTGGACTGTAATAAATTTAGTTGTAATTATATTCTCCTATATTTAGTCTAAATTTGGGGGTTTAATGTTTAGTTGTAATTATGATATAAATACTTTGATATAAATAATGTCCCAAACTACTCTTCAGAGAGAAGGACTGTAAAACTGTGTATCTTCATTCAAAACGTTCACAGAACACAAGTTTCCCTACCAGTGTGATGTCTGGGGTGGATCCCACTCAATCAAAGGAAACCACCCCTTGTCCCTACATGGCTGTTCATAGATAAGTCAAAAAAAATCTTGCAAGCTTCCTTTTGATGCAGGAGCTATGAGCTAGACCAGCCTGATCATCTTGTGGACTCCTGCAGGAGAATTCACTAGGATCACTTCTGAGTGCAGCTTGAAAGCATTACGTAGGAAGCATTAAACTTAAGAAGTCTAAGTTAGAAACATGAGACTATTCACTGAAGAATCCTTATCTGAAGTTTTGGTTGCTGATCACTGTGCAGTTAACTAAGGAAGTAAACTACTGAAGCAACTGATTGATCCATGTTTTGAAAAAAATACTGCGCTGATATATACAGCAAGAGAACACAGATAACCAGAACTACCACTTGCAAAAACAGAGCAGCATGGACAGAGCCTAAAGCACATCATCCTTGTTTTTTTCTAGCTACATTGCAATCATCTTTGGCAGCTTCTGGAATTTAGGAAACCTTACTTTTTATATGCATGCCTATGAAAACCCCAACAAATTTTTGCACCCTTAATTCTATCTTGCCGTAATGAAAATCCTCTTAGCAGAGGCTCTACAGAGCCTGGATCTGCTCCAGTGAAGTTTGTGGAACGTTGCTTATGGATTTCACCTTTTAGGCTCAAACCTATAAAAGATTCATTCATACAATGAGCCTCAGTGAAGCCAAACAACTAGGTTTAGACTAGGCTGCCCTGAGATAGTTTATTACAGATGAAACCAATCTCCTTTGAAGATAAGGGAATGCTTCAGTTGATGGACTCAATTTTGCTTTTGGCTAGATCTATGTAAACCTGGAATAATGCCACTGACTCCCTAAGAAACTCACCCTAGATTTACAATGATGTCACCAGGAGCAGCATACAAGCCCTGGATGATTCGAAACAAGTACTAAATTGTTTAATTGAAACTGAATGATAAAGTAACCAGTGGGAAGATATTTTCTCAATTGTATTTTTTATTATTTTTAATTTGTAATTAATTATTAATGTAGCCATTTAACTCAGAGAATTCACATCAATCAGCATAATTTATGTCAGGAATTGACCATACCTAATTAACTCCAATTGTTGGTTATTAATTATTATTTTTATGGGTAACCAAGGCTTCTCATGCAATAGGGTGAGCCAAAAAGTCTAGTCTGCTTTGATAATGTATAGATATTTTGGATTTGTAGCTCATATTTTCTTCCGTATAACTTTCCCCAACTCAAACACATCTAAAGTGAAGTGCAGGGAGAATTACATTTTTTCTTAGCCAGATTCTCAATGCTTTGCTTCCAAAATATTTGAATATTTTACCAAAATAAGCCAAAAATATATAAGAAAAAACTTTAGACACAAAAACTCCATATTATTCTTCTGTTCTCCTGGGAGAAATGCATTTTTTAGATACCTTTTTTCCACACTATTCATAATGCTAAAGAATTAAGACAATAGCAAATACATTAGGATTATGCCATACCTTTAAATGTTGTTTAATGTAACATTAAGAAATCATTTGAGTTCCTGGTAAAATCTACTCATTCCCTTATAAATGTTTAAGGCTCAGAGGGACCATTATCTTAACCTAGTCTGATCTTCTGCTAAACAGACAGCCAAGCATTAAGAGAGAATATACTGTGGATATTGTTATTAGTGAGGCTTTATATACCCAGTCTGGACATGGAAGTCTCCATGGTGCCACTTGGAAGTTGCACTGTTCTAGTCTTAACATATCAGGATAAATTGGTGGAAATCTTCAAGGTAAATTCATTTTCCCAGCCATCTTAAGAAATTATGTGATACAGGAGTAGGATTATGCCACAGCATAGCCACTTACCTGATAGATGATCTTCACCTTTTCACCCCACTCTAACTTGTATGCAATAGTGCCCACCATTAGATCATGGCCTCTAGAGGCACTTGATGGAGGTATGGTACCTTTTAAACCTCCCAACATACGCAGTCAAATCCCTACATTGACTGAAGTCCCTCACTGACACTTACCTTGGGTCATTACGACACAGAAAACAGGCTGCAGGGGAATTACTATTTCATCAGTGATGTCAGTAGCCAGGACATTCACCCAGATCCTATTTCATCCTCCAAGAGGTTCTTTGCCTTAGAAGATGACATAGGGTCAGGAGATGCGCACAAAAGTCCAGAGCTGAGAACACCAGCCTCAGAATGGGTCACAGAGGGGTGGTATCAAACACATCACAGCACAGACAATAACAGGCCACTGTAAAGCAGCAAGATGGAATATGTTTTCCTATTATGCCTACAACTGATGCTCTGGGTCTAAGATGTAATCCCAAACTTCACAACAGTCTGATCAGCCTATTGGCCTCATCTCTCTGACTCCCACTATATGTCCCCTAGATCAATTTAAAACAGTCCAGCTAAAATTATTTCCTTGGCCTGTTTGACCATGTCACACACACCAAATCTGAGCCAAAGGCAGATCCAATTCAGACTGTGGTTCAGTTTTGACTGCTTTTAAGAACGCTTGTCCTTTGAGTAGATAGAATGTTAAGAAGTAACAACAATGTAATAGACTGCAATAACAAGTCTACTTTGCAAGAATATAGTCACAGATGAGTCAAAAGAAACTAATCCCGAGTGACGTGGTTTTAGAATTACTAAAGTATGATAACAGTTCAGTCTTCAGAGAGACATAAACCAGCCCAAAATACAGTAAGATTTGTTTAGCATTAAGCTTCCAACCTTGACTCCATTCTAAAAAAATCGGAGTTGTATGTATTCTTCCATCTTTCCCCTAACTTACATAAACTGATTTCAGCCAATTGAATGAGCAAAACCCATCCAAAGTACCAAAGTTTGTGGGTCTCTATTTTTGCAGCTCAAACATTTTTACTAAAACATCTCATACTTTGTGACATTTTAATTATTCACAGCACCAGTGCTTTGCAAGTGGAACATGCTGTGTATTCTCCATTTACTCATTCATTAGTTTTAATTAAACCCTTTAATTTTATTTATGCTGTCATGGACTGATTAACAATTTACAGCATAAACCAGGAAGTCTTAAACAGCACCTTGAGAAATCTTCCTTGGTCTAAACAGAGATCTGCTATAATAACCACAGATCTGCAGGATTATGTTCTGAAAGGCAAAAAAAAGAACCACATCAGCAGCTTTCCCAATGTAATTTTCTTTTAGCTGTTTAACAATAGATATCTCAAGGCCTTCGGTGAGAATCACAAATGATGAGGCGTCCAAGGAATTCAACAGAATTAAACTGCATACAGACACTGTGAAAGTACCTTTATTAGGAGCAGTATATGGTTGAGGTGGTGCAGCATGATGCAATAGGAACAGTGGATCACGTCCCACTTCAGCAGAGACTCAGGACATTTGAAATGTTGCCAAAAGGATGAAAGGCACTGCCTGGAACTTGTTAAAGGATAAATTTATGGAACAGCTTAAGTGACTCTAAACGGGGTCTTGATTGTTGAACTTACACATTTCCTTATTCTTTTAAATTCCTACCATTCACTCAAATTGTCTGTAAATTGCACCTTCTGACAACAGACCTTCTACTTCTCAAGAATCCCATTACAGTGATCTCAGAGCACCTGGGGCCATCTGCATGTATCCTAAACCTCACTTAAATTCAAACTTTTAAGCCCACTCAAAACAACCACCTATTTTCCTCTGCACTACCCTGCTCAGCAATGAATTCTGGTCCTCAGATTTAATAACAGCCCTTTTCTCACTCTTCACATCTGTTCTTTCCTCTCTGATCCCCCTCTAAACATTTCTCATATCTGTTTCTCTCCCCATCTGCACATCCCAGCTCTGCTTCTCTTGCTCCTTCAGCAGTCTTTCATCCCTCCTATCTGACCAGAAAAGACCGCCTCAGAGTACATTTTCCCCCCTCTCCCTGCTAGGTGTATCTGCACCCACCAGCTGAGGTGAGGCAGAAATAAATCTTAAGAGATGAACAAATAAGCATTTCCATTGACCCGAGCTCATTGAAAATTTGGGCAGGATACTCAGAGCTCCTGGGCCTGTTTTCCTACCCCACTTCCTCCCCTTCTTCACGGATCACCTTTACTCCTGACAAAAAGGAGTGGAGGAAAGAACACATAACCATGCTCCCTGCCCCTTTGCTGGAATTAGCTTGCAAGATTTTCACCTACCTGATCCCTACTTTAGAAATATAACTTCTAACTCTCTGCTCAGTACAATTCACACTTTATGTAGCTGTAGGTTACTGTCAGCTGCTGTGGAGCCTTCAAATAACTATTCACATTTTCCTATGGTCTTTTTGTTAAAGCCAGCAAAATATAGTTTATGGACATGGAAGTAGTCCTAACATGAATGAGGGAGCTTTGCATTCTGAGCCATTACATGGTATGGAATCCACGCTGCAACAGGAGGAGCTAATGGGGCAAAAGGGGAGAAGGAAAGCCTCCTCAGGCACCACAACTATCCCTACATAGCCACTATCATTAAGTCAATCCCTATTATTTTGCTTATAGGCTTGCAACTAGGGAGAAATAAACACAGAGCGGGGCATTGACATTTCATCTTCTTGGCCTCTGCTTTGGGTGCAGACTGAGGGCAGACAGGGAAATCTGTTTGAGTGTGTCAGTCTAAATCGAACTACAACACCACCACTCTTCATTCTTTGGCACAGCCTTCAAAATCTGCTCACACAAGAACTGAGCAATGAGCTATTTATAGAGGCTGAACTACATCCAGGCCCTGTGCACAAGGTTGTCCCAGGAGAACCCAGCTAAGACAAGTAGAGCAGCACAGGCTGAATCTGCCTGCCTCATCAAGAAGGTTGAATTTCACTCTGGCCAAGAGCATTCTGGGCAACAAATGAGGCCTCCCATAATGTATTCCAATAAAAACAGAGGCTTTAAAAAGAAATCAGCGTTTTGCTCCCTTCCAAGACACATAAATCTTTTCAAATTGCGCTATTTTAGAAGCCTTTGTGATTTCTTCTAGGTGATGCCTCCCTCTAGTGTTAAAGCAGGCAGGTGGCAGCTACTGGGTCTGGCTCTGCTTGCTCAGTTTTGGAGGAGGTAGATTTTCCAGTATTTGAATATATATATCTGCTTCTCTTCCTGGCACCATCTGACAGTTCAAACATTGTCTTAGCATGACTCTGACAGCGAGGTCTGGGAATCATCACACATACTAGTCACTGCAAGGAGATCTAGCACAGGTTGTCAGCAGGTGAGAAAGCAGCAGCCTATGGCTATCTGGGTATTACAGTAGCAGAAGATCCTGGTTCTGTGATACAAGGGCCAGAGCCTCATCATAAGCTTCCCACTGAACAGCTCTGAAGAACACAAAATGTTCTGGCTTGCATAGACTCAACAAACTTCCAGGTTCAACTTTCCTCTTTGCCTGCAGAAGACTGGTGCAACTGACCTCACCAAGCCCTACTATATGTTAACTCAGTGCTTAAAACCAATATATATTTGTTTGTTTTTTCCCAAGGCCTTAAAAAAGGGTTGTGCACACACAGCTATAAAAGATAAGACAGCAAAGACAAATGTGAAGCAATGATCTGGCTCCAAGTTCAGGAACCATGCTCTACAAGCGGCAGCACATAAGGGCAGAAAGTCACTTTTTAATTCTGCTGGAGAAACGCACATTCCAAATAAGCATATACATGGAACTTTCCTGAAAGAAAAATGGTATTGTCAAAAACTTACTTGCATGTGAGCCTTAGTCTAGGAATATTTGTTGGAAACACAAAAGATGAGCAACCTAACCACAGTAAAGTACTGGGGGAAACTTTCACTTCTGGAATTTGTTCCCATTTGCAGTCATGACTTTTCCAGCCTAATAGCGCATTAGCAGTAGATTTCTGCATTTAATTTCTTAAATGCACCACAGCAGGGAGAGAGAGGGGAAAAAGAAACCCCAGATTTATTTTTTTCCAGTGTGAAGAGCAAAAGCTATTGCTTGCCAACTACACAATTGTTTTCAAAGAGCTTAGCATCTCTCTTAAGTTGATATATTAGCTTTATTACACTGGCATGGCTCCGAGATACTTGCCACTCAACTCACTGGTACAAAAAGATACAGATGCATTATTACTCTAGATGGAATTCTCATTTCTGCCAATGCTGCTGACAGTTCTATGCCCTCCTGAGAAGTAATACAGCCCCTAAATCATTTATTATCTACTTTAATCACAACCTCACAGTTTCAAGAGTTTGTTTTAAAAGTATCAGTGTGCCTCAGTGTATAGCATTTTCACCACCAGCACAGAAATCTCCCAGGGTGTTGGCTCAGACCCACAGCTGATACTCTATTAGGAAAGTATTGAAGCATGCAGAAACTAAACTGATAGCACTGAAATATGACACTGCCAACTGTTTTTTAACAGAACAGCGCTGACTGTAGGCACTAGCAGACCACACCTGACTAAATGACCCATGTAGCACAGTGTTGGGATTTTCAGCATCTAAGCTGGCCTCAGGCAGGAAAAGTGTACCCAGCTGATCAGTTCAGACACAAAAGCAGTGTTTCTAGGAACAGCCATAGCACATAACGGCTTAGGAAAGTTTTAGGTGGACCCTGAGGTGTCCATCCCACTGCAGACTGCTCAAGAAGTATGGGAAAATTTGTTCTGAAATTCAGAAGCTGAGTTTGAGGCTTCTTCAAAAATTCCACTGGTGTTTTTCCCTCCATGTTTAACAGGCCAGATCCTTATTTAAGCAACTGGTCATTTTTTTAAAAGCTGGTGTGTTTCTGGCTACTTGAAACATGTTTTTTCATAGCATGGGGAATTAGCCCCTAAAACAATCTACCAACTTATGTAGTCAATGTTCTACTGACACAAACCAAAATGTGATTTCTTGCTAAGCCACCTGTGCTATCTCAGCTCCAAGACACAGTCCTGATGTAGGAATTACTGAGAATTTTTTCTGTGTGTCACAAAGGAGGTCATAAAAAATGATCTGATAGCCCCATCTGGCCTTAAGCTCCATGAATCTATGAATAGATGAAAATCTTAGGCCTAAGCACTTTGAGATGAGGAATGCCTTTAAATATTTAGCAAAACACTGTGTCCACTGGGACTGCTCCATAGACAAAAGTAGTAGTCACATGCTTGAGGTTCAGCCATCTCAGGTCACCTTAGTGAATCCAAATACTTCTGTGATGAGGGCTTGAAGCAGACATTCAAATCCTGATGCCACTTAATTCTGAAAAGGTTCAGATTTCTTTTTTCTTAGCCAGTGAGACCAAGCCTTTCTGCATGGTTGCTCTTTTGCAGTCATAGTTCATGTACAGGATTTCCTCAGAACAAAGTCCATAAATATGTTCTGTCACAAAGTTCTTCCTTTGCCTTCAGTTTGGCAAGATACATACTAAAATCCATGGAAGAAAGGTCTAATTGAAAAAGCAAGACTGAAGATTTGGCCAACTGTCAGCAGGGCACACCCTTAACAGCACAGTCAGGCCACTAAAGTGCTTGAGAGAATCATCTCCTGCTAAGAACCAGGGACCTACGTGGGGCAGGTTATTACTGGGATATACTGGACACATCACTGGGATGTGTTTCCCATATGATTCTGAGGCTATCACTCTGGGGATAACATTTTAGAGTAGGGAACTGAATAAAAATGATGGACAACAAATTAAACCAAAAAATAAAACTGAACCTTCCCCCATCATCAGTGACAATGATTTACACAATCTGATTTTCCATTACCCAATTCAGAGTCAGAGAAAGAACGTGCTTCCTTTCCAAGTTATTATTCTCTTTGTGCTTCTTTGGAAGTCTTTTTGCAGCCCTTCAAAACCAGTAACTAAAGTAGCTGTTTTACATACTGTGCCAGGATCCTTCCCAGTAATCTTACAAAGATAATAGAAAGGGAAGATGTCCACACAATTTAGTTTTCAAGTCTTGCTACTTCAAGGGGGAAAGCACAATTACTGCATGTCAAAAATTCCTAGAACCAGCTCCAGCAAGGATTAAGTGTCATCACTAATGTTTCCATACAAGGGAGCTGGAGATTGTGGCTACATTAACAAGATCAAAAAAACTAACTAACCAAGCAGAACTTGTCCTGCCAAGGAAACCACTCCACTAGTGGTTTAGCAGACTTGATGCACTAGAGCTAGCTAGAACTGAATTTTAAGTTCATCAGAGGTTAATTTTCTGTGTGAATATAACTGCAGTGAAAATACCACTTCAAAGTCACTGTTTTACAATACAGATTTTGTACTTTTACAGCCTTTGTCACAGACAGTTCCAGGCAATAACTGAGGCTAAGAACATGCCAAAACCATCCATCTCACTTGCTTAGGCAAAACAATGTGTTGGGATAGAAGAGTTAAAGAAAGTTAGCACATTGCAAATGTACCAAGGATGGTACACCACAGAACAAACTTCAAAGGCCTGTAGGATCTATCCTAAGATGACATTAAGAATACATGGTGCAGGACAACTAAAAAGCAGTTGAAGAAAGCAACTCTGTGGTCAAACTGAATCACAAATTCTCCCCTGGAGCCAAGAGTTAAATCCTAGCTGCTTCAGCATTTAGCTAGCAGAACATTCCCAAACATACTCTGCTGTGTATTTACCCTCTCACAGCTGGCCCAAGGCTCAGCCAAAAAATCCCTTGCTGCTGCTGAAACAAGGTGGAGCTGAGTCCAGTACTGTCAGGGCAACGGAGCGGGAAGGTGGAAGGAAGAGGAAAGAAAGCAGAGAAAGCTAAGTCATGGAGAAAAACTAGTTGTCCACTTCCGTTGCTACCAAAGTAGGGAGAAAATAGAATGAGGAAAAAAGAAGAAAGTCATGGGGAAAATCTAGCTGCCTACCTTTGTTGCTACCAAAGCAGGGAGAAAATAGAAATGAATGCAGAAAAGAGAATAAAGTCCTGCTACAGAGCCCAGTGGGCAGGAGAACACAGCAGCCCTAAAGAGACTGCTTCTCTCCCCAGTTGCTCACGAAGCGTGTAAGCAACCCTACTGCTAAATCCTGAACTGTGCAGCATCCTGTTTCCCCTCGGCAGAACCTCGATGCGATCCAATGACACAACTCGTAGAACCACGCTCTGGTTTTTTGAGTCCCGGGCTAATTTTGGAACCACCAGACCGCGTACACACGATCCCTCCATCCAGGGCAGAGCCTCCCATCCCAGCTCCTTCCCGAGCCCTCCATGCGAGGCAGAGCCTCCCATCCCAGCTCCCTCCCTGAGCCCTCTACCCAGAGCAGACTCCCCCGTCCCAGCTCCCGCCTCGACGCCTCCGTCCGCGGGGAGCGGCCCGTCCCCAGGGCGGGGTTTGCCCCGCACCGCCTCCCGCGTCTGCGCAGCCACCGCGGCCGCTGCGGAAGTGACGAGGCGGGCGGCGGGCGGCCAGGTGACGCTTTTCTTTTCTTTTCCTCCCCCTCCTCCTCCTCCTCGTCCTCCTGCCCCCGGGGCTGGGGCAGCGGCCACCCCGGGAGTCCCTCGCGTTTCTGTCGCCGGGGGTGAAGCGCGGGAGGCCCTCGAGGGGGGGGCTACCGGGAGGGGCTGCTGCCGAAACCCACCTGCCTGGTGAACGTCTTCCTGCGGGTTAATGATGCGTGTTTCCCGTCGAAGTCGATAAAAAATTACGTGCGTTCAGAAGACGGCCTCGACTTGGAGGCTTCGAGCAGCAGCAGCAGCTCCCGGCGTGCCTCGAGACGCGCGGCCTTTGTCGGTTTCGTAACAACTGAGATGTTTGTGTACCGCGTCCAAGATGAATTGTCAAACTAAAGCCTCCAGCCCGCTGTTGTCATCAGTGCAGTCACTGGCAAGTCTTACCCCGTTTATAAACACTTGTATTTTTCAGTTTGGGATATGTTAAGTTGCATATGTTTTTGTAATTTTTTAGTCCTGTGGAGCGTGGCTGTTTACACACAAGATTGAGGGCGCTCTCTGGCCAGGAGTGTGATTTTTACAGGTTGTTTTATTTGTCTTTACATCAGTGTCTTCTGGGAATGTTCTATATCGTTGCCTTTAAGAAGTTTGGGCCACTCTTTGATTGTGGACATTGGTTTGGGGAAGTTTTTGAGGGAGGATTAGGGGAGGAATGGTCTACTAGGTGTTTTGAAACAAGAATATGTCATAAAACAACGCGTTCGTTGTTTTGCTTGCTTTTATTTGGGCAGTCTTCATGAGGAGCTTTGAGCATGTGGATGTTCTTATGATGATGTGATTCTTTGTTGTTTTTGAGCAGAGGATGCCAACAGACAACAGCCACCTGTTGCAGAGTACCCAAGAACAAGACCTTGTCCATACTGCAAGCAGTAATTACCTGAATAATGCTGAGGAATCTGGAATTGAACAAGAAAATGGCATTTGTAACAGTGACCTGGGTAATAGTATTCCAGGTCCGAGCTCTGCCAGCCAGTCGTCCACTTCCATGGCTGTTCCTTTGGAGGCCCCCAGGAGAGGACAGCCCCTTTTACAGATCAACAGGCAGCAGATCCAGTCTATCTCACATAGTGCACAGGCTGCTGAGCTCAGAGGTTTAGGAGTTGATGTCTATGACCAGGATGTATTGGAGCAAGGAGTTCTTCAGCAAGTAGATAATGCAATTAATGAAGCTAATAAGGCAGCAAAAGCAGCTGATGCAGAGAAAGAATATCAGTCAGTGCTGGATGACTTAAGGTAAATTGTGTTCTTTCTTACCATTACTTTCTGTTAGTGGCTGTCTAATGATGCTTGGTGTTTCAAGTTTTTAAAAACTGAAAGATGAAAAGGTGTTTTGAAAACACTAGTTCACACGTACACTTCTGAGTTGCTCATCCTTTAAAAATGGAGAAAATGTTTTTCACATCAGAGCAATGCTTCATTGTTCTTATTTGACTAACTCAGTCATGCATCAGAGTACAGTGCATCTCCTTTTCCTGCTTTGGCTCCTGCCTTACCAAGATACATATTGTGTTTTCTGGGCAGTGGAGGACTGCGTTGTACTCTGTTATTCAAAATTATGGTAAAACAAGTGCCGGTTCTTCAGTTCTGTGTGCTTCGTGGGGTTATCTGCTTCTGGTTATGTGCTTTCTGTAACTCGGATGACTTCGTATCATGAGTATACTTCAGCCAAAACAACCTTATCACAAATGTTTGTATGAAGTACTTAATGACACTTTAAAATAATCAAGTGCCTAGTTAACGTGGTATATTGATAGTAGAAGACTTGGAGGAATAGAAGCCACAAATCTTTTGGGTTTTGATCTTAGATCTCTCTTTCTGTTTCTACCCTCATTGTAGAGTTACCGTGTGAACTGCTGCAGGTAAATAATTCCATCTGTGCATCGTTCACTGTACTGCATTAATGTTGGGTTTTAGTGCTTAAGTGCCATAGGCACTGTGAATTCTCACATAGCTACCATATTATGCATACACTTGATTTTATGCACTTCATTGATTTTCCAGTTTGGTGTGGAGATGTGAAATTAAAATTAAGTTTGCAAAGCTGGAACCTAATTTCAGATGTTATGTTTCAGAAGGAGGTAATGAGTAAGATCGTCATTGAGAGGAATTATTGAGCGGTGTAGCCATTGCAATTAGATTGTGTGGTTATTGAAAGAGTTATGCGTTTTCTTGTTTTTCTCAGGAAATATGATTGTTCCTACTTCTCTATTTTCAGCTTCCACTTGAAGTTGTAAATGGAGATTTACATGAGGGGTGCAAATGTTTTATGCAAACCTGTAGAACTTCAGTATGAGATGTAATGTGCGGTCTGAAAGTAGATTTTGGAGAAAACTATAACTGGCTTGTTGAGCAGAGTGATCAGCAAAAGTAAAGGTGTATAAGTAGAGCATGATAGAGTTGAAGTTCTGTAATGTGGTGAATACATGACCAGAGGTAAATTGGGCAAGAAGCAGTTTTTGGGTAGTTGGCCCAGAGTTTATGGTAGAACCTGCATGGCTCTATAAGATACATACAAATGTAAGCAAAAGGAGGAGAATAAAAAATAGTTGAAGTTAAATGCTGTTTAAATCTCACAGTCCTGTTAAATAAGGCTTTGTGGAAGAGGACCATAGCGGTGTATGTTGAGAGACCATAGGGCCACGGAAGGAAGAGCCAAAAGGTAGGAAACATGAAAGAGGATGATGCACTTCAAAACAGCAAAACAGAAGACTCAGTAAGGGTATGGGATGGTTCAAAAGTATTGAAAGAGAATGGAGAAGTGAAGATGGCAGTGATAGATGGGGGGCAGGTAGAATGCATCTCCTAGGAGAACAGTAGTAGAGTCCAGATTAGAGCTGAAGAGAAACATGATTGAACAATTTCCTTGGTGCCAAATGAGGAGACATTTATAGTGCTTTTCTTTGCATGTAAGGGGAATAACGACTACTGTGCAGGTGTTGTAAAGAGTTTTCTTTGACATTTTTCATAATGCTATGAGTATCCTTATGAAATATTCTGCTATTTTTGCTGGATTTGTTGCTTCTGATAGTAGAGCAGTGTCTCCTTTCTTGCCAATAAATTCAACAGCAGAAATGGATGATATTAGGTTATAGTATATAGTTTAACCTGAGTTTCATATTCTATAGGGAAACATGAAAAAAGGTATTGCATGCATTAGGAAAATTTAATGTTGATCTACTGCTAACTCTTTGAGCTAGTCTGTCTTCCTGAAACTAGATTTGTATTTTGTAATTTGTTCTTTGTGTAAAAGAGACATTACAAAGGTAACAGAAATTGGCTTCTTTATCTAATGGCATCAAACTATTAAAAAGGTTTTAGAAAATGAAAACATGGGGTATCCCACTTAGATCTTTGTTTTGCGATTTGTTTAACTTGAATAATAAAACCTACCACTAGCACTTGCTTATCATCATCACACTTGTAACTTTTGAATGTTATATATTGCAGTGGTTTGTTGCATTTCCTTGCCTTTAGAATTTAAGTATTAGCAAAACTTTGTTTCAAAATATTGTATGATATACAGCTTTTTAAAAATATGCAGTGTTTCTGATGTTGTTTAAATAGAAGATGTTTATTTAGAAACTTTCTTTTTGACCTTTTAAAATCTAACCTTAAAACCCCTGCAATTTCTAAATTGTCTGAATAGAGAATTTGCTGGTTTTTGTTTTAGAATTGACTGGTACACTGCAACCTTTTGTTTTTGCAGATCATGTACAACATCTCTGAAACAAATAAATAAAATTATTGAGCAACTTTCACCTCAAGCGGCTGACAACAAAGATATAAACAGAAAACTAGATTCTGTAAAACGGCAAAAGTATAACAAGGTGATTGAATTATGTTAATTTCCTGTTGACAATACTTAGCTTCTACTTTGGCTTAAGATTTAGATTATATAATATAATCCTTGCTTAATTATATAGTTCAGAGTTAGTCTATAGTTACTGTTTCTTCCCTTTTAAATGGTTTAATTTTCTACCAAAAAAATGTGAAGAATTAATTTAAGGATGCAGAAGTAAGAGCTGGTTGGTTGGTTTTTGTTTTTTTTTTCATTCCCTATGTTCCTTTCCTTAATCCTCTTACTGTCAGGATCTTGCTTGTACCAGTATACATCATTTCTTTCTGTGAACCATTTTAAGTCATTGATTTGGCAGAAACTGCTCCAGCTTTTTTTTTCTGCCAGAGTAGTAAGCTAAAGGAGCTTTTAGAGCAATCTGACAACTGTGAATAGGGAGTAAGATATTTGAGAAAAGGAAAATTTATCCTGGTCAGGAATGCAGCACTGATTAGCTCACTGTTTGATGGAAACACAGCCTACTAGTTTCTACAGTGAACAAAATGTCTGAAGAACTTACTGTTCTTTGCCCTCAGACACTTCTTCCCAGTCTCAGGCCATTTTCCATTGACTCATTCAGTAGTCTGATTTTTAACCTTGATCATTTCAGCAACTTGGACAACACTGTGCTCACAGTTTGGCCAATTAAGAGAGTGAGGAGGATGGTACTCAACAGTGGCTAGTACAGATCTAGGAGTAAGTAGCCTGAAATTGTGGGAAGTGCATTAAACAGATATACCTCTAAAGAGTAATCATGTAATTGGACCATGTATTTTGTTTGTTTTCATATTACTTGAAGCAATTTACACAAGTATTAGTTACACAGGCAGTTCAAACTTTGTTGCAAGTTAATTCTTAGCCATCTCTAACAGACCTTGAATTATGAGTATAAATCCTTATATGAAACTACAGTCTGTAAAAGTGGTCCTAATAACCTCAGGAGTGTTTTGGAGGCTGTTGGGAGGCAGGAGTGTATTTAGAGCTAGTGTTGAGCTACTTTTTACATGGAGAAGTGCCTTTTAGCACTCTACTCCTTGTAGTATTAAAAAAAATAACAGTTCAAGACTGAATTCTTCCATTATTGAGAAAAATGTGAAGTTGATGTCTGGTACAAGACAGCTATTTCCTTAGTGCTGTTGTACAGGCAGTGCTTTATGATATAAAGTACTCTGGTAGCAAGGATAATAGTGCATACACATGAAATAATGTACCATTAGCCCAGTCCTGCAAATCATGAGCAGATCTTGTGGTGTTCTCTGTAATCCGGTTGATGAAGTTCCTTGACCAGAATCAACACATTCATAAAATGACCTCAGATGATTAAGAAAAATGCTTAATTCATCTGTGAAATTTGTGTGTATAAACAATCTGATCTCACTGTATGCGTATCATAAGATGTTTGTACACGCAGAATTGTGTGTGCTTTGTGAGTTGGAGCCCTACAGATATTGTGGTGACACTTTTTGCATTTTTTTTTCAAGTGCAATACTGTGAACATTTGAATGTGAGATTATAGTGGAAGATACTGCAAGTGTAGTAATTCAAGTTATCTTTAAAAGGGTAGCAAGTTTCTGAGCCAGATTAAAAATTAAATTATGTGTCTGTCTGTCATTCCAGGAGCAACAGCTAAAGAAAATCAAAGCAAAGCAAAAACGTCTCCAAGCAATTCTTGGTGAAACAGAGATTCTTGATAAAATACATGAGATAGAATTTGAGGAAGATGAAGGTATGGGAGAAGGCTGAAAATTGTGCTTTCCTTTGATGTAATGCCTTTTTTTAATTGAAACTAGTTTACAAGATCTTTGCAAGTAAGGAAATAAATTTCAGTAGTTTGCATTCAAAGAGAGAGTTAAGGGCACTTACTCTCTGCACCTGCAGAACTGCAGATCTTTGTGTATTCATGTGGGAAGTTTTAAAAAGTGGATGTTAATCTGTGTTCAGCTCAGTAGGGATGGCTGAGGCACATTAGAGTATTGGGCTTAATAAATTGGAAATCCTAGCATTTTTTCACAGCTAATTTGATAAAGATTGCTAGCATCATGATTGAATTACATTTTATATGCAGGATGCCATCAATCAGCATTAACAAAATTGTTTTTTCTTACTGTTGGGAAGTATCACAGAAATGGAAGGGGGAAAGACTGTGCCATGCTTTTAAAATAAAACTAAGGCTTCCTTCACAGCGAGAGATTGTTCTCTGTGTTTCACTAGGTGTTGTTCTCACTGCTGTTTGAACACTGAACTTGGACTTTGTAACTCCAGCTTGGTTGTGTCTTGGCCACAATCACGAATCAGCAGTATTCTGCAGGGCAAGTCTGCACCATATTGACATCTGCGCATCACCTCTGGGTCACAGTGTTACATAGACGTAAATTCTTTGTGCTACGTGTCCATTGCAGATGTGGCTGCAGTGGATTCTAGGTCTCACAGAGCTCGTGCTTCTCTCGCAGTTCAACAAAATTTACAGGAGTCAAAACCTCAGTAAACTTCTCTTAGTAGGAAAACGTCTTTAATCCTTTTAATTTGGATGGTTTCACACAGTAAAACTCAAACACCTAGTGTGATGAAACATAACATAAGTGAATGGAGTCCAGGACAGAAATAGTCTGAGAAGCTGAGGGTGTGAAGGCGGAGAAGTTTCAGTTTAACTGAAGGACTCTCCTATGGCAATGTGCTGTGCAGCCAATCTGACTGACTTTTAAAGTCATAATCCTAATTCTAGTATTGTAGATTTTGAAGATGAGTTTTCCTTTTTCTTTTTTTTTTCCTTCAGGAGTGTGAGAAGACAGTATTTTATGTGTCTTTTGAGATTTGTGCCTGTTCTGATATGGCAATGGAATTGTTAAGTTTCAAGCTTATGAGTAGGACTGATAAATCAGAAGTACAGAAATGGATGATGCTGCTGCATATGGGAACACTTTTTTTTGTACTGAACATAGTGACATGAGTTGAACTGGTGATCTAGGGAGCACATTAGCGTTGATCTGGCATGAGGAACTATAATTTTATGGTAGTTCTTCCTATTGCATCTTGTTTCAGAAGTATTTGCACTTTGATAGTATGTGTGATGTTTCCTTATATAAAGTTTGAGAAGTAATTTTAAGTAAAAGTTAGTGTGATGTGTTTTGCCTTCTGCTTTGCTGGGGTTTGCTTTATTTGAACTTCAGTTATGTGTGATGATAATTTGGACTTAAGTTTATATATAGAAACTAAACTGAATGCATATAAAGCTTGGGGCAGGAGGGAGTAAAACCCCCTTGTTCCTGTGTTTTCATTATTCCAAAGATGCTAAAGGCATGCTGGGTGTTCTGATTTATGTTGTAGAACCTGGTCCATCATCTCTTGGCAGTATGCTTATGCCTGTTCAGGAAACAGAGTGGGAAGAGCTTATTCGTACTGGACAGATGACTCCATTTGGTACTAAAATAGTACAGAAGCCAGAGAGGAAGACACGACGATTAATGCTAAATGAAGCATCTGATTTTGAGAAGTACTTAGCAGACCAAGCTAAGCTGTCATCTGAAAGAAAGAAGTCATCCCTTCACAAACATGCAAAGAAGAAAGTACAAGCCAAAAATGTTCAGTGTGTAGCTCCCACATCTACTACAAAGGAAAAAGCCCTGTCAAAAACAGATAAGCGCTTAAAAAAACACATGAGAAAACTTCAGAAGCATGCCCTTCAGATTCATTCAAAGGCAAAGGTTCCAAAAGAAAAGAAATACGTTGAGGTCAAGAAGTTCAAACATGAAGAGGAGGATGATAGTGAAGAATCTGAGCATGTGCCTAATGAAGAGCTCTTTGATCCAGAAGTAGCAGAAGTGGAGGAAGAGCAAGTATCTTCTCATGCTGAGAATGATTCTGATTATGAACTAAAAAAATTGTCTAGAAAAAGAAAATATCTTGGCAAGAGAGATTTTAAAGAAGCTGAAGATGATAGTGACTTCTTTCCAAGCTCTGAGGAGGAAGAAGAGCATACAACAGGGAAGCGCAAAGTAAAGAGATGGAGAGATGATGGAGATGAAGACTATTACAAACAGAGACTAAGGTTAGTACTGAACATTGTTATTAGTAATATCAACAAATGATATTGAATGTGCAAAGGGAAATGTCTGTAATACACTGCTAGTAATTGAAGGAAGGAAGTTGAGACAGTTAAAATTATTCTTACAGCTTCCAAAAAGAATAAGGCATACCTCTGAATAGCAAGGACTTTGCTCTTATATTTTTCTTACTGTAATTGCTCCTTTAGTAATAAGCTGTTTGTTTGCAGAACTATAAATATACCCAAAATCAAGTACGTATGAAACATGGTGTTACTTGACAGCTTTATACTTGAGTACCACTTTTGTCTGTAGATCATACTACCTTTCAAAAAAAAAAAAAAGTTGTCTCCCATTTGATAAGCAAAATTATACTGCAGACAGACAATGCCCTCTCTCTTCAGAGGATGACACATTTTTACTGAGAGAGAAATCTTTGGTTTAGGATAGAGCAAGATGCTTGGTTTTGGGGCTTTAAATAATTAAATACTAGTCAAGAAAAAATAATTTGAATACTGATAGTTACATACTATTTTTGTAGAATTTGTTAGTTTATTGAAATCTGTGGCAATTACGTATAGTCTATATGCCTAACAGGTTTATCTGAAAATCAATATTAAAGTGACCCTTTGATTTTAAACTTGGAAAAAACTCATACTGGAAAGGACAATATCTGTAAATTTTTTACCATTGGAACATGATCTCTAATGTAATTCTAACAGAAGGCATAAATAATGAAGACTCAACAGTAATACTGCTGCCAATCAAGTTTAAAGAGTGCTGCTCTCTTTGACAGTGATTTTCCTCTCTTTGTCCTTAATAAGATTGAGGGTAAAAACATCCTTGTCCAGAGAGATAGAGACGATGGTGGAAGTACAGGTGTTTTTCTGTTGCTATGATGACCTAAGGCTGTAAACTGAGTGAGATTTCTAAAGAGAATCAGTGTCGTCTTTGAAATAAACTAGTATGTTAGGTTGGGAAATACAGTTAAGAATACATTATTTTTTAGAATGGAAGCTTAAACACCACGTGCTAATCTGTGATTTATGAATTTCTGTAACCTCTGTGTTGGTGATCTCTCTGTAGCTACAGCGTGTTGTTGAGACGTTTCCTCTGCCAATATAACTTCTGAGCTGCTAGCAGTAAGACTGAGCAATGTTTCTGTTTTCACAACTGCCTGGAAAACATTTTGAAGGGGCAACAAAGTGACATGCAATTTTTTAATCTGTTAATGGTAACTAATTATGTCAGTGGAGTTAAGAGACATGTTTGCACAGTCAAAAGATTAGGATCAGTAAAACAGTTGGTTTGGGGATTTTTTTATTGTTCTCTGACCACTGACTTTAACCATGTTCTCTCTTTTCTAGTATATGTTGAGCTTCATATAATGAACTTCGATTTGTTGATAGCATGCATACTTTTTGACTACCTTTATTGAAATGTCCATCGAGTAGTTTTATAGTCCTGTAGAAAATCATGGATTCCAACTTGAAAGCAGCTATTCCAAAGTGAAAGGAAGAGAAGATATTAGGGCTACCAGTGAAGGGTGATTGATGTAGTAATGAGGCTTAGCATGGGAACTTGGTTAATGCTTGAGAGTCTGAATTTAAACTTCTGTGGAACTATAAGATCTTATGGATTTAAATGAAGCTGTACTAGGGAAGGCGTCGAGAAGTAGAGATTTAAATGCCATCACTTCCTGTGGTGAGAGCCAGAGTTGCTGTGGAGGAAGAGTCATCTGGTAGCAGAGGTACTCATGATTGTATAATACTGGTAGCGAAATCCCAAGTAGGAAGGGCTCAATTTACTTTAACATTCTAGGTTACAAACGCAAATCAAGAGCTGGTAGGAAGCAATAGGTTTGTAATCCCAGGAGCTGCTTTTCAAAGTTAAAGTGTAGTTCATTGCTCTTGAATGGAAGATTTCAGCAAGAGGCGAATCTGAACAATGTCCAAAGGGTCAGAAAGGGATGTGTTTTTTATTGAATGCATTAACAAAAATTAATTGTACTTAAATGGTTAAATATTTACTATTTTACTGAATGAAACTGTACTCCTCACGTTTAAATTGGACCAATATTAAATCATTTTTAATTCAGTGTTTTCATCAAGAGTAATTTATTTTGATTTAAAGTTTTAATATGACTCACAATTTAAATTCATTCAAACACGTTTTTTAATAACATTAAGATTGTAACAATTTATCCTTAGCAAAGTCATATCATAGACTAGATTTCTTTTGGTTACTAAAGTTACAATAAAAGTCTAAATGAATTTTAGAAATATCAATAACTGTAATTGCTACCAAAACACTACGTCTCTTAAAAATTTCATAGCTACAGTTATTGTGGCTGTTAAGCTGCAGCTGTCCACATTGACGTTTTTATGCTGACACCCCCAGGTAATCTTCATTATGGGAAATGCCATGAAAAAATAAAATGTAGTGAATTAAGAAACATATTAAGAATGCTATAGAAATGCTGTCATTTGCTTACATTTATGTCTTGTTTCATGTCAGTTTTACTTTTGAATGCAAATAAATGGGTAAGATTATGGTCTATTTTACCCCAGAGAGAGGCATTGGAAAAGCCTTTAGGATTACTTTAGTCTTCTAAACATCTAGTCTTGTGCTTGGCACTGAATACAGTCCTACACTCTTAGAGATTGAAAATGAGTTTCCTTTACATTAAAACTTTTCAGAGATGGGACTTGAAGATTGGTCTGTGTCAAGGGGAAAATACAATGATGTTGTTAGAGCATGATAATTAGCTAACTACAGGACTGCAAAGCTTAGAACAGGAGACTGTTTTCAGAACAGGAGCTAGTGTTTTCTGCAATAAACAGGGCAGACAGGAGAGCACCAGACTTTCCTTTCCTTCTAAAGGCTGCTTGCAGTAGCTGGCCTGGTCACTCAAAGCAAGATGTGATCGTTGGAACGTGGAAAAGTAGAAGTTAGATATACAGAATATAACTCATGCTGTCAGTAATTTCAGTTATTTTCCCTTGTGTCAGTCCTCCATTGCCTCTCTCTAAGATTACTGTTATTGGAGCTATGTTGCTCTGCACCCACTCGGGAGAAGCCCTCTGTTCTGAAAAGGTTAACTTCTAAGGTGAATCATAGCTTGCAAGAATAATGAACAGTAGCAAGGAACATCAGGATTATGGAGAGTAAGGTAAATAATCAGGATACTGTCAAGCAGCTAAAAGTAAGTTTAAGATTCAGTGAAAAGTAGCGTATTGTCATTCCCAGCTGTCCTTCATACTGGCTATTACCAGCTGAACCCAGAGGATTATGTAGCCAGTCTCTTAAGAGATTTGATACCCAGCAACAGGTATGTTATCATATATTTTGATGTACTCAGTAGTGACCATCCTGTTCATAATTTGCACTGGTGGAATTTTAACCTGTTTCCTCCTGCCTGGTGAAATGGTGAGGTCATAGCAGAGCCAATTTCTTTGAAGACCGTGGAATGAGTGAGAATGCACCTGCTTTCAGCTTTTACCCAGGGTCAGAAAATAAAGTAACCTTGTATGCAGATTAAATGCATAGAAAAAAACCTTTTCTGTGTTCTCGACAAAACTGCTGCATAGTTTTCTTGTATTCTCAAGGCTTTGTAGATGTGGAAGCTGCAATTTAACAAGATTAATTTTTTTGCATATTAATCAAACTTTTCCTTTGCATGTATTAAAATGCAAAGCATAAGTACATTCAAGCAATATTTGCTGCTTATAACATAGAATTATAGAATAGTTTGTGTTGCAAGGGGTCTTACAGATTGTCTAGTTCCAACCACTCTGCCATGGGAAGGGACATGTTCCACTAGCTCAGGCTGTCCAAGGCCCTATCCAACCTGGTCTTGAACACCTTCAGGGATGGGGCAGCCACAACTGTACTGGACAACCTGTGCCAGTGCCTCACTGCTGTCATGGTGAAGAAATTCTTCCTAATGTCTAGTCTAAATCTGCCCCTCTCCAGTTTATAGCCATTCCTCTTAGTCGTATCACTACAAGACTTTGTAAATAGTCCCTCCCCTGCTTTCTTGTAGCCCCTTCAGGTACTGGAAGGTTGCTATAAGGTCTCTGAGCCTTCTCTTCTCCAGACTGAACAACCCCAACTCTCCCAGCCTGTCCTTGTATCGGAGGTCCTCCAGCCCTCTGATCATCTTTGTAGCCCTCCTCTGGACCCGTTCCGACAGTTCCATATCCTTATGCTGAGGATTCCAGAACTGGACACAGTACTCCAGGTGATATTTCTTAAGAGAGGAATATAGGGGCAGAATTGCCTCCCTCAACCTGCTGGCCACCTTAACATGAACTTAAAGTGTTACACTGTTGACATTACTAATACAGTATCTGCATAAGGGAATAGCTTGGAGTCAAAACGAAAAGTATGGTTGATATTCTCGTCACAGTTGTCAGTATGTCTGTCTGCTGCTGCAAGAAAGGAATTGCATGTCATGTTATGGGAGATAAGTGCAGTATCTGTGTTTTCTTGTGTATTCTGTATAGTTTGTGCAGTACAGTTTTTTGAATAGCTCTTAATTCAATTGCTGCTGAGTGCTCAGAGGCAAGACTAGGAAGACTGCTTTTTTTCATGTCTCCCAAGTGACATCCCAGCAGCTGAGTAGCTGGAAGCTGTGGCTGTCAGCATGCTAAGAATCAAACATAAAAAATTTGCTTAAAAATAAGTTGTATTTCTGAAATCAGATCAGTTTTCATGTGCTAGCTACTCTTTCAAGTATTTGAGTCAGTGGATCTCTTGATGTTTTGTAGTTATAAATTAAAAAGGGATTAAATATTACTTTTTCTGAAAGATACTTTCTTAGAGCATCCGAACTGCTCCTTAAAATGACAAAGCCAAGACACAAATGAAGATATACTTTGGCTCGCTTGCTGAGTACACCTTTCATTCTAAGCTCAAGTGTGTAATTGTCTACATCAGTCTTAATTTACTTATGGAGGCTTGTGGTACTAACTGCATGTATTTCATCTGTTAGGACGTACCAATTAAATCCGCCCATATAGACCATAAAAAGTTAGATCAGAAAAGTAATGCTGAATGCTTCAATTTAGCAAATTAGAATAATCTGTAAGGGATTCTTATCTGTCTAAAATAGAAAACATATTGTGCTTCACAGATGTAGGCTATATTAAACACTCAGCTTGGTTCCTGACTGTATTTCTTTTAAAAAAAAGTCAAATTGTGCTCATTACTGTTTTGGATGTAGAATTTCTTTCTAGGGTATTGCAATAAGTGGTAAATGGGTTTAGTATCTGAAAACATTCTTATACTAAGAAAGGTTTAATTGTATGATATATGGCTTTCATACTGCACTTGCAGGATAAAATTCTATTTATGTCAGTGACCACGGACAACATAGGTGGTTGTCCCACTCTCTTCCATGGCTGTGCAGCCCCAGCTTGAGTACTGTGTGCTCTTTTGGGTGCCACAGTATAAGGAGGATGTCAAGCTACTGGAGAGTGTCCAGACTGAGGAGGGCCACAATGTTGGTGGAGGGTTTAGAGCAGAAATCATATGAGGAGCAGCTAAAATCACTTGCTTTGTTCAGCCTGGAGAAGAGGAGACTAAGGGAAAACCTCATGGCAGTTTGCTGCTTCCTTACAAGGGAAGGAGAAGCAGGCACTGTTCTCTCCTCTCTGGTGATCACTGATAGGACTTGAGGGAATGGCAGTAAGATGTGCCAGGGGAGGTTTAGGTTGAACATTAGGAAAAGGTTGTTTGCTCAGAGGGTGGTGAGCACTGGAACAGGCTCCCCAGGAGACCAGTAGTGGCACCAAGGCTGACAGTAGTCAAGAGGCACTTGGACAACACCCTCAGACACACGGTGTGAATGTTGGGGTTGTCCTGTGCAGGGACAGGACTTGGACTTGATCTTTATGAGTTCCCTCCAACTCAAGGACATTCTGCAATTCTCAAGCTCATGCTCTTATTTTTAAGAGGCTGACTGTTAGGCATGCCAGTAATGTTTAACTCAGGTGTGTAAAGAATGTATTGGCTGAATGGTCAATATATTACTATGTAGTTAAGACAAATATGTGCCACTGATGTTTCTCTGAAGTTTGCTATCTGGAGAAAGGTACAAGACCAGACTGATGAACAGACTGATCTGGTCTAGCAACTAGTGTTTATCCTCCCATTGCTTCAGCCATTTAAATATTTACACTTTTTTAAAAAAGAAAATAATGTTTTAGTGTAGAATATCTTAAAACTATGTCTTACATTAAGTTCACAACCTCTTGAAAAAACAAATAGCTTCTTTAAGCTTTGAAAGTAGTCAGTGATAACAACAAATTGCTTCTTTTTCTTTAAACTGGTAATTGAGAGCTAAAAAACTCCAGATCTTCAAAAGAGATGTAATACTACAACACGTGTCATTATGCTCTTAAATAAAGTAACAGATACAATGTTTCTAAAATAAATCATTCTTTAGGGAAATTAAGTACAGGATTTATTAGTTAAAACTCTGTATTTTCTGGGCATCTAATAAATTTCAGATAATCCAACATTAATCACACTTCTTCCAGAAAATATAGTAGTTGTGTTAAGGTGACTTGCTTATATTCATTCCTGGCCGAGCTAATCCCAGAAACGCTTCTAGTCCTTTCTGGATCATTTTTTCTAACGTACACTAGAGGGCAATCTGTTTCTTCCCAGGGGAGACTGTATTTCTAGTGCTGGCCAGTGGTGATTCATATTGGAATATATAAACAGAAGCAAACTATTAGGCCAACTAACACCCTGCTTGAGCTTAATATGAGTTATTTAACTAACTGTCACTTCAGAAGCTTTCTAATCTGTGGTTGTTTTGATTTTAGTGTGGCAAGTAGGAGTTTTCTTCCTTCATTTGTCTTGCCTTAACCTGGTCAGATAAAATAATATAGTTTTGACGTGTCTGAGTTCCCATAGTGGCAATGACTCTCAGCGTTTGTCAGTTTGAATTGTTATCTTTTTCTGGGACTTGGAAGAATAACTGACCACCTATGCCTGTGAGCACAACAATGTAGTACTGAATAAAAATAAGAACATTTTTATGCTGTGCCTTTAGAATGTATCATATCTGCCTGCTAGATTCAAGAGCATGATTGTTATTTTCTGAAATGAAACATGTAACAGAGTCTAAGACAGATATTTCCACTCCTGTTTTAGGATAGATATATAAAAGTGAGGAAAATTCAGACACTATATATTTTTAGTAATTTCTTTTTTTACTACTTAATACACAATTTCAAATCATGACTAAGAACCATCTAATAATAAACATGAGCAACTGATCAGTTTTTAATCAGAAAACTGAAGACTGTCTTTGACTATCTTGTTTTTTCCCCTGCTGCATATAGTACTTTCTCATGATTTTTCAATTCTGAAGACTTCCTGACTTAAGGGAACAAAACATATTCCAGTGAAGCTGGATAGCAGCATGGCTGAACTCTAAGACTTGTAGCAATGCTCGAGATGATATACAACTTCTTCCAGTTTGTTTGGCAGGTTGGAAGTGCAAAATGTCAGGGGTGCTATTTGTCTTATGGGCAGAAAAATTTTAAGGGTCCGCTGTCTCCCTCCTTTTGGCTGGTTGGATCAGGATATAAATCCAGATAATGAAGCCGTTGAAGTTATGTTGCAGTAGCTGTTGTTATTGTCAATTTGGAGCCAGAAATTAACTAACGTTTTCATGATTACGTTTCTTTTTCCTGACAAAGATATACTTGGGCTACTAGGTTTGAAAACGTAAGGCGTTCAGACCATAAACTTAAAGCATACTGATTGGATTGTGCATAGCTAAGCTGGAAATAAAATTTAGTTTGCATGTTAACCTCCAGATGCAGTATAACATTAAATACTTAAAAGCAGTGCAAAGCTTTACTGAAATAATCACAATGAATAACTTTAGAAGTTAAAAAAAGAAGAGGAAAATGTGAATTTTCTCATGTTTTTAAATAGTTTAGAAATCATTTCTTTCACCCTATGAAGTGTGTTTGGAGTGGAGGGAAAAGGTTTTGTTTCATTTTTTTAGAACTTTGTTAATCCACTATTCTGCTGTTATTTTGCTACTGAAGAGGCAACCAAAGCAAACCAGAAGTCATTTGTGTAATGGATAAATGGTAAAATGTTACCAGGAGGGAAATGGACTATTCACTCACCTGTATAACCTGTAGCATTTGTGATTTGGAAACTGGAGGTATACTGAAAAGTTGCTGCATCCTGTTAAGTCCTTCTACATCCAGTTTCTGCAGGACTGTTCTAGAGTGTGTTCCCCAGGGTTTCTTTGAGGTATAGTTAGAAAACTGGACAAATGAGTTTTCCAGCATCTCGCTTGGGTATTTGTCACTTAATGCAGTAGATTGCAGTACTGTGTGGCTTAATTTGCTTTTTTTTTTCTTGCCTCAATTTTCCATTTGTTTCTCTTCATCCCATCACTATTAATAGTTCTTTGGGACTTTTGAACAATTTTGATCTTAGTGTTTTACGTTTCAGACACTTCTGGACTGTCAGTCACCTTCAGCCTTTTTATGGGATGCTTTTGCACTGCATCCAGAACAGTAACGTAAGGGATTATTTTCATCTGTTCCGTAGCTTGCCAGTTTCTGTAATGAATTTGTCAGTTTATGCACCACATTCAGTGTCTCTTCCATGGGAGAATTCCAGCAAAACTCAGATTGTCAGTGAAGTCCTGTTGATTCATTAGTATAATATTTTCAGAACTAGCTGTAGCATACACTTTACTCCTACAGGTAGGAAGATTTAGAGCACGTCACCCCAAAGATGGTGATGCTTCTGAGTCTTCTGTAAGATTATACACTGCTGCACTTTTCTTTAGGTGAAGGAATTTATTCAAGTATTTGGTTAAATTAATAAAATACCTTTTGAATACTTAAGTTTTATTGATCTAAAAATGGTATTTGGTTGTGAAGGTTTAAGAACTTACAGCATTATTTTTTGATAGCATTAACTCTTGATTCCGACATGTTATTATTTCAGTCTATACAAAACTATGACTAGCTGTAAAACTCTCAAGGCTTATAACTAAATAGACAAAGAGTGCATGCACTTTTTACTATGCCACATATTCCGAACAGGTGTTTACTTGCATAATTCTCTGCTCCAAAGAATTACTATTTAAATCATAACATTGGAGAATGCATTTTGTTGGGGTTTTACCTGATTGAAAATTCAGTGTAGTTTGCATATAGTATCTTTTCGATGCAGTAATTGAATGTGGACTCTGTGTCACTCTAGGAGGTGGCAAAAAGCACGTTTGAAGGACAAAGAACATCAAACAGCTGAGGATCTTTCTGAAGAAAGTGACACTGAATTTGAAGAAGGTTTCAAAGTACCAGGATTTCTCTTCAAAAAGCTTTTTAAGTATGTATTGTGTACTTTATTTGTATATTATGCTGCTGTATGCTGTTAATAATATCAGTGGTAACAATCATGGTGATTTCTGGGTGACTTTTGGTTTTTACTTCACTGAGAGATGCCTCAACTTTTACTACTGTTGTTTCTTTAGGATTATTTCTTTAAAAAATACTCCAGGATGAAACCTTAAAGAAACAAATTTATTACAGGCACAAAATGTAGTTACATGAAAGTAGAGATGATTGGCTGATGTGAATATTGTGAATGCTTATTAGCTAAGCCATGAATTGAGAAGCTCTCCTTATCTGTTTTTAGAAATGCTTTCTTTTATTGATAAGTGGTAGAATAACTTTACTATGAAGAGTAAGATGTTGGCAAGTTGTGATAAATGAAAACCAGAAATGTAGAAGTTTCCATGATTCAGTGTAGTGAGTGAAGTTTTCTGCCAACAAAAAATACAGACAAACTTTTCTTTAAGTAACCACTCAAAGTCTACTCAAAGTAACTACTTATAATACATATTAAATTGTCTCAAACATTTTGCCCAGTAAAAATTTGGAGGGTGTATTTTGAACTGTCGTAGATGGGAAACACTCTACAATTCATTCTTTAGTTATCAAAATCTGTAATCCAGCATTAAATATAACTGTTTTCCATTTTGGTTTTTTGAGACCATAGTGCCTAGTAACATTTTCACTTTTCATCTCAAAAAGCTGTGTATGGAAAGTTGTCTGCAAACAACCAAACTGTTGACAAATTAATTTTATTCAATAGTCTCTCCCTAACTTTCATGCATAAGAGGCTTGGATCCATTTTTGTTGGCAGCATTTTTCACTGCAGGGAAAACATCATCTTTTTCAAGAGCTAACTCTAAAATCTTATAATTAGTTTAATAGAAAGCCCTGGTTTATAACAAGCATGCATGGTATCCCTTCCAACAGGACTATCTAGTCTTAACCTCAAAGAAATTATTACTGTTGTCTTCAGTTACTCAGAAGAAAAGCACTAGCTCTGAAATGGAATTGAATTAATGACTTCGTTGCCAGGATGGTTACATAGCCAATATGTGGTCTCCAGTTGTTTATGCAAAGGTACTGCAGGAGTAATCATCCTGAGAACGGATGTGTGGTCTGAGCAACCCAAAGGGAATTGCAATAAGGCAGACATCTAAAAATTAATCTTAGTGATATCAGCCTCACTAATGAAGGGTATCCCTGCAACCATGAGTCAGTTGGCGAAACTTCCTAAGTGGTTAGAAAGATCAATTGAGTTGAATGGTTCGTCTGCCTTGTAACTTAAACGCTGATAT
This sequence comes from Piaya cayana, assembly GCA_013389865.1. Lineage (NCBI taxonomy): Eukaryota > Metazoa > Chordata > Aves > Cuculiformes > Coccyzidae > Piaya > Piaya cayana. Next base: position 340,684 of record WAAB01013403.1, on the reverse strand, counting down.
CTCCAATGTAGGAGAGCCCATGGTCGATAGGCATTAAACTTGGAGTTCTGAGCAAGTTTAGTACAAAGCATGGAAGTATATTGGCTCAAGGAGGTGTATAGCAGTGTACTGTAAGTGATCTTTATGCACCATTGAATTGAATTCTAAAGAAGTTATGTCACACCAGAAAAAGTAGGCCCTTAAGCTGGTTCTTTGGTAAGTCTGTTAAACTGGATAATCTGTTTCTTCCATTTATACTTGTCTGTTTTGAGGAACGTTCTGCAAGAATGCCTTTGGTACTGCTCTGGAACAAAACCAAACATAGTAAGCAAGGCTTACTTAAAAACACTGCCTTATACTATCTGCACTTCTGTACTTAGCATGAGAGAATGCTGTCCCTATAAACAAGGAACCTGGTTTCTTCAATATCTGCTTTCAGTGTGTGATTTCCCTGACTGGTCTGAAATGCAGTTTTCTTTCAGCAACAATGCAGCTAAACTCTGCTCGTGACTGTGGTGAATTTGGGAGGATGCATCACAGCACGATGTGAAAAAACAGCATGTGAAAAAACTAACATAAAAATTGGTGCTGTGAAAGCATATGATTAAGGATAGCTAATTCCCTGTTTATAACCATAAAAATTGGGGAGGCTGGCTACTTTAAATTTTGTGTAGTTGCAATTATTGTATGTTTATATGATTATACAAAGAAAGCACCTGCATCTTCCATTTTTAGATAAACTTAGAGCAGTTGTTTGGTTTCGGGATTTTTCACAAATTTAACTCTCTACCGTGGAAATTTCTCAAGAGAAGGGCAGAGGAGGAGAAAATGCTTCTGAATGCAGCTGGCTTTTAGGTACTGAATGTAATCTTAAGTCATAATACAAAATAACATCAGGAAGTTCTTGAATGGTTGTCGTCTAAAGAGACCTGCTGGACATAAGGCCAGGGGAGCAGCTTCTTGCTGGAATTAAGAGTTCTCTCCGATTCTTCAATATTTCTATCAGAAAATATTTTGTCTCCATAAAATGTAGTAATGGTAGCATCTGAACCAAATGACAGCTAATCCTGCAAACCATTTCATAGTTGGTTTTAGATTACTGCATTTTTAAGGTGAATTAATTTCTGATAAAACAGGGAGTTTGAGGGCTTCTTGGGGTAATGCATTTAACAGATAGTATGATTTCTGAACCATTAGATTTGTTCTTTGATCATCTTTTTCTATCCAAGCCATTTTTCTGTTTAGCATTCTCTAAATCCATATAGAACTCTCCATAAATTGATTTTAATAGTACTTCGCAGATGCTAATGTCATTAGCTGTCAGTAGTCCTAAATGTTATTTGTTCAAAGAATGAAACAAGATTTTTAAATGCGCACAAGACAATGCCCTAAAATAAAGAATCCTTCTTTTACAAAAGACAAAAAATGTTTTGTTCTTTACTGTGCTCTGCACTCCTGGAAGAAGATAATATCAGAAACCTTGTTCTTCGTATGAGATACAAGGCACAGAAGTGCTGAAATGTGTATTTTACTTTTTTATTGTAATTTAAACTTTTCTTCATTTCTTTCTGTTCTGTTTTCAATTTAACCCACCCATGTGGTGTTCTATTCCTACTGGTCTCACTATTTCACATTGCTATAAAAAAGCATACCCTAAGGCGATTCTCAACCCAGCATCTTATCTCCACTTTTTTAGCTTACCGTTCTAAGTCATGCTTTCTAGTCTGCTGCTTTTATTTGGAATGTACTTTACATTGTTGCTTATACAATTTCCAGTGAATGACTGGAGCAGAAACTGCTCGGACACTCTCACATAATAATACTCTGTTGTATCCCATTCACTGGGATAGTTTCTGTTGTCATGTCTTCCAAAATATTTTGCCTTGTTGGCTTTTTTCTTCATTGAAAGACACTAAATGTTATTAAATGAATTTATGTGAAAAGAAAGCATGCTTTGGCAGATGTGAGCAGCTTTCATTGTGGAGTATAAAATCTGTACTCCTTACAAGTCAAGCTTTTCCTTCAGTTCAAGGTATATGTTCCAAATGACATAATTTACTAGACCCTTACACATTGTCTTTTCATAAAATATAATACTTTGTTAGAGTAGCTTTCCAAGTTGCTTTTAACACTTAAAATATACATGAAATAAAATACCCTCTAATTACCACGACTATCAGTTTAATTAGAAATGTTTTAGTGTTGCATAAAGAATAAATGTCACATGCAGTGTCTGAGTGCATCAAAAATGTATGACTTGGTAAATACAGCATTCATGTAAAACACCATCCAGCATGTTACTGTAACTAGTATAAGAACCTTGCCAAATGATTAATTCATGAGTACGTTCTGTTATGATCTGTATTATCAAACATTTGCCATCTTCTTTTTTCTTGTTTTAGGTACCAGCAGACAGGTGTTAGGTGGCTCTGGGAATTGCACTGCCAGCAGGCAGGAGGAATTCTGGGAGATGAGATGGGATTGGGCAAGACCATCCAGATAATTGCCTTCTTGGCAGGTCTGAGCTACAGCAAGATCAGGACTCGTGGTTCAAATTACAGGCAAGTGCTCCTCTGCAGACTGTCAGTCTGTGGAGCTCAATTAATATTTCATCAGATGTATTGCTGGTGGAGGAGGGTCCTGTGAATTATTAATGACATTTCAATTACAATATTCCTTTAATTCTTTTAGTGGGGGACATCAAAGGAAAAATTTTACGAGACAATGGAGCTGTAGGGCAGGAAAAATTAAACATGTAACACTTTTAATGAATTCCAGGCATTGATGCTTCATTTTGCAGATGAGCCACACTAGATGTTTTGGGTCAATACAATGTCTAAGGTTAGCTTCCACAAATGGATTGTTTACAAACTCAATTACGTTAATATCAATAGTTTACACAATATGGAATTTTAAATTAGAGGTAATACCTTTAGTTCCATTTATTAAATTTTACATTAAAATTTTTTTTCTGGCAAGCCACCAGGTGATTACAGGAAGCAGCACGCTCATTTGCAATGAAGGTTAGAATTTCTGATTGGCAGAATTATCCATGCCAAAAATATAGTAGTAATAGTAAAAATAGTAACTTATACAGAGGAATTTCAATCCACTATTTTGTTGTTGCTTTTCAAAACTGTCAGCGTGATTGTCCTTTCTCACAAGATTGTTACGGGTTTTTTTTGTAACTGAACAGTGCCTTAAAATTCCTTCTTCATAGGTGAAATAACTGGAAAAGATCCTTGTTGGTTTTCTTGGATTTACAAGTGTACGTGTGAATAATACTTGATATTTCTACTATTGTTGGCCTGTTTATCTGATGTAAATTGCTACATACAGTTAAGAAAATATTATAGCACTGTATTGAACAAAAATAATTAACTTTACGTAGAGGCATATTTATAATAATGTTCAGCATGTACATGAATTGTAAAATAGTACTTTAAAAATATAATATTGCTGTCTCTTCTCCAGTTAATTCTTACTGTGACCTTCATATTAAAAACTCCATGTCACACATCACTCAAGCCAGTTGATTTACTTTGATATAGCTATATGATTTGAGGATGCTACTATACAGATTTTTTTCTTTTATGTAGGTACGTTTCCTGCCCTAGGTGGAGGAACGCTGAGTTTATGGAAATCCTTCAGGAACATGTCTTGAGGTTGTTACAGCTTAAAACCTAAGATATTGCAGTGAAACTATAATAAAACTTTGAAAAGGCCATATACTGTTGCACACCTAAGTTACAATGTTCTTTCTGCATGTAAGGTTGTGTGTTCAGTTTTGGTTTTTTGGCTGATGCATGTCATTAAATCCGTCATGATAGTAAGTCCATGGGAGGAAACAGTTTAATTTTTTTGTAAGACTTACTCTAATTTTCCTCCTGTAAGGCAGAGGGTATAAACAACTTCATCTCTGCATAGTCAAGTACTTACCCCAGCTGCGCTCTGAACTAGGAAGGCAGTAACATCAACTAGCTAGCTTCTGTCTGAAAGCCATGTAGGCTAGTCCTGGGCAGCCTGGCTGAGAAACAGGCATTAGAAGTGGACTTAGTTGTGGTGTCAGTGTGTTTCAGTGTCTTCCAGCCTAGCTTGTATGTCATTACCTTGATTTGCAGATGGAGTTAGCATGCTACTGTGTGGGTCTGGCACTGCAGGCTTCCCTGCTCAGCTCGCTTTAGGGATAATGTCATTCCTGTGCATAGATTGTCATATTTGGAAGCACTTGAGTGTTAAGACAATAGAATCACTTTTGTCAACATTCAAAATATTCAGCTTTTTTTTTCTGTCAGAGAAATTTTCTGCAAAAATATTCTTTGAAATACGGTGACTAGAAATTTTCTGTATTAAACTGCCTCAGATTCCCTTGTTTTTCTGATTTTGAAGAAGCCTGAAGACTAGATGAAGTAAGGACCTACTTATTACAGGGAGTGTAACTGTTACAAAAAGTAAGCCTTGTCTTGCTTTTAACAGTTACTGAGCCATACATCTGGGGAAAGCGAAAGTCATGTGAGGTATCAGTAGAAGCATTATAGCTATGACGGTGTAAGGGCATAAGGGAAGCTAGATTTATAGAGAGGGAAAGGTCTTTTGTTAGACAAGCTGTGATAGTTAGAACAAGCTACAGCTTTCAGACCAATGGTCCCTTCACAAGAAAAAAAAAAGGCAGCAGCAGATTTCAGGTAACCAGTCTCTAACCTGTATCTAGTTTGATATCTGTTGTTGGAAGGTGTTGAAGGACTTGGGGGTCCACAGGTCTGCGCCTTTCAAAATACCTTTCACTACAGACACTTTTTTTATTTGAGAGATCAGATGAGAAACTCTGCCATAACGTTTATACACTGATTATATGCTTTTCAAGATACTGAGATATGATCATAGACATTAAATGTTAAAGTTCAGTCTCTGCTAGAAATGGCAGAGATTAATTTCCATGGTGCTTATATAAATAAAAATGCATTGTCCTGGGAAATTTGTATTGCTCTTGCTACCCTTTTATTTTCACTATAATTTAGTTGTCATTTCAGCTTCATTGTGAAGGCATAATTTGCCAGTGCTTGGCAACAGAGTTGGTTATAATGCAATGTGTTTTCCTCTGCTAATTTTTTGAGTACATAAAGATTATAAATACAGTGTGACTACCGCTTCCTTTTTCTTGGTAGTAAGTTGCAGAAATAGATCTCATTTACAATTATAATCACATCCAATTAAATAATTACTAATAAAGGATACTTGATGTGAATTTGGGTTTTATAAACCAGAAGAAGAAAGATCTGGGTATACCGATCATATATGATACTGAGCATAAGCTGTTAATACAGTACAGTTGTGAAAAAGGGACAGAATGCATTATGACAGTTTATTTGGTGTAGGCACAGGGCAGTACAAGGCACCAGTCAGACTTTTTGGTTTGGAATGTTATCAGTGTCACCTTTGTTCAAGGAAAACAAATATAAATTGTATGGGCAGCAGAGCAAGTCTTTTGCAGTGATTAGGAGGATGAAGGATGCCTCGTAAGCATAGCAGGCAGAAGTGTGTGATAAGTTTTTTTTATTCTTGTGAAACAGCACAGGCTGGAAGAAGTGAGATGACTCTTTTATATAAATAAATAAAAGCTCTCAAGAGAAGAGTAAAATGTTGGCTAGTGGAGGGTGGTTAGAGCCAGACTAGACACAGAAGAGGTTTAACACAATAATTTTCAAACAAGTGGAGGGGGAGTGGATTTTCTAAAAATTGACAATAGGAAGTGTGAACTCATTGTGTAAGCTGGGGAGGAGAAGAGGGGAAACTGGAGAAGTGTAGCATGTGGATTTGTAATTTGTTACTACCCGTGAAGAATGAGAAACTAATACATTTTGGGAAAGTTGGCTTTTTTGCTGTAGATATTTAAAGAGTGGTTATTTGGATTTGTAGTGTAGTTGAAGCTAATTTTTGCATCTCAAACTTATAATTGCCCATTGGGTTGCTGGGAGCTTTTTAATTAGACTATGTAAGGTTGTTATAAATATTTTTTTTCATAATGAAAGAAATAAGCAACAACCAGGTTATCATTCTGCATATGTTTAAGCTATTGATAAAAAATACTATTTCTGTCAGCAGTTTCTGGAGATGTTAACAGTTTTTTCTAAAGCAAGGCGTTCTTAGTGTCTGGGAAATCCTTCCTTATGTGATCTTATATGTACACTGTAATCTTTCAAATTGTTTATTTATCACCATTTGTCTACAAAGTCACTTTGTATTTTTATCAAATATATTTGATAAATAACTACTAGTAACCACCACTTAGTATATTTCCTAGATTATTGTTATTATTTGTTTGCAATGGTAATATTTCTTGTTTGCCTGTTGTATGAGAGATTTTTTTTTTCCTTAAGGTTAAGAGTAGCTCTGAATTTAATATACAGAAAGACTTTAGTTTCAAATTTCCTCAGAAAGCAATCATATGAGTAAGAAACTTATGAGACAATTTAAGCCCTGCTCAGACCCCAGCTTCCATGGATGGATTCTGCAGCTTTATAGTCCTTTACAGTCCTTGTCTTATCTGTAAATTGTGATGATAATAGTACAGTGCTCTACCAACATGAAGCAGAACACCTGTGTTTAAGTCCATTTGTGAGACTCTAGCTGCATTTTCTTTTTAATAGAAGTAATAAAATTTTTAATTTTAGTTGTTTGTTAATGATTTCTCTTACAGCAACAACAGTCACTCAGACCTGATTTGTATTACCACAGGAGGAAGTTCCCTTATGCCTTATTGTTTGGAGCTTTTTTATTTCTGTGTTTATCTTTATAGATGCATCTGCTAGCTGTTCAGTGGATAAGTTCTTATGGCAGTACCACTTTCATCTTCCTTTAAAAAGCAGACTTCCAGAAAAACAAAGTGCCAATTTATTTCCATAGCTCTCATATTGCACTTGAAGTATGAAATGTGTCATTTTAATGTGTGTATTTTAGTGAATCCCTTGACATAGAATCTTTATTTCATGTTAAAGTTGGGTTTTTTTCGTTAATACTTCATTTTAGGTACCAAGGATTGGGTCCAACAGTGATTGTTTGTCCAGCTACTGTGATGCATCAGTGGGTAAAAGAATTCCACACTTGGTGGCCTCCATTTAGAGTTGCCATTCTCCATGAAACTGGTTCTTACACTGACAAGAAGGTAATTCTTTGTTCCTGAATGTTTCTGTGCAAGTCTGCTGTTTCTGTGGCTGAACATTTTGTTCTTTTAAAACACTGTCTTGTATATATTTGTTAGGAAAATGGCCAAAAAGGAGGTAACATGAAGTGCATTTATGATACGGACTAGCATGTTCTGAACAAATCAAACCTACTTACAGGTTTCTTGCTTGAGCTTTGTTTGTATTGTAGTCCACACTAGAAGTTCATGATTAGATCTCATATACACTAGATATATGCTTCTGGCACTGATGATTTCTTCCCTTGCTCTTTCAAGCATCGTAATGTCATTGATTTAACATTTAATATGCTTTGCTTACACAGGCCATTTCTCTTCAGTTGATCGGTGTGTTGGGTGATATCAGGTAGTCTCATTTTCTTTAATGACAGTGTTACTTTGTTGGCTTTCTTTTTTTCAGGCAGTGCATTTTCTGCCTTAATTTTCTTGGCCACTCTCTTAAGTATATGTATGTTCTTATTCTGTTTCTTAAGCAGATAAGCCTGACTTGTCTGAAGTTTCAATCCTTGGTACCTTGCAGGAACAAAACAAGGAAAACTTAAGATTTTTGTTTTCCTTTGTCTTTGTTTCAGATGCTTAAATGGATTTCAGGATTCATCAAAGTATTTTTAAATTTCTCTTTAAATATTTATTGAATTTCTTGTAATAACATTAAAATGATATGGTGCTTAATTGCACTTGATTAAATGTATTCTGAGGTAATTGATGCTGTTACAGTACATGGCAAAAAAGGAATAGCACGCTCTAATGTGCTAATAGCTTCCTGTTGTTCAATTAACTTGGTATGCTTTCAAGCCTTAAAAGTCTGTTGACCTCAATAACATGCTCGCATGTCTTCCTAAATTAAATCGTGTGTGCTTATTTTGTGCTATTTGTTAATTAATGCAATTGACAGAATGGCTCAAATTTTTCCACCTGCAGGAATAGTGAGGTTTTCAGGACTTCATTTTCCCATTGTCCTCCCCAGATGCCTACCCAACAATTTAATTTTAAGGATTCTGGTTACTATATGATCACTTTGGAAAGGTTCAGCTCTCTAATTCTACCTTAATGCCTCATCTTCTGAGAGCTGCCACATGCTTTAAATAAGTGTTTAAACAAGCGTCATGCACTTTTTTCCAAGATTCCTCTTAATCAGGAAAGAGCAAGCTTGCGAGTAAAGTAAAATTAAAAATTAATCGACAAATGAAAAAAACAACAGCAAGAAAACAGACAAAAAACGTATTCCCATTCTGGTTGTCCTTAGACCTGCAAGAGAAGTTTACTGATAACTTATTGGTATAACTAATACTTGAACGCTGAAAATAAGTCACAGAAAATACAGGCCAGGTGATACTCCTGCTTATAATTTATTTTCAATATGTATTCTTCCTATGAGTACATTAGTGCTGATCTGATCTCATGGCAATTCCATCTTCTGCATGTGTTATCTTCGTAATACTCATCCGGGGACCATTCTGGCCTTATGCTCTGGAAGAGGAAATTTAATAAATTTTAAAATGTATTTAAGAAATAAATAAGAAAATTGTGATTAGATTGTGTAAGAATATACATTTGTTCTTTGACAGAGATTAATTTTACACAACTGATGGAGGAACGGGTTCATCACTTTGCGAATCAGTGTGATTCCAGTGAGCCAGTTTATTGAAGTCCCTAACAGATTCTTATACTTTATGCGATTAATACAGGCTGTTGTTTAGGAAGCTGATTTGACAATTCTTCTTTAGCAACAAGCAATCAATTAGTTACATGAATCTTATGCTTTCCCATGAGGAACAGCTATGTGAACATTCTAGCTGGATAGACTACAAAGTTACAACTCAAGGTCTACCAAAGAAAAGTTACCAGTGAGAAACAAGAGAAGTATTACAGCAGAACAATTGCTTAATGTTGTAAAGGAAATGTTGAGCCTGTATAAGCCTTTGTATTCGTGCTGTGTGCATGCAAAACTGCATACAGAGCTGCAAAGCCTTATCATAGAATCATAGAATCACCAGGTTGGAAGATACCCACCGGATCATCGAGTCCAACCATTCTTATCAAACACTAAACCATGTCCGTCAGGACCTCGTCCACCCATGCCTTAAACATCTCCAGGGAAGGTGAATCAACCACCTCCCTGGGCAGCCCGTTCCAGTGCCCAGTGACCCTTTGTGTGAAAAAGTTCCTCCTGATGTCCAGCCTAAATCTCCTCTGGTGGAGCTTGAGGCCATTCCCTCTTGTCCGGTCCCCTGTCACACCTCCTTTCAGGTAGTTGTAGAGAGTAATGAGTTCTCCTCTCAGCCTCCTCTTCTCCAGGCTAAACAACCCCAGCTTT